>CM053509.1:85935769-86097552 GCA_028627145.1 Eidolon dupreanum
CCAGAGCTTGGGACCCAGGACTGATGAACTGTGCCTTTGAACCAAACCCAGTTCCATTCTGATATGGCTGTCCTCCCTAAGGCAGGGTTCAGTCTGAGCCCCAGGACAGCAGGTGCCTCCAGCAGCTCCCCCAGGCCCTGCTAGAGCAGGCCAGGGCTCTAGGGACAGGGAGGGAGGGTCTCAGTCTTGCAGATGGCCGTATGAAAGCAAATCCTGGAGAGGCCCCCTGGGCTTTGAGACTGCACTGGGAGACCTGCACTCCCTCAGGGGCCTGAGGGTCCTAGAAATCAGACTGTCATGTGCCCAGCTGGGGGCACAGAATGAGGGCTGGGAGCAGAAAGTGAGCTGGCCCCCTTCTCCAATTCTGTATGGAATCAGTAGCCCCTCTAGCTCTTCAGTTTCTAGAACAACATCAAGGCCCAGAGGAGTCAGCTGTGCCAGGAAAAGCCATTATTACCCTGACAGCCTCCCTCCACCTGCTAAAAGCTCCCTCCTTCCCCTGGGGCCTTACCCCTCTGGAGTTATTTCATCTCCACTCACCTAGCCCTGGCTGACCTCTCTGGTGAGTGTTTGAGGGAAGGGAGGAGAAATGCTTGCTTAACTCTTTCTATGCCTGAACAAAGTCAACACCCATAGTAGGCTTCCTTGGCCTTGCTCATGGTCCTTCAAGTCTCTTTCCAACTAGAATTCCTCCTGTGTAGAGAAGTGGAGTGGACAAGAGGCCAAGACATCAGGAGGGTGAAAGACAGGCTGACAAGTGTGGGTCTCAGGTTCCAACCTGAATTCTGTCACTGGGCTGCTTGTGGCTTAAGTTCTTCACTCATCCTTGGTTCTGTCTCCTCCGTATACTGGGAAGCCCCTAAGGGATACAAAATACTATGTGTGGTACAGGAGCAGGTTTGATGTTTGGGGTGTAGAAGGACTGATTTCTTTCTTGAACACCTTCCTGAGACACCCTCTCCCTTAATGCTTTCATAAAAGAGTAGGGGTGGACACCCTGTGGGGAACGCACAGAGCAATGGAATGAGAGCGGGTGAGAGGCTGCTGAGAGCTCTGAGGCCTCTGACTTTGAGGGTAGCTGTCAGAAGGGAGAACCCAGGGTGCAGAGCAGCAGAAGGAGGGGTGTGGATTGCACCCTTCAGTCAGTAGAGGTCATAGAGCCAAAAGAGGGACCTGAGGGGTTTGCAGGCTGACCTACGTGACCCGTCAACCTTGATGCATTTTCCTCTCCAGCTTGGCAGCCCCCATTCCAGAGTGGGGCACTGATGCATCTGCATGGGCCCTGAGTCTGAGGGGGGCTCCAGCTCTCTGGGAGACCCACCCCTTCTCTTCTGAGCCCTCCCTCAGCACTTCTCTTTCTCCCCTTCATGCTGCCCTCAGTCAGATCCCTTTGAGAAACATCCAGATTGTTTTATATCACAGATGAGGGAATAACATGAACTGGGTCTTCTGTGTGCAGGAGCTTAATATGCTTTCTTTCCAGTCCTTATAACCACCCTCGGGGACGGAGGGCACTACTTACAGAGGAGGCAACTGAGGCTCAGAGAGGGGAGGTGACCTAGCTAGGTAATAACTGTGAGCTCAAGAGCCCACAGTCCTGAGTGGCTCTGAAGCCTGTATTCTCTCTAAGACTTCACACCTTTGTCACAAAGTGGGGGAGTCAGAGACCCCCACTTATAGACTCGGAGTGGGATCACAATGGGAAATGCCAGGAAGAGGTCAATTAAAATCATTATTATTGTTATTATTATTAACAATAATAATAACACTTTCATGGTACTTAACAAAGTGGCAGGTACTTTATACATGTTATTTCACTTTATGCCCACAACACCCTGCATTATCATCCCCATTTCACAGATGGTGGCAAAGCAAGGTTATATACTTTGCCCAAAGTCACACAGCTAGTGAGGTATACAGCTGGGATTTAGAATCCGGATGGTCTGAATGAGGGAACCTGTTGTCACATTGCCTCTCAGTCAAAGCAGAATGGGGATTCCTCAGTTGACCCCTGGAGTTTGGACATGGACTCCCACAAGAATGGTTATGCACAGGAGTAGAGCTATGATAAGTGTGGAACAAGGAGCAAGGCCACTATGTTACTCAAGTCCAGAGGACTGAGGGAGCAGCAGGGCCAGGGGTTCCAGAGGGCTTCCTGGAGTAGAGGAACAAGCTGGGCTGGGAAGGACCACAGGCTGGTGTTGCTAACACATGCGGCAGATTGTCTCTGAGATTCTGGGCAAATTCATCTGCCTCACACTCCCTTTGGGAACTTCTGGGGGTAGAGCCAAAGCTGGTAAGGACACCATCTCTGCTTCCTGCCCTGGGGTAGTTTGTGCACCCGCGTGTGTAGTGAACTCCCCTTGCTACAGGCTCTCCAGTGATCTCTTCCTCATGATTGTTGCAGTTAATGTCGCAGTACCCTTTATAGCTCCAACATAAAAACCTCCTCAACATAAATATTAATTCTCTCACTGAGCTGTTTGATGACCCAGGATCTCAGGGACACTTATTCCAGAGACCTGTGGGATGCAGAGGGCCTAACTCCATCTTCACCTTGGACAGCTTGGCACTCCACTACCTGTGAGTGCTTGAGGGCTGGCACCCTCCCCAGTGCCCAGCTCCAGGTGCTCAGCCCAGGCCCTGCACACAGTGGGTACTACAGAAGGCATATGTGTGTTCCACTGAAAGGATTAAGAGCTGGGGGAGCTGGGCCGAGCCTTGGGAATCTGGGCCAGCAGCTTAAGGAAGTAAAGGGCAATGGGGAGGCCAGCGAGGAGGCACTACACAGCCACCCTGTCCAGAGACTTCCTGCCACAGAACAGAACCTAGAGAAGAGGGTCATGACGACGGAGTCTGTGCACAGGTGCCTGCTGAGGAGCCCTGTGCTGACAGGGGCAGGAAGTCAGACAGGCAAGGTGTCTCCCTTATTCCCACCCCTGCCCCAAGCTCTGGTGCCTGAGTCCATTTGAAGGCCTTAGCAGTGACCAGCTAGACAGTTTCATCAGCCAAGCAGGCAGGACAGCCAAAGAGAGACCTGGTGTCCCTAGCCTGGGATGACATGAGTGTCTGCCTGAGAGGGAGCACTTTGTGCTCTGTCCACTCTTTACTCAGATTTATGGACGGTGGAGTCCGGGAGGGGTGAGCAGTGGGCAGGACACCCTCCTTCTGAATCAGCCTGCCCCCCCTCTCCCCAGGAAAACCACATCTGAGGAAGTGAAGAACCAGAACTCGAAGGCAGCCACATCTGTGCCTGCAGAGCCCACCAAAGCCCCCATCTGGGGAGACACAGTCAAAGTGGAGATCCAAGCTGAGGATGCAGAGCAAGAAGGTGAGGCGGGGGACAGGATGAGTCTGGTGTGTGTGGGAGGGGGTGTAAGGCAGAAACAGGCTCCCTCTCAGCTCAACTGGAAGCCACCTGAACACTTCCTTGGGCTCAGTTAAAAGCACTTTAAAGAAAAAAAATCATAATACCGTCATGCCTCATCTCCCCAGCCTGCTCGAAAAATGAGTTGTTCTACATAAATGAATTTTCCAGACAATGAAAGCTTATCTTCTTTATGACTGTTGTTATTATTTTCATGGTTGTTATTACCACATCTCTCACTGAAACGGCACATTACAGCTTCCTGGCATGTCACCACATACTGCTCAGAGGAGTCACACCGCCCAGGAGAAGCACTGCTGCTCCCATTGCTTAGATGAGAATGTTGATGTTCAGGGAACTTAAGTGACTGGCTCAAGCTCAAGTAATAAGTGGAAGATGGAGGACTCAGTGTTATATGCTTTTACTGTGGGTCCAACGTTCTAGTGGCTTTCCTAGGATGGCTTCTTATCTTGCCTCATCCTCCCTGGTACTGCCCACTGTCACACAGTAGTGTCCCTGTACTTCCAAGGATTGGGGTCCGCTCTCAAAGAAACTGTCTAATAGTTCTCACTCCTCCATCCCCTAGAAGGCTTTCCAGTTCTCATGTCTTGGCAAATTCTAATACTACAGGTAATTTAAAGAACCAGTGTACATGCATGCATACGTGTACACATTTGTGTTTTCCACATTGGAGGCCTATCTGATGCCCACTCTTGGGTGAGAGCTCAGGCTGGACACACTGACTGGCTCAGGCTGGAGTACTGACTGGCTGATGCCAGAACTACTATGGGTGCTGGCATTGGGCACTGTCAGCACAGAGCCACAGGTACCCACGATGTCTCTGGTCTTTTGAAGTTAGAAGAACCTCAGACTCCTATCTTGCAGGTGGTCCTTTTTCCAAGAGGATAGGTTTACTTCTCTTGGAACCTCATCAGGGACTTAAGCAGAACTCCTCATCAGCCTTACAAATTGTAGAAAGTCAGCTGCTAAAGATAGTGGAAGGGGAGAGAGGAAAAAGATGGGGAGGGACATCAATAAAAGGGAAAGAGTCTAGTTCTGGGTCAAGCCAGAGGATTTTTTTCTGCCATAAAGGAATAGGAGGTGCTGTTGTGATGATGTGAGAAAATGTGAAAAAGGAGGAAAAATTGATCTAGGATCTCATACACATGCACGTGTGTGCCTGTGTGTGCCTGTCTTTGTGAATGTCTGTATGCTGGCTCGTGTGTGTGGACATCATGAGTGTGCAAGTATGTGCTTGTGACTGTGCCTCTAGGCATGCATGTCTGTGTGTCTCATTTGTGTGTGTGCATGCACCTGTGTGGCTGATGAAAAGTTCAGGGTTGTGGTGAGTGAACCTGGGTGGGGACCCTGCCCTGGGCTTCACACATCTGAGGTAACATAGGAAGGGGTGTGATGAGTCAGTGTCCTAGGGCCCATCTGTGCAGCGGAGAGAGGAGCAGGACTCACTGTAGGAGGGACAGGAGGTAGGGAGCCTCCTGGGCAAGCAGGAAACATTGACAGGTGCCTCTCTGCAGATCGAAGTAGCTGGATGCTTGTTGGAACCTGGTTGGAACCGGTTGCTGTGGTGACATCTGCAGTGGAGAGTGGGGTGAGGGGTGGGGGCCAAGCCAAGAGGTGGGGGAAGGGCAGGACGTAGCTCAATGATGTGTTAATGAAAAGCAAAGGGGAGTTGCAGACCCTGTGTCAGGGCCAGAGCAGACAGGCAGGCGGCAGAAATGGCTTGTTGGCCACACAAAGGAAGCGGTGGGAGGCCGAGGGGCACAGTGCCCAGAGAAGAAGTTGACGAAGCGTGTTTGTAGCATGGAGACAGGAACAGGGAGGAATGGCTGTCCGTTCTCTTCAATTACAGCCCATCTACTGGCTGCCCACACTGAGATCCAGAGATCAGTAATGGGGGCAGGGGAAGGGGAGGAAGGCAGGGCATTTACCCCTATTTGGCCTCAGCAAATCCAACTGGATTTGGGGACTCAGGGCCCAAGAGGGGCTGTAGCCTCCACAGCTACTGTGGTAGCTTTGGTTTGGAGCACCGGAATCACCTAGATGAGTATACCTCAGGTATACTCCCTCAGGTATACCTGTCCACCTTAATTTCTTCTTTCCTATTCTTCTCTAAATCTCTCTTTTATCTCCTTCCCTCCTCCATCTTCCTCATTCCTCCTCCCTCCTCCACTTTTTTCCTCCTTTTCTCCCTCCCCATATCCTCTTCCTCTCCAAATCATAAACTTTCAGAGCGGGAAGATACCTCAAGTGTCAACAAATCCAGCCTTTCCCATCAACCTTTTACTAGTTGTGTGATGTTAAGCAAGTTATATAACCTCTATAAGCTCCAATGTCCACATTTTAAAAACAGAGATGTTGATTCCTACTTAAGGGATTATGATGGGGATTTGTTGGAATAATGGCTCAGGAGCACCTATCTCCATGCCTGGCACCTAATAGGTGCTCACTAAGTAATGCTACCATGATTATTTCCAGGTCATTGGTGTTCTCCTTGTAGTTCATCACAAATTTACATTTATAACAAAATGTAATCTTTTTGGAGGGAGTTTTCTAAGTGGTGCATTATTCTTACTGTTTAGACTAGTTTGCATTTACTTGGTGATATTTGTGTTGAAAGATTTCTTGAGCTGATCTCTTTTTCTTAGCCTCAGTTTTGCAATAAGTGAGAGAGAATCCCTGCCTGAGGAGTCTATGAAAGTGTTTGTGACCAAGGGAAGGAAACTTATTCCTGGAAAGGGGTACTATTCCTGATCGCTTGTGTGTCTCTGTATGTGCACATGTGTGTGTGTTGCCATGTGCTGGGTCCAGGCTCAGTTCTGCATCCCTGTGCTGTCCATCCCTGGGCTGGGAGTTTCTAGACCACTGGAGAGAACTGCATCTTTGGGTCTTAGCAGCTCCCAGCACAGAGCCTTGTTCTGTGCAGGGACTCAGACAGTGCTTATGAAGTGTGCCTGTGTGTGTTCCACACATGTGTATGCATGTGTATTCCTCAGTGTGGCCCCTGCTCCCCTACTCTCAGCAATGTTTCTTATCTCAGTGGGAGGAATGATAGTCAGCTAAGCTTGGTGCTGACCCTGTACTCAATTTTTCTCAATCTAGATGTGGTCCTCAAGGTGGTGGACAACAAAAAGAAAGAGGAGCTGTTGTCCTACCAAATTCCCATCAAGTACCTGCGTGTCTTCCACCCCTACCACTTGGAGCTGGTGAAGGTGAGTTCTAGCCCTGGGCTCTGGGCTCACACAGGCCTGGGACTAACAGAGGGAGAGCCCCCAGCTATTCCCTCAGAGTAGCCTTGGGCATCCATGCCCACCTTGCAATATGGCAAGTCTAGGACCATGTGGGGCTCAGTAAACACAGCTCCTGGCAGGTAGACAGAAATGATATCCAAGAGAATTTAGAATTCTCCAAATTCATCTTCATGAAACAACTGGCATAGAACATCTACCACATTAAATAAATACATCAACTAAAGATGTATTCTGATTTCATATATGTTGAAAGAGTGAGACCATATCTAAAAATCAAAGCAACACAGTATTTACGGAGTACCTGCTATGATCTAGGTCCTAGACTAGAAACTATACATACAATCTGTAATCCTCAAGGCAAATTATACTTTGCATGCACAAGACTGAGACTCAGCGGAAAGAAATCCTCTCATCCTGGGTCACAGAATAAGTGAGGAGCAGAGTCGAGAGTGAGCCCAGGTCACACTATTTCCTAAGCCAGTTCTCTCTGTGCTGCCTCCACATGCTGCCTTGGCAGGGGGAAGCTCCAGGAGGGTTGGGGTATAAAAGTGTTCCCTGGAAAGAACCTGCCTAGTGGGCCTCAGGCTTCTCAGTTCATGGTCTGAACCTTCCAGTTCAGCTCCCTTGCCTGTTCCCTCTCCCCAGTGTTGATTGGTGGAAAGGAGAATTCACTCTCTCATTGCTCAAGTAATATTAAGCACCTACTGTGTGCCAGGCACTAAGTCAGAGATGAGCAGAAGCATCATTTCCCTCTACTACAGTGTGAACTCCAGACTCCTACAGTGGTTTAGAGTAAAGGACAATGTAAAGTTGGATTGTCCGGATTCTTATCCCAGGACTGCTGCTTGCTAGCTATATATCCATAGGAAGCTTCTTAACCCCCTAGGCCTTCACTACTCGTCAGTAAAATCAAGGCAATATACCTCTTAGCATAGCCATTTGGAAGATCAAGTGCAATGATGGGCATGAAGCACCTAGCAAGGTGCTCAGCGTATAATTGGCACTCGGTTCTGGCTAGTTCCCCTCCTCCTTTCCCTGGGCCTTGGTACTGACCTCTTTTCCAAGTGATTCCTTAACCACAGCCTCAGGGGTCTGTACCTTCCCTAGATCCCAAGGATGAGACACCAGGGGCAGGAAAGGAAACAAAGCCCATAGAGATTAGCGACTCATTTGGGAGACTCAGCACTTCAGCTGTAGGAGCATCACCAAGGCTTCCTGGCTCTGTCTAGGCCTTGTTATCACATCTTTACGAAGAGGGCAGGCAGGCAGTAGTCTTTGTGAGGGCGATGAAATATTCAAATAGAAAAGGGAAGATTTATTATATTGATCTCCTTGGAAGGGCTCACAGGGACCATGAGCTTTAATTATCAGCTCTGCGCCCCGGTGGAGCAATGCCAGTAATTGTCTACAGAGGGCTGGATTTATGGCCAGGGTCTGCCCCTTAGTCACGCTTCTTCTTGTGTGTCTTCTTCCTCTACCCTGTCCCCAGCCCAACCAGTCTGAGAAAGCCAATGAAGCCACTGCCGAGACCAAATTGTATGCGACAGTTGTCCGGAAGGGCAGCTTCATCCCCTGCTACAGTGGCTGCAACTACACAGCTCTAGAGGTGCCAGACTGGGGCATTCTGGGATGGGGTGGGGTGGGAAGGGGCCAAGCTTTGACAAGCCCCAGGCCCTGCCTTTGGTCACCTCTGGCTAGCTGGACAATATAGGGCAGGAGTGTCTTGGGAAGAAATCCAGAAAGGAAATGCAACTGGGCCTTTCAAAATAGCCAAAGTGGTTTGTGTAGAACAGCCCTGGATGGCAAGGATGATGAGGATGAAGAAGATAAATGATGCATAACATTTTCTAGCACTTCTCAGGTGTACAGCCCTGCCCTAACCTTGCCTTCCCTTGTTCTGCTCCTCTGGTCTTCTAATTAGGTATTCATTCATTCATTCATTCATTCATTATTTATTTATTCATTTGACAACTATTTACAAAGCCTCTTCCACTAGCCAGGCCAGGACCAGGCCCTGCTTCCCCATATACCACCCCCGACGCCATTACCTTCTACCCCTCGGCCTTTCATAGCCTCAGGAGGACTGGTGATACTGCAGGGAGATGTGATCAAGGGACCTAGTCTGTCTCCATTTCCTCAGTCTTCAAATTGCCCAGGATTGACAGATTCAAATCCAGCCTGCCCTGAGTATGATCAGGGTGGAGCCAGGGACCTCAAGCTCCAGCTCTCCCTGCCCCAACATGGCTGGTCTGATCCACCCCATAGCAATGTGAGCTGGCAGGGCAAGAAGTGTTCTTCAGCCCCATTTCACAGCTGGAAACACCAAGACCCAAGGGGAGTCTGGTATAGAAGCCCAGACTCCTGACCCACACATCTGCTTCCCCACAGCCACTCTTTGGATGTCAGCATATGTCAGACTTGTGGGTGCCCTTTGCTTTCATTTCTCCTCCTCTTCTATCATTCTCTTTCCTGAGGATGGCTAGTAGTGGGATCCTCACACACATAAAACACCTTGGCCTGCAGGGGCCCTCTGTGGATCTGCTCCACATCCATGCTGTAGAGTCTGGGCCATGGTGCCTTCCAGAACTCCACCCTCCCCCTGCCCTAGCACAGATGTCTTCCCTGTCTGCTCCTGATGACAGACCAGAATGCACAGTGGGAGAAGAAATTGTTCCTATTTCTCACTGGGCTGTCATGAACAAGTGTGCTTGGGCAGCTGTCTCATTCACATCTGACCATTCAGCACAGAACAGTTGTAAATTAGTTCTCACCCCCAAATCTCAGACACCCCTCTCAGTCCTACACCTGTTGGAGTCCCTGTGAGCAACAGAGCCTGACAGCAGCCCACTGAAATCCTCAGGCCTAGACCCCCACCCCCATCGAAAGTTTGAAATACCATCATCGGAGATTCCACACTTTGAATGTGAGTTTAGTCTCCAGACGCCCCATTGACAGCTGAAAGGCCCTAAGCGCTATATTAAGCTTTTATGGGCTCACACTTGTGTGGAGTTAGCTGGCAGCCAACTGAGATGGGCCCTGGACTAGGGGCTTAGGATAGGGTGCTTGGGGGTGGGAGAGGGTCAGAGAAGAAAAGGGAGAGGGATCCAGAATAAGCTGTACTCCTAGGCTCTCTCCTCCCATTGAAGGTTAGAGCTAGAAAGACCAGGGAGAGTATGGTCAACCCCTGAGAGTACAAGTTAGGAGACTGAGGCCAGAGTGGAGCAGGGACTGGCCATGGTGACCCAGCTGGAGTGAGTGGCTGAGCCGAGTGGATCTGTCAGGGACCTCTTCCCACCCCAAGGTATGCCTGAGGCATGGCCCCTGAAGCTGTCGTCAAAGCCCCTTCTTCACCGGGCATTCTTCCCATGAACACCTATAATTACGATGCCCACCCAGCCCCCAAGACCAGCTCAACCCCAGGCCCTCCCTGAGGCCACTGTCAGTCTCTTCCTCCCTTCCAGGTCTCTATGGTTCTCTCTCATCCTCATAAACACAGTCAGCCTCTCCTCCCCTCTCCTTCATTAATAGCACTCATTTTTCCTAAATACACAGGGGGCTCCTACTCTGGGCCAGTTGCTTTTGCTAAAAGTTGAAAATACAGCAGTGAATGAGATAGATATAGTCCTTGCACCTATAGAGCCTAGATTCCAGTCAAATGGATAGAAAATAAACAAGAAAGAAATTAGAATAAACACAAGCTATGAGGAGTGCTATGGAAGAGGCTATCTAAGGGCTAAGAGAATGAAGTGACTACTTTAGTAAGAGGGCTGACAAAAGAGTGGTGTCACTTAAACTCTACAGAAAGAGAAAGAGCCAGCCACTGAGTCGGTGGGGGTGGGGAGTCTAGGTAGATGGATCTGCATGTGCAAAGGCCCTGGGACAGAAACAAGTGTTTCACTCTGAAGGTGACACAAAAGAGGCTGGACCAAAAAAGAGGACTTGGGGTCTGACAGGAGATGGGAGCTGATGGGCAGACAAGCCGGCATGTGCAGGCCTTGGCTACCATAGTAAGAATTATGGAATTCATTCTAAGGGAGGTAGGGGTGGGGTGAATTCATTGCAGGATCTCAAGCAGGGGAATGGCATGATCCAATTCATTTTTAGAAGGCAGTTTTTGCCACCATGTATCAAATTGCCTGGGAAAGAGGATAGGTTGTGGGTAAGTAGAAGCAGAGGCCAGTAAGGAATCAGAGAAGAAAAGGAGCCACAGGAATCTCAACTAGGGGGAGTTGGGTGACTGTTGAGGAGAGAATGGAAACCCATTGGTTGATAAAAGCATAAGGGCCCAGAGTCAGATCAAGAGCTGCTTGGGAAGGCAGTGGAGGTATATGAGACAGAATCTGTGTCTTCTCCCACTGCCTTGAGGGCAACCTTGAGCAGAGAAAGACTCTAGTGAGGCAGGAGCAGGTGGGAGCAGGTGCAGAGGTGTGGAGATAGGAATGAGCCCACTGTTGCAAAGAAAGATGGCAGGAAGACTGGCTAACCACATCCCCAAGAAGGTCCAAAGCCACCCAGGGCTCACCTGCCTTTTCTCTTCCCCAGGTCTTTCTCCGTGGAGTCAATGAGCCCCTAATCAACAACCGCAGCCCCATGATGGTCATTGCCCGTGTGGTTCCCAACTACAAGGAGTTTAAGTAAGTGGGGCCCAGGCATTGTGGGCAAGGAGAGAAGGGAAGGAAGAGAACAGAGAAGGGGGAGGCCCTTCAAGCCTCCCCACTGGGACTGAGGTCCCAGGAAGCTACCCACAGCCACTAAAAAGGGGCAGCTCCAACCCCTCCCAAGAGCAGGCTTGGGGAGCCAGCATGTAAATAAAGAAAGATGGTTCTCAAACCCTTCAAATCTGCCCCCATATCTCATGCCCATCACATCCACAGTCACCCTTCCTACTCAAATTCAGGGCCAAGGTGGTTCACTAGCTGGTGGTTGTCCCCAGAAGAGGCAGCCTAAAGGTCATCTCAGAACTTTATGACCTTTAGTCCTGCCTAGGTGTTCCGTTTCTCACCCTCCTGGAAGTTTCCTTGGCTCCAGCGCCAGCTCATTCCCCTCCATACACCCCCAGGCCTCTTCTTGGGTTTGGTGGATTCATAGCTCTTAGGAGGAGATTCAAAATAGTTCAGACACTGGAGTCTGCACAGTTTGGGGAGTTCCCCAGTGAACAAGTCCCCTCTGTGACAGCACCGTCTCCTGAGGTCAGCTGTCTGCCTGTCACTTCCACTGACTCTGATCGCTCAAGAAGACTCCCTGGCTCATCTGTACCAGCTGTTGAATTCTGATGACTTGTGAGCTCTCCTTGCTGGTTGGAGGAATGAAGACTACTGATGCTCTCACTCCTAGCTCATAGTGGGTCATTCCAGCAAGGTCTTCCAAAGGTCAGGCAGGGATGCAAGGCCAATTTTAAAGATGGGCCAGCTGAAGCACTTAGATGTGGCTAAGGCTACAGTAAGTCATGGGAAAGGGAACATGGGAGCCACAGCTTCCCTAACCAAGATGAGTTTTCCCAAAGCTCTGGCTAGCACTCAGAAGGACCAAGGTCCATTGCCTGCCCAGATGTCTGGGTCTGAACTAGGTAGGGCCACTGCATTCTCCTCTCTAACATCAATCCAGAGTCCACTTGGAGGCTCTTGGCTGCCAGACTTGGGCACAGAATTAAGAGTGCTGGACTCCCAGAGCACTCATGTTCTGACCGCTGTCTCCTTGCCTCCCCAGGACGAACCAAGACCCAACCTCCTTGGGGTTACCCATCACCCCACTCTCCTTCCCTATCCCATCCATGATGAACTTTGATGTTCCTCAAGTCAGCCAGAATGGGTACCCTCAGGTATGGCTTCTTCTTTCCTTCATTTTCTCACTGGTTCAGACTTCTAGTAACTCACCCACTCGTTTCTTCAGTCACTCAGTCAGTCAGCTGTTCACTTTACTATTGAGTGAAAGTTCACTGGATCCAGCCACCATGTACCCAGGGCCGTGCCATCTGTGCTGAGCAGAAGCTACCCACAGGGAGCTCTCGGTCTGGTAGAATCACACATGGAAAGGTTAAACATCAACACAACATAATGTATAATCTAATAACCAACCAGGAGGGACTGTCAGAGCGGTAAAAGTCAGAAGAGAGAAGACAGAAAAGGACAAATATTGTTTGATTCCACTTACATGCAGTACCTAGATTAGGCAAATTTAGAAAGACAGAAAGTAGAATGGTGGTTTCCAGGGACTGTAGGGGAGGGAGAATGGGGAGCTATTATTTAATAGGTACGGAGTTTCCGTTTGGGATTTTGAAATAGATAGTGGTGATGGTTACACAATATTGTGAATGTACTTCATGCCACCAAATTGTACACTTAAAAATGATTAAAATGGTAAATTTTATGTTATATATATTTTACCACACATGCACAAAATTTTTTTAATCAGAGGCGAGAGGGATGTGAGGCCTGGGTAATTAGGGTGGGCATCCAGACACCGAACTCTTGAATTTTCAGTAAGGGAGGGTTGGTGCAGGGCAATTGGGAACAACAGCACAGGTGTGAAGGTGAGGATACAAGTCAGGGTTGGAGAGGAGGTCAATGTGTCTGACTATGTTGGAGAGGGGTCTGCAGATCATTGCTGTGTCCAGGCCAGTGGCCAGATTTATCATCTCCCATAGTCTGTGCTCAAAGAGAACTTGTCCCACATCATGGTCCCAGCATTCCTAGGAGGCTTAAAGAAGAAAGGGGTGTCTGGGACGTCCTTCCTGTTGTCTGCCCACCCATGTTCATGTCTAGTGTGGCAAATATAGAATGAGGTACCTCTCTGGAGCCTCAACCTTCATTTAAAGTCAAAGACATTTGAAGAAGGCTCAGACACAGACAAGACTGATGGTGGTGGGGAGGAGTGGGATGAATGAGGACCCTGGGGACAGAGGCTTCAAACTCAAACCAATCCTTGGCCTGATTTCCCTAGAGTCATCTCACACATGGCCTTGCATTTGCCCAGAAAATTATGAACTAATCAGGAGGCAGTCCCAAGGGGCAGGAGGCGCTGGCTATTTTAATGAGTGAGCCCCTCCCCACCCCCAGGTCCCCTCTGGCTGCCTTTGCTGCCTAACTAGTCTGGGTTGGGAAGGTACCCCTTGCTATGGAGACTTGCCTTCAATCCCTCTTGCATGAATCTCAAGGCCAGAGGTCCAGCAATGGCAGGACACTAGTTGAAGGTCACTAGACACCATGGCAATTTGGCCAGGTCGAGAGCCCCCTGGCAGCCAACACAGAGGTGCTCAAGTGCCAGCAGTGAGAGGACAGGGGCAGGCTTCTGTGGTACAGGTGGGGAGAGGGATGAGTGGGCAGAACCCCACCTGGAAGGGGTACCAGTCAGCAGTCCTGGGCTCAGAGTTCACAGAGACCCTGCCCTATCCCTTCTCTGAGCTTCAGTCCCCTCATCTCTACAGTTGGGGAATGGGGGGTGGACTCGGTAATTCTGAGACTTGCTCCTCTGACATCTTGGGGTGCTATGGTTTCCCACAAGCTGCCCACCATGCCAAAGCACTGTGGACAGGGGTTTGAGGCTGGTAGACCTGGGTTTGACTCCAGCTCTGTGACTTACTAACTGTGTGACTTTTGGCAAGCTGCTCAATTTCTCCACACCTACTGAATCCTACCTTATTGGGCTGTTAGGAAAGCATAAAAAGCTAACCTGTGCAAAGCACCTAAGCCCAGAGTGAAAGCTAAATGAGTTCTGTCCCTTTCAGAGCTTCCCTTCCCCTGGTGCCAAATGGCCCCTCTAAGGCTAGCCTAGCCATTGTCCTTGTTACTTTTGGCTGTAAGTAACAGAAACCCTAACTCACATGGACTTACTATCAAACATTGTAAGGGTCTGCCAAGTAGGATGCTGTCATAATTGGTTGATGTGCTGGCTCAGCAATGTCCTCAAGGACTCAGGATCCTTCTAACACCCCTGAGCACTATCTTCAGTTGGCAACAGCTCATGGGAGCAAAATGTTCCAGATGCCCCCACACAGATATGACCAAAACAGAAGAGGAACCATCCCCTTCTCACCAGTGGTCCTTATGAGGAACTTCTCTAGCAGCCCCTAGCAGACTTCCCCTCTCATCTCATTGGCCAGAATTGTATCATATGCATTTCTCTCAGCCAATCACATAGGAAGGGTGTGACACTATCTTGCAGTAACTAATGTAGGCAGGTATGGAGAAGGGGGCCACCTGGACCAAAGCAGATTCTGTTGGCTAGCAGGAAAGAATGGAATGGTTGAGGGGTAGGCAGCCCTCAATATTTGCTCATCCCTCTTGGAGCCAGGTGATGATGGCAAAACCTAAGCTCTGATGAATTAAGAGATGGGTGGACTTGACTTGGCCCAGCCTGCTGGACCCAGCAGAGGGTGAAATGGAACTTAATCCTACCCTGGACTCTGACCTTTGGTGGTGGTGTGGGGGACAGGGGGCATTGCCCAACAGGTTACTCCTGTTAGCCTGGCCTCCGACAGAGCTGAGGCAGAGCTTCTGGCCAATGCAACACAGGCAGTGGTGAGAAAAGGTATCTGTGCCCAGTGTCATCTCCTCCCATCTCAGCCCCCACAGCCAGTCTGTACCCAGGCTCTCGTCGGGCCTCTTTCCATCCCACAGAGCCTTCGCTGGTGGTGTTCTCACCTTGATTCTTGGACCATTGCCACAGCCTCTGCTTGGCCCCTCCCATCCATTCTGTGAGAAACAACCACAATGACCACCCTGCCCAGGGCAAGGCCCTTCCCCTGGACCCCTTGTTTCTGTCACTGACAGGACAAACCCTCACAGTCAGTCAAGTACATAGACCTCATTACCTCCAGCCTTCTGGCTCACCGCTCCAGTTCTCACAGGCATTCTCTAGCCCCACTGGATGACTGGCTGTTCTCCACACCTGTGCTGCCCACTCTCACCTCCCAGTCTTCGCCTCTGCTGTACTCTCAGCCTGGGACGGCCTTTCTCCTCCTTACCTACTATGCAGTCTCAGGTCCTCCTTTCTCTAGGTCACAAGTCATAGCTTTCTCCTCTGACATCCTAGCTCCCACAACCTATAACCTGCTTAAGCCTCTGTATGGATCATATGGGTATGAGTGTGTGTGTGTGTGTGTGTGTGTGTGTGTGTGTGTGTGTGTGTGTCCTATCCCCTTGGAAAATGATAAACTGCGGAGGGAAGCAGGCTCTGGCTCTAACTTTCCCATATGCATTGCAGCACCCCAGAGGCATCTTGCATGGAGAAGCCCTCAGTCAGCATTCACTGAATTCAATTGAATTGAACTTTTACTTTCACAGCAAAATATCTATTATCTTCTTCAACTTTCACAACAGCCTTTCAAGACATGGAACATAAGACATTGGATGGTGACAAAACAAAGTTCTAGAGAGGGTAAGGGACTTGCCAAAGGTCACATAACAAGGTTGAGGCAGATCCAGCCTGAGCCAAGGCATCCTAGCTCCCTTGAGGCCCCACCCAGCATCAGCTATTGACAGCTACTCTTCCCAGGATGGTTGCCACATGTCTGGGCAGAGCACTCAGTGGTGCAGTGTGAGTGTAGGTGTGACGGGCTCAGGGAAATGGAAGGAGGGACCATGGCCATGTAATGAAGACTCTGTCCCCAGGGAAGGCAAGTCTGCCTCAGTGACTGGGGTTAATGGCTTTGCTGAAGATCACAGTGAGATGTTAATCTTATTCCTTAATTCTACAACCTGATGGCCTTTCTCATTAGCATCTGTGGGCAATGGCTTTCCCCTCACCACCACCCCTGTCTCTCTTTACACATGCCACCAGTTCACCGGGACCCTGACATCAGACTCTGAAGGTTCCTTGGTTCCTTCCTTGGTTCCTTCCTTGAGGCCTTGCTCCCTTCCCCCTGCCTACTACATACACAAAAGGGGCTCCCTCGTCAATTCTAGTTCTGAAGGGATCTTTTCTGGGGACTCATCCTGGCAAACCACTCAGTGAAGGAGCTGTCTGTACTGGGCAAGGAAGGCAGACACCATTTATAGCTTTGCAGATTTCATTTAGACACATGAATAGACCCCAGAGAGGACAGTAAGCATCTATTTAACACCCCTCCCCCAGGGTGGGAGCAAGGGATAGGGCAGCAGGTGACTGAGTCCAGGTCCTTGAGTGCTCAGTGTCTAGCAGATAATCCAGGCTATGCCGATACCCCTCTGGCACCAGGAAAATGAGTTGACTCTGGGATGGGCATAGTCTGGGCATCAATTCTGAAAGGCCACTCCCAAGCCCCATAAAACCCAGAAGCAACTTCTCTGGCCTGCGTTGATGACCAAGTGGCTATCCCTGAGCTGCCATCATAACCTGCTCTCAGGAACACTCTCAGTCGCCCCAGTCACTGAACACCCTGTGTTCAGGCTCCTGAAGTGACTACAGCCCATCTCCCCAGGGGCAAGGACAGGGGTAGGCACAGCTGAGCTCAGACTGGGGCTCCAAGCATCCGAGCAGGCACATTAGTGTGACAGGCATCCTGCCACTGCAGGGGGAGTGGCCGCACACTGATTTTTCGAGATCCTGCATCGATAGCTCCTGGAGTCAGTATTGCATTTGTGCTGGCCTTTCAAATGATGACTGATTCCTGCGGGGGAGTGGGAAGTGGGAGCAGCTGCCACTGTCGCTGACAGCCCCTGGCTGGGAGCCAAGGCAAGACAGCCACTTGGAGAGTCTGCGCTGACGACCCCCAGTCCTTCCCTGTGTTGGGATGTGCAGGACTGTCTGCTGGGGTTACAGGCTGAGGCCCCCATGTCCCATTCCCCACTCCCTACCTTCCAGCCTTTATGGAAGCTGGCCTCCTCCACTTGGAGTTTCTCCCTGTGCCAGGCATCCACCACCCATGACTTGCTTGGTGCCACTTCTACGTTTTTGCTTGGGCTGTTTTCCTACTCAGAACTTCCTCCCTTACCCTGCCAATCTTCCTTTAGAGCCTTCCTCTGGTCCCTCTTTCTATAGGATGGCTTTTCTGACAACCCGTGGCATGTCTCAAATAGCCCCTTATTTGGGGGCTATAGTTAATGCTGTCTTGTTTTGTTATTTAAATAGTACCCACATGGTGCCCCAGCTGCGGGCTTAGTATGCCATCAAGTCTCATGAATGCCTGATGAAGACTTTTCGTGGCCTCTGTAAGGGGACAGGGAACCTGCGTGGGACAGAGAGAGGCTGGTGACAAGGGTAGAGGTCATGTCTAATTTGGCATCTATGATACCACCAGCTATGGGTGTGAACACTGGTGCAACTTTTTAGGAAAACAGTCTACCCATGATAAATCCAGTGCCTTAAAATATGTGTTTCCTTTAACTCAGCTTTTCCATGTTGTGCAATAAGGAAATCATTCAAGATACATAGATTTGTGTCAAAGAACCCTCAATATAGTGTTGTTATAGGAAAAAATAGAGAGAAACCAGGGCACTTGAACATGACAGCTACTAAAATCCTAGGAAACAAGTATTACTTCTAACTGTGAAAATGCTTAGGTTTTCATGGTAAATGAAAAAGGCAGAATGTTAGGATGACAATTACACGCAAAATAAGTGTAGAAAAAAAAAAGTAGAAAGAAACACACTGTCTTATGAACAGTTGTCTTTAATATAGGAATTTGTGGGGTTTTTTTTCATCTTTTTACTTTTCCCTATTTTCAGAAATTTATTTACTAGGTGAGTATTGCTTTTATAATCGGGACAAACTTTGTGACACACATACAAGCAAATATTTGGACATCTCTTGTTTTGGGAGAAGCTGTGGCCCCACTACCTATCCCCACTTTCTCCTTTCAGCTGTCTAAGCCTGGGGGACCCCCAGAGCTGCCCCTATGGAACCAGTCCTTCCTCTTCCAAGGCCGAGATGGAGCTACCAACTTCTCAGAAGACACCGCCCTGGTGCTGGAGTACTACCCCTCAACTTTAAGTAAGTGCCCCTGGTGCCACAGCAAGGAAGTCACACATCAGGACAAAGGTGTGAAAAGGTGTTCAGACCATCTTGCCTCTGCCTCCTGTGGGGAAGGGTCAAGGTGTCTGGGTTCCCGGGCCAACTCCCAGTGCATGCAGACAGGTTGGAGAGTGCTGGACTGGCTTCCTTGTCCAAATGGCAGCTCTGGGATATAGGCCCTATCCCTATACAGAATCTATGTGTTTTTATTGCACCACCACCCCTCCCCATGCACCTATAAGTGAGGAGGGCAGGGGTGGAGCCCTCGGGGCTCACAGCCTGGTGTGGGTGGGGAGACAGGATTCAGACACCAGCTGATCCACAGTCTTAGGTCCATATTATAAGACTGAAGTCCCCAAAAGACAGGGACAAAGAAATCCATATAAATACTCAGAAATAGGAATATGGCTGGAGTTGGCCTTGAACTCAGGAAACGCTAAAGAGCAGAAAAGAAAAAGGATATTTGTGCAGGAAAAGGCCAGGAGGCAGGAAACAGGTGAGTGAAGAGAGAGATGAGAACTAGGTGTTGGGTACGAAAGAATGGGGCCCAGGTGGGGCCTCAGATGCTGGGATTTGAGAAGCTTGGGGTGGGGGCTTTGGTGGGAGCCCCAACTGGTTCTTTGCCCCACAGTGAAAGGTGGTGAGCCGTGGACCCTCAGCAAGCCACTAGGCATCTCTGTGTTGCCATTAAGGAGCCGTTTGTACCGCAAGATGCTGACAGGGAAAGGCCTGAATGGGTTGCGTGTGGAGAGGCTCCCCATCACTGTGAGTCCCCCATCCTGGGCCAGGCCCATGGCAGGTCCACCCAGCCCCACCCTGCCCCACCTTGCTCCACCTTGCCTCACCAACACAGGTGAATCTGGCTTCTCCAGCAGCTTCCAGCAGGGCCCTCCACCATGGAAGCTTACCACTGTCAGATGTGAAGGGTTCCCTCAAACACTGAAAGTCAGTCTTGCCCCTGGGCTTTTGATGAAAAGGCCCAGAGCAACTTAGGGGAATTTTGGGAGGCCCCAGGGGATAGCAGCAAGAGCTCAGGCCTTTAACCAGTCAGACTTGAGTTCAGATCCTGACTTGCCCTAGTCCTCACTGTAGAAACTGGGGCAAGTTACTTGACCTCTCTGAACCTTATAATGCCCATCTCTAAAATGGGAACATGCTTTTACACAATCTCTCTGTTTAACAAGAGTCAATAGCTCAGGCTCCAGAGCTAGACTGTCTGGGTTCAAATTCTGGTTCCACCACTTACCAGCTTATATGACCATGGGAAAATTACTTAAAGTCTCAGTGCTTCAGTTTCCTGATCTGTATTATAGGTTCATAGTAATAGTACTTTTCCAATAGGGTTGCCGCGAGATTTTGGGGGCCGAATATCTGTAAAGCACTTGGAACAGAATAAGTTCTCAATAAGAATTAATATGTTATTATCATCATTGTCTATTTCTATGCCACCTTTTCCCCTGAAATACTTCTGGTCATAATAGACCTCAACAAATGGGAGCGGCCCCACTCTGACAGGAGGCAAGTCTGGGGTGCCAGTCAGGTCTCCAGTGTTGTTGGGAAAGGAGAGCAGAGGAAGGAGACCAGCTCCTGCCTCCCTCCTACACTCTGGGCATAGCTCTCAGCGAGCATCTTCCTGAGTAATCCAGAATGGCGGGTGGAGCAGAGATGAGTTGCCCTGGACATCGTGGTGCGAATGCTCCCTTCTTCTCCCCAGGACACCAAGCTGAAAACCATAAATGGTGAGGCCCCCACGGTGGATCTCTCCTTTCAGCTGCTTTCCTCTGAGGTAAGGCTGCAGATCAGGGGAAGATCAGGGCCTGGAAGCTATGTGCCACCTCCTGTAGCCCCACAGTGGGTTCCATCCTCCCTCACAATTACTGGCCTTGTTTAGGGCCATGGTCAGGGGCTTCCAGGAGGAGGGAACTGCTGCTTTAGATGGAAATGTCTGAGGATAGTGTGAGGCTCCAGAAAACAAGAGAGAAAGCTGAGATGAGAAAGAGGAGAGTTAGAACAGAAGGCCACCCAGACCTGGGAATCAGCCTCTAATCCAGCCCACGCCAAGCCTAGCTTGCTGGGATCGAGGTTTTATAAGGGTGAACTAGAATATCAGCTTCTGTTGCTGCATAGCAAACTACCGCAAATAGCAGCTTAGAAGAACGCTCATTTATGAACTCAGACTTCTGTAGTAGGCAGTCTTACACAGCATGGCTGAAGTCAGAATGTTGGTAGTGTCGCATTCCTTTCTGGAGGCTCTGAGAAGAGTGAGCTTCTAGAGTCATCTGGATTGCCATCAGAATCCAGTTCCCGGCAGTTGTAGGACTGAAGTAGGTCCCTGTTTCCTTGGGGCTATCAGTCAAAGGCCTCTCTCAGCTCCTGAAGGCTGCCTACATTCCTTCTCACAATGGCCTCCTTGGTCTTCAAGCCAGCGAGCATGTCAAATCTCCCTCACATTTCAAAACTCTGACTTCCTCCTCTGTTGGCAGCCAGAGAAGATGCTCTGTTTTTAAAGGGACTCGTGATTAGGTCAGGCCCACTCTGATAATGACCCCATCTCAAGGTCCACTGTGCCATATACCATAAACACAGGCGTGACAGCTCAGTGTGCTCACGGGTTTCAGGGATTAGAGTATGGACCCTTGGGGACCCATTGTTGGAATGCTGCCCACTACAGCTGGGTTGGTCCAAGTGGAAAGAGAGCAGGGGCTGAGCACTGCCTAATGAATAGAATCTCTTCCTATAGCTAGCCATATACCTGGGCTCTGAGTCCAGATTGGACTCCGATCATTTGGTCCCAGTGCACCTGGCAGGCACCTGCTGTAATTTTTCCACTGTCCTCTTGTGGTGCTAGGACAGGCATGAAGCTGGGAAGTGGGCAGTTTAGGACCATGAACCCAGGAAATGATGACAGGGGCTGATGTCTGGATCAGTCCACTCCTTCCAGTTTCCCTTGCCAGGAATACTAGCCACCAACACTGGGGTAATACTTGGCCCTGTGACCTTACCCATGAAGAACACAAGCAATTCCATGGTGTGGGGTAAGAGCTATATATCTGGGAATGTACCAACCTGCAAGTGTCTCCCTACAAGGCCTCTGGTGAGTGCCTGAGACCTCCCATTAGCACTTGCCACTGTGCAATGTTCTGCATTGCCCTCTAGAGCTTCCACTAATTCCTGGTGAGAGGGTTGTTAGGTAACAACCTCACATACCTACCACCACCAAACCAGGTGCAAGACTGAGGAGGTACTGAGAAGGGGGGACACAGAAGCAGCAAAAGAACCCAAGAAAGTAAAGGAGAGTCCTTGGAAAAAATGTCACAGATTACCCAGATTGGAGCTCAACCCTCCATGCCTTCTTCTCAGTGCCTAGGGTCTGCCAATGGCCACTGCCAGCCCCTTCCTCACCTCCCCCTGCTTCCTGCTTCTTCACTGGGGCACATGTTTTCTGGGGACGGAAAGGAGCATCAAGTGCCCCTGGTCAGGATGCTGGGGGACCCAGGCAGGCAACAGGCAGGTGGGCAGGACACTTCCCCAGTTGCCCAGGGGCTGGGCACAAAGGTCTCAGTGATGAATTATTCACCCGAGCTGTGCTAAGTGCAGAATTAATCCCTTTCCTTCCAGCTGGCGACCTCACTAAATTATCCCTCCAAGTCATGCAGGAAAACACTGTGAATTCATTGAGCAGCTGAGTGTTTTGATCTGGGCCTTGTGATTTTATTTTCTCTTTCTCCCAGCCCCCCACCCCTGGAGGTGGGTAAAAACCTTTCAGTAATGAATTTCTGAGAAGAAAGGAACAGAAAGAGGATCAAGATTGGGTGTACACCAGGAAAAGAGTACTAGGATAAATTCAGATTCTGCAGCCAAGAATTCACACACACAGTCCTACACATACACACTCCCTCACACAACACATGGACAGTCACATATGCACAAACATGCACACTTGCGCACACACCCCTTTGGAAGGGTGCACACACTTAATGCATATATACATGTTCACACACACGTGCAAACTAATGTACAAATGTTTTTAAACTCACATTGACACACACACAGGAGCTAAATCTTTTTGTGGCTAAACTATTTCTTGGTGAAACTATATGGGAATTGGCCAATAACCAACTCATTTTGATTCTAGAATGCTGAAGTCCAATTTAGGGGCCTTGGGATGAAGTATTAATCTGGGTAGATTTGACATAAGATTCTTGTAGCCATAGCACTCAGCCATTTAGTTTTTTATTCCACATATATTTGATGAGGACTAGAATTTTGGCTGCTCTTGTGAGTTGCAAAGAATATGGAAAGGGACGGGCATCCATAGAACCCATTTGCCTTGAATTCACCCTCATCAGGCTTGGACATGGCTCTCTGCTAGCATCTGAGCCCTTTTAGCGCCCTTCTCCCTCCAGGTTGGAGGAAAAGTTTTGAGAACTGATGAACAGGTCAGATAGCATTGTAGCTAAGTCTAAAGGGCCCATCCCCGGCTCCATCTCTCACTATCACCCTTGCAGTCATACCATTGTCCTCCATGCAACTGCAAAATTACTGAGTACCTGCTATTGTAGCAGATACTGTCCTGGTTTCAGGGATATTACATTGAAGAATATGAGAAAAAAGGCCTGTCTTCATAAAGCTTGCATTCTTAAAGAGGAGGGAGTGTGGACCAGACAATGAGCAAATTAATTCATCAGCAGGTGTCAGATCCTAATAAGAGGCCTGATTAACCCAAAAAGGTGACATGACAGAGAGTGCTCAAACAGGTTCTGTGGATTTGGCTGCCATGACAAAGAGACAGGGTTCCTTCCATTTTATCGTTCCACCTGAAGTATTGTTCGTAAGTTCATGGTAGAAGGTACCTGGCCTTCATCTCTGCATTCCAGCCTGTGACACCAGAACCATCAATTCTTCTACAACTTAAATCAAATGCTGTTCGAAGCTCTAAGAGTTCCCACCTAAGCCTGGTGGTCTCAGAGTCTTGTGTACATTCCAGCTACAAGGAGACTGTGATAACAGTCCCCTCAGGACCCCTCGTCCATGTGGCTAACAACCTCATCTTAGGGGCAGGTCCTTGCTCATAGTCAGATGTGCTACAGAGAGAACTACCTCAGGAGAAATGAATACACATACCCTACTTGGATCCCTCCCATTTGAGGACACAGCCTCTTTCCTGTAAGCCTCCACAGGACAGCACAGGCCATCCTAGTTAATTGACATTTTGGTGAACAAAGCCTCCCCACACTCACTGCTTCCACATCACCCATTCTCAGAGTCCTAGGAACAAGAGTGTCGTGGAATTCCCAAATAGGCAGAGACCACAGTGGTGTCTCAACAGCCCACTCCAGACAGGACTCTCCTTGATGGCATCCACTGCAGGTGATTGGCTTGGCTTCTCCTCTTGCTCTGCCATGACTGGGAGCCCACTACCTCTAGAAGCAACCCACCCCATTCTTCTACAACTAATAAAAACACTCACCCCACATTGAGCCCGCCCTGTCTCCCTGGGCCTTCCCTCTACTCCAGGCTCCTGACTCTGCCCTATGGGACTGAAGTGCAACCCCAGCAAGTCTTCTACACCTGTTCTAGGAATACTGGTACATGGTCAGCCATTCAATGCACCAACAGGCAGACTAACCAAGAAAGCCTGCAGTATCAGTGAATGGCAAAAAGGAGTGGCCTCCTAGTTTAGGATATCGTACTTGAAGCTGGTTCTGTTGGTAATGGGTTAAGCTTTTTCCCTCTGGTGGGGCTTCTCTATGGGCACTAGCTGCTTCGAGTGATCTGCCTTAAGCTGGATCTGTGTGTGTAGATGAATACAACAATAACTACACATAGATACATAGAAAACTTCCCCTTATTGCACATTCTGTGGGGGTTGACCTTGGAGGTCCATTAGACTCTAAAAATCCCTGAGCCTATGACTACTCCACATACACATACACAAATAAACATTTGTTTGGTCTCCTCCACTCTCTTTCCGATGTCAGCCTCTTCTCTTTGAAGAGTATGATCTGGTCCCGCAGGAACCTATGCTTCTCCAGGCTAAGCAGCCTCTTCTTTTAATGAACTGGTTTCAAGATACTGCAGCATCCTTGGTGCTCTCCGGCTTGCAGACAATCTCTTTGAAGTGAAACCCACACTGGCCAGGTTTCTTAGGCTGACCCATGTGGACTGGAGCCTAGCACGCATACGGCAGGTGCCTGTTGTGTGGGTCCTGGCCTCCCATGGGATGGGTCAATTCATGGCTGGAGTTTGGAATACAGAGTCTTGCCTAGGCAGGGTGCCAGGGCACCAGGCAGAGGTAAGGCCTCTCAGATGGGTGATCATCTCCATCTAGCCCACAGCCCTTAGAGATGCTGACAGGACTTGAAATCCATTGGATTTCCTTGGATTTTGGCACAAGAAAGGTGCATCTGAGAAAAAGAGGAGGTGGCATCTGCTGCCACCCACTAGGGGAAGGGACGGATCCCACAGTCTATTCTGATTTTTTCTCTGCCTGTTCCCCTCACAGAAGGGGAAGGGTGGGTCTTTGAGACCATTCAAAAGGTTTCCCTAGTGCTCTAATTCAAACCAGTTACAAAGCTCTCTCTGGGGACCCGCCCAGAGTGGGAACAAGTGGCTGTTTAGAAAATGTGAACAGGAGGGCAGGAGATAGGCTGCTGGTTTTTGATGAATTTTTTTGAATTTCTTTAAAAGGCATACATGACAGCCATAGGCTGGTCCTCAGAGAAGCCCCAACATGAGCCAGTCTCCATTTCCTCACAAGCACAGCTACTTGGAAGGCCCAGTGTCCAGGACAGCACAGCAGCCGCCTCAACTGGTTCTGTCCTCTGGAAGGTTCTGTCCATCCCCCCTCCCCCCCATGACTCCAGCTCTGAAAATAAGAACAGTGATGTATCTAGAGAAAAAGACCCTTACCCCTCCCATAACCTATCAACATCCCTGCCTGTCTTTCCTGTTACCACCAAACCCTTACCATCCCTGTTCTCTCTGCCATGCCAGACTGCAGGAGACAAGAATAGACCTATCCCTCCCCAGCTCACAGGTACCCTTTCCCCCACTTGCTCAGATTCTAGGCCAATTCAACCCAAAGGAAGCTGGGGACTGGTGGGTGAGCCTGTGCCTTTCCAGGGCCAGTGTGGCCATTGACTCACTGAGGCTCAGTGTCAAGGCAGAGCTCATCGTCCCACAATAAAAGATTCCAGTCTGCTTTTCACAATGCCTTAACCCCTTCTAGTAGTGCTCCATGCCTTGGGCAAATATTGCTCCCTCTACATTCTCTAGGTTATCATATATTTCCCCCCATGCTCTCTACCTCAGGGAGGGAATTTGGCACTCCTTCCAACCACAGGATTCTACAGACTCTACTTGCTCACTTCTTGAGACAGGGAGCTCATTATCTTCCAGGAAGCCCTCTCCAACCTCTGTCAGCTCCCCTGTAAATCTCTTCCTCTGCCTTTCTACAGTTTCTTTCCCCTGTGCCTGCCTTTTTCTTCATGAGGCCAGCTCCAGGGAAGTCAGCTCTCAAGCCCACATCAGCCCTGCTGATATCTGCAAACTTGTTACATCATCTCCAGCCTGATCAACTCTCCTTCCTTAACTGCTCTTAGTTACACTTGGTTTCTGCTTCTCATCCTCCTGGTTGTCTCCTCTTGATAAGCTTTCTCTTAAAGTGTTTCCCCCAAAATTGTGGGGCTAGATCAATATTGGAGGGTAGAACAGGACCATTACCCCCTTTCTCCAAATACATTCTTCCCTTTGGTGCAGCCAAAGACTATCATTTGCTTTATTTTGTTACTAACCAACACCGCAGGGGTTCATTTAAAGCCTATGAGTCCAGTCTGACATGTGAGCCATTATTGTCAAGTGGCATGTCTTCCCTTTGCTCTATTTCTAACTTAGGCAGGGTTTCTCTTTCCTGTCATATTTCACCTTCTTCATCTCAGCCCATCATCTGGGCTTGAGATTATTCTGGACCTTGATTTTATCATGCATCACATTCACAGTCCCATTTTTATCCTCACCCCAACCTCCAGGTCTACTGTGGATGTGCTCAGGACACTTTCTGTGCTGTGATGTACACTAAAAAGTGTGTATCCTCAGATCTGGGTTTGAATTCTGGATCTTCCACTTGATCTTAGCTACCCTGAGTTTTACTTTCCTCATCTATAGAAAGAGGTTGTGACCACTACCAGCCAGGAATGTAGTGAAAATTGAGTGAAGGAACATGTGTGAATACATAGCACAGTGCCTTACAAACACCCAGTGAAGGGAATGCTTAGTATTGTTCACCCAAGTTGCTGACAAATATGCTGAACTCATCAGGGATGAGGACAGGGCTCCTGCAGGAAGGCAATGGTGGAGCCATGCTAATCCATCACTTCATGTCTGCCCCTCATGACAGCCGTTCCACCAGATTCACATCTATAAGGCATCAGAAGTCCTCGTCAAGTGCTGAAAATAAACATTACCAGCACCACACTGGTCTCAGCAATTTTTCAGAGAATAAATAAATGGAAAAGAGATAATCATCTTTCCAGAGACCAGACTTGCTGAAGTCCCCAGTGTGCCCTGCCTTAAGCTGGGGCTGTGGAAGAGATGAAAAAAGTAAAGACCTGCTTCCTAGCCTGTGAGCTCCCAGGCCAGGGTGTGTGAGATTGAGCCAAAAGCTATACTGCAGGCTTATCCCAAATGCCTCACCAACCACAGGACCCCTTGTTGTTTTGAGAATGTGACACTGACTCCCAGCCACAAATGGAGTGTATTGAGACAGGACAAAAGGATAGCTAAGGAAACTGGCTTCATCTGCTCCCTTATGGGCCCAATGCATGGTCAGTAGATTGAAGAATGGGGAGGGGAAAAAGAGAGACAGGGCAAAAGCTTCCAGATGAGACTTCTCAGAAAGTTGAGGCTGCTCTCGGATTTCTCCCCATGTCAAAGCCACACTACCAAAGCAGTCCTGATGCAGTCCTGGTCCAGCAAGCATCTTTCAGGCATGAATTCATTATCCATTTATTAGATTCCCTAACTTGTGCTAAGCAATAAAGCACCCCTCAGATCATCATCACTAAGATCATCTTACTAAGGGTTCTAGTTGAGGTAGGTGCACTGAGCATCCAAAGGTCAGGGGAAGAGTCACAGAGAAGCATGGTAAGCTCTGCCTCAAAGAGTGGCTTAGAAATTGGCAAAGCAAGAATGCTTCAGGCAGAAGGAACCGCAAGTCCAAAGCTATGGAGTCATGACAGTGTCTGGAGTGCATGGGACATAGAGAGCCTGTTTTGGGCAGTGAAACTGGAGAGTTAGATAGGGCCAGGGTTTTGAAGGGTCTGGTTACCAGAATACAGGGTTTAGACTTTGTCACAAAGTGGTGGGAAGCTGAAAAAGGTCTTTGAGCAGTAGTAGGATATGATTTGATCTATATGTTGAAAAGGTGTCCCTAGATATGAATAGGAGAAACCCAAGGGAAAAGATAAGTGCAGAAAGACCAGGTTTCATGGCTTACAGGAGTGAGCCCACAGCCAATGCACTGAGCCATACACAGGGCTCTAGTTAATACTAAAATCCCTGCCAGAATTTTTTAAGTCCTTATCATTGGCTCCCCTCCCCCTGCCCCCACAACTTGCTTTTAGATTAACCCTCTGACACCATTTTCTGGAGAATGAATCATGGCCCCAGTGAGCATTAACACTCAGGCCCTTCTTGGCTGGCAGACAGACTCAGAGCTTCAAACCCCACAGCAGCTGCAAGACCATGCAGATGCCATAAATGAGGCTTGCAATATGCAGGGGAGGCAGCAAGCTCTCTTGGAGGATGCCTGTTGTCTGAGCCTCACCTTCAGCTGAAGAGATAAGAACCTACAACTGTGGCCACAGGAAATGACAAAGCAGTGACTGATGGGGAGCTGCCACACAGGGCTTATTATGGCGCTTGCCAGAGGGCGAGACACCCTTATCATGGAGAAAATTACATCAGGCCTCCTGAATTACTAGCGATTGGAAGCAGATTTCTTGGGACGCACTTTGTTAGATACCTAATGAGAAGGATACAGGC
Source organism: Eidolon dupreanum (assembly GCA_028627145.1). Classification (NCBI taxonomy): domain Eukaryota; kingdom Metazoa; phylum Chordata; class Mammalia; order Chiroptera; family Pteropodidae; genus Eidolon; species Eidolon dupreanum. The sequence continues at coordinate 85,964,378 of CM053509.1, forward strand.
TAGCAAAGCCCAAAGCTGGCAGGGCGGGGGACAAATGTCTTTGTTAAACAGAATTTGTCAGTTTCCGCTCCAGGCTCCCTAGGGAGGGTTCAGGGCCGGCTAATTGAATTAAGAGCTTGTGTGCTCCGGCGGGAAGGCTCAGGGCGGGGCGAGAGGCAGGCAGGCCGGAAGGTGGGCGCTTTCAGCACCAAGGACAGCAGCTGCAACCTGGCTAGTCTGTAATTGCCAGGGCAGGGCTGGAACTGTTGCATTTTGCATGATCAGGGATCTGGGGGATGAAATGGGTAGGAGGGAAGCAGAGGATATTTGGATAGGAGGGAAGTGGAGGAGGGAGAAACAGATGACCCAAGAAGCCTTGAGCTTGTGATGCTATTAGCCTTTTCTGTCCCAATAGACCCTCCTGCAGGCAACAACAGTAAGGGCTGAGAGGCTGAGAAAGGAGTGTCTTCTCCCCACCATGGCACTCATGTGGTGTGGGGCAGCTGAGGCAGCAAAAGGAATGGTGGGCTAGAGGCCAATTCTGACTCAGTGCATGGCTGTGCACTGCTTTGGGCTTTCAAAGTAGGCCTTTAATTACAAACTTAATGAAGCAGGATGTGCTGCAGCCATGGAGCCACAGAACAGGGGACCACTTGTCAGCCCCAAGCTGCCTCAGCCTTTCCTTTCCTCCTTCTCAGAACATCCCCCAACAGAGTGAAGATCCTGGATGAGACTGAGGGGCCAGTCTCATTTTTATTTTATCTTTGTGATGAAATTAAATAAATTATATATATAATAAATTTCAGAATTCACATAAAAGTACCTGGTGAATGCTCAGGTCCAGTCAGGAGCCCTGTAAATGTCAGCTCTGGGTCACTGTGTTGACACAGCTAGTGCTGGGGCCACACAGGGTAGATGTCAAGGAAATAGACTATGGGAGAGGGGAGTTCCTCAGCAATGTGTCCCTGCTTTCAGAACTGATGGGATACCTCTGGAGACCTCTCCCTTGATTTCATTACATCTACTTCCTCCTCTAACTGTATTAGATGGCAGTCTATGAAATCCAGGGCATCAAAATTGGCTTTCTGCCTGGAAATTAGGAGAAATGTCATTACAAGTCCTGAATAAGCATCTCACCCCAGCCCCAGAGGCTACTTCATCAATGGGGAGTTAGTCTTTGCCCTGGATGGTTACTCTTTTCTTCATTCTATCCTGCATCCATCCATTCGTCCATCCATCCATCCATCCAATATACATTCTATTGTTCTGCCTCTGCAGCCAGTCTGGTGTTCAGCTTTTCTATGCAAGAGACATGATGCTTTTTGCTATATAAAACACACAGACAACCCAAAATCCCCAAACCATCTGACTCAGATACTATACAGAGGCACGGGGCATGTTCACTGAGGAGCTTCCAAGTGAATCTTGCCCTCCTTGAACCATAACTACTGAGATGAGTAAGTGAGAAAGACAGTTGGGCCTAATGCCCCGGGACAAAACAGGCCCAGAAGTCTTGGTTATGAAGTGCAGTAAGTGCTGTAGTCTGTCTCAGGGCTGCCCAGTGCTTCACTCTTTCCATTCCAAGAGTCTTCACATAGCTGCTTTCTCTTTGGAATTATATTTCCTTGTATCTATTTGATGGAGGCGGGGGCTGGAAATAAGGCCCAGACTGGATTGAACACTTCTGTACTCACTTATGTGATTATCCCTTACTCTACCAACATAAGCCTGAGAAGGCCTCATTTTAATGAATTTCTGCACACCAAAATTTACTTTTACTTTTTAAGTATTAAAAGATTCTAGTGATAAAGTGAAGGGTTGTTGTCTTACTTCATCTGGTTCACATATATGGGTTTTCATATAAAATATCCACTTATAGAGAGGCCTACCTGCATTCATTCTTACTCTGTTTAGTCAAGGTCAGAAATTATGACACCTCTAACCCTGAACACATCTATCCTGACTGGCACTGTGCCCATTGTTTTATTTGCTTCTAGCACAATACTCAAGACAGTGGCATATTTGTCTATTGTGTGGCCAAGACCAAATTCCTTCAGCTGATGTAGGGTGGAAGTGGGTCACCTTTGAGGTCCCTGCAAACTTTATGCTGCACGATTCTTTGAACAATGGGCACTTTTTAGGGCTAACTGTGGGCTTTCAACAGAGTTTTAAATTAACCTCTCCCCAAAGGAAGCATAAGACATGTGTCTGAGTCTAAGAAACTTAAAATTTTGTTAGAAAAACAAAAATGGTAAACAATTCTGGAATTAGAAACAGTGTGAGCAGAAAGAGCCAGATGCTGGACTGAAAGAACCCAGAAGAGCTTAGAGCAAGTGTGGGCACAGGCCATTAGGCTTCCTGGAGGAGCTGATATTTGAGTGGGATCGAATTCTAGACAAGCAGAGATGAGAGTGATAGTCATACCAATGGAGGAAGAAGAGAATAGGAAAAAAGACATGGAAGGATAAAGAGGACCATCAAAGAGAGAGAAAGAGAGAGAGAGAGAGAGAGAGAGAGAGAGAGAGAGCATGAGCGCAGAGAGAGGGAGGAAGGGAAGGAGAGAGGGAGGGAGGAAGGGAGGGAGGGAGGGAGGGAGAGAACACAGACATCCTGTTTAGTGGATGATAAGAGGAGAGGATGACAGAGGAGATGGAATGGAAAATAAGTCTACACAGAAAATGGCATCATAGAAGTGTGACGATTTTAGAAGCTGATGTTACTGTACTGAGTGTAGAAGTCATAGATGGCATAGTTTATTCTTTCAGCAAATACATACTGAGAACCTACAATGATCAGACACAAAGGACAAACAAGGTTCCTGTTTATATGTAACTTACATTCTAATGTGGGAATCAGAGGAAGGAGGCAGACAGTAAACAAACACATATTTTGAAAGTTAATTTTCTGGTAAAATTAGTACTATGAACACAGTAAAATAGTATAATATAATTAGAGAATATACTAGAAGAGGGGTTACTCTTAATAGGATGGGCCTCTATCTTAAAGAGCAGGGCCTCTCTGAAAACATCATGTTTGGGCTGAGACCTGAGTGAAAAGAAGGAGACAGCTATAGAAAGATGCATGAGGCTCCCTGGGTAGAGGTAACAGCAGATGCAAAGGCCTCAAGGCAGGAAAGAGCTTGACTTAGAGGAACATCAAGGACAGTGTGGTTAGGGCCAAGTGAGCAAAAGGTCAGGTGGTAGGAGGTAGACAGGGGCCAGACATGAAGGGCCTCCTGAGCCATGAGGAGGGGAGGCGTGGGATGTGGAAAGTTCACTTATGGTAGAGAGGCACAGAAATTTCTCTGCACCTTCTCTTCCAGAGGCCAGAAAACTTCTTAACACCTAACAGCAGCAAGGTTCTGCCCATCCTGGACCCCAAGATCTTAGATGAGAAGCTGGGTTCCATCCGCGAGTCCTGGTCAAAAGCCACAATGAGCTCCACAATGAACTCCAGCACATCCACCAGTCAGGAAACAGAAGAAGAGCCTCAGATGTCCCAGATGTACCATGAAATGGTGAGTGTCTTTCCCCCAGAGTGGGAAGGGCTGGAGCAGTGATAGGGGAGATGCAGAAGAGGCTTGACTGTCCCTGTGGGCCTGGCTCACTGCTCAGGTGGCAAGTAGACCTCCGCTTAGGCACACTCTGTATGCATTATCCCAAAGCTAAACTTGTGGAAGGTGTGGATTCTTCATTTTACAGAGCTTACCTTTTGAATGGAACTTCCACATTATTTCTTTCAAAACAAAACCTGCAACACTTGTGTGACCTAGTTCCATTTATTCAAATAGTCATCAACTCAGAACTTCCTCGGGAATATTTCTACTGGGTATTGGGAAGTCTCCCTGAGAGATTAGTTGTAGCTTCTAAAAGAGGAAATTGAGCCTCAAAGAAAAGAGGACATCACCTTTGGTCAAAGAGTCTGATTGTGGGAGCTGGCATGGCTTCCTGTTGCCAGTTGGCCAGATGCTAGGAAAGGGTTGGTAAAGGTGACCACAGTGGAATCTTAATTTGGTGAAGGTTTGGTGCTGAGTACTAGCCCTTCAATGCAGAGAGCTAGGTTGCAGGCCACCAAAAAGACACTCCAGTCAAAGTCCCTAATTGAGGTACCACCACAATAACCATGGGTAAATTCAAGACTGGCTTCCTCCCTTCTTCTACAGCAGATCCCATGGAGAACGCTCTCCAGAAAATCCTGAGAAAAATGCTAAGCCAAGGCCACTGGCCCATAGGGAAGTCCTGGGCTTCCTCCTCTCCATCAGTAGCCTCCGCATCTTCCCCTGGCACTTCTGCACCTTTCAGGAACATGTCCCACTAGAGGAATAGGAAAGCTTGCTGTCTGCTGGGTGTGCCCAGGATGCTCCCATATGGAGTGCTGCTGCCCACTCCAGAGCAGGGTCCTCCCTGGCAGGTGCCAGAGCACTCCCAGACCACCTTCTACACTCTCACCTCTGTCCCTTGGGAAAGCAGCTATCAGGCCTGACCTTCCACCTCAGGCATCATTTGGGTTGTAAATAAAGATTCAGACCTTGTCTCTTAAGACTTTGGACAGCATGAATAAACCAATGCCTGCAGTTAGTCTTGATCTTCTCTTAAGGGTTAAACCATAAGAGATGCGACAAGACTGCAGCTTGAGAAGTCAAGTTAGCCATGAGGAGGAACAGTTTTTAAGCAAAAGACTGAGTAACCATTGTGAGTGACAGAGGGGAAGAGGAGGAATAAGTGGCCCAAGGGCACTAGGACATGATTCTGTAAGGTTCAGAGTGCAAACAAAGGTCTCAGGGCTGCCTTGTACCCAGACTGTCAATAAATGTTGAGCATGGATCTAGATGGGGAACTAACTCAAGCATGTCTTTTCTGAACATCACCCCAGCAGTGGGCTGATTCCTCTATCCTCCCCACCTGCTAGGCACCTGGCAAAGCCACAAGCACTGGCTGGTCTCCCTGGTTTGCTGTTGGGTCAGGTCCATTCAGCCACCACCATCCAGCCCTTGAACTAGGAGCATACTGGACTTCCTCATCTCTGGGCTCCAGGGTTCAGCCAAGCCTGGCCCAACATATACATAGGTCAATGCTTATTGGGCCATGTGATAGAACCCCTGGCTAGACAAAGAGTACATCAGAAAGAACCTTAGATAGGATCTAATCTGAGCTCCCAATTTTACAAAGGATGGCAATGAGGAAGCCCAGAGGTGGGATGACCCTGCCCAAGGCTTCCTGACCTTGCTCTCCCACATTGCCTTGTATACAGCCAGGTGAATACCAGAAGGCTATAGAGGCCTGAATGCCCAGCCCTGGACCCTTCAGCCAACCTGACACCACCGGGTCCCTCAGACACTCAATAGTATTCAGGTCAGTGGGCCTTCCCCTTTTCCTTGCCCATCCAAGTTTGTTTCAGGCCCTTATCCTGTTTCTTCCTTGTTCCTGACTCTTGGCCCCATTCCATTTACCCTCTTACCCCTACCTTCAGCCCTCCAATTCATCATTCTTCCTTCCTCCCCCTTCTACACACCCATTTCTCTCTCTTTCTCTGTCTCTATTCTCTCTCTCTCTCTCTCTCTCTCTCTCTCTCTCTCTCTCTCTCTCTTGCTCTTTCTCTCTCTCCCCCTGACCCTTATCCCTTGTTGAGTCCTAGAGACCCAGCCCCTAGCCCCAGCTCTTACCCACTAGCCAGAGCCTGGAAGGACCAAGGAGGACCCAGACATACATTCATGTAGCCAGTAGAGCCCAGTCACAAGCAATAGAACTTGTGTGGCAGCAGTGTTATACAGGTTTATGATAATCACAAGTAGCCATGTAACAGTGGGTCACTGTTCCATAGCAACCAAACAATTACATAGCAGTGGACAAGCTCATGAACCCAAGAGACACAGTAACAAGCAAGAGAACGTGATCATGAAGCAGTGAAGTGCAGTTGCATAGCAATAGACCTTAGTCATGCAATGTTCTCACACAGCCCTGTATTACAAGAAGGCACAACCATAGCAATGAGCATAGAATACAAAATGTGAGCCATAGACAGAGTAACAGAGCAATAGAAGATACCTGACTAGCACTAGGACACACCTGGTGGCAATGGGATGGTTACAAGGTGTGTGACTCCTGGATGTGCGATCAGGGAATGGTCACCAGCAGCAGAGGCTCAGGGTGTCGCAGCAGGCCCCAGTGACATGGCAGTGTAGTGAGCAAAGAATCAAACCACCTTTCTTGGTTCTGGCCACTCTGTTCGGGCTCTGAGCTTCTCGACATCACCTAATTCTCAGAGTGCTTTTGTCTATGTCTAGTGTTGTGGCACACTCCCCAGAGTCCAAGAAATGATTTTGCCTCTGTTTGTCTCCAGAGCCTATTCTGTCTTAATGGTACATTGAACATTTTCTGGAGAAAGGAGCACCTTGAGAATGGAGAAGGGAGCGGAGGGGAGGCAGATTTGTACCATCTCTCCGGGAAGCATGCCATGGGTGTTCCCTGTTGCCCCAGGCTGGCTAGTCTCACCCCCACAGCCCCACCAAGCCCTCCCCTTAGTATGCCCTTCCCAGGTTGCAATCCAGGCAATTTTTCCTTCTCAGGCTCTCTTCATCCCGGATACTTGGTTTTGACACAGGCCTTTCAAGTGCCATTTTGTCAATGTGGTGCAAAGCTCCCATCCTGAATGGACCACGGGGGTCAGGGTCCCACAGGTATGATCTTGAGTTAAGTGGTAGGGCTTATACAGAGCTAGAGGAAGCCTTCACCTTTCTTCTAAGCAGCCCAAGAAGTCTTTTCAAAGACGTAGGCTTTAAGTGGAGTGAAAAGTGAGATAGATGTTAAGAGTCATCCTGAGACATGACAGCTCTCCAAATCAACTCATAAGCATCCTCCTTCACATCAAAATCCCCACCGCCATGCCGACCTCATGCTGAGCCAGGCAATATCATCCAAAACCAGGAAGAGCAGGTAAGAGGAGGGGCTCCACAGTATGTGCAGGCAGACCTGGTTCTATTACATAGGGCTTATAAAACACCTGCCAGGTGCCTGATTCCCCAGTCCCCAGCAGCTACATCAGCGATCCTCCAATCAGCCAGAAAAACAGAACGCCCACCCCTTCCAGGTGTTTCTAGCTGTGCAGATCAAGGACTGGGGGAAGAGGGAGTGACAAAAAAAGGAAGAGGCCAAGGCCCTGAGCTCTGGAAGTTCCCCAGCTAGCAGAAGTAAGCCATGCCCCAGGAGACAACAGTGAAACAGAGGGGAGCACAGTAAATATTTGGTGAGGGATAAATGGTAAAAGGGCACGGCTGAGACGATGTATCTTCTTAAGTGTCATAGCTATCCAGCATTGTTGGGCACACCCGGTGAGCCCTCAGTAAAGAGAGGATCAAGGAAGGCTTCCTGGAGGAAGCAGGCTATACTTTAGATAAACAGAGGCAGAGATACTCAGTTGCTATTCAAGAAGTGTGTGTTCAGTATTGTCTCCAGTGCAGAAATTTCAGCACTGTATTTCCCCCTCCTCTCTCTCTCTCTCTCTCTCTCTCCCTCCTTTCCTCTGCTGTTCAAAGAGATTTGTGGCAGACCAGAGAGCCCTCATACCGGCAGATAAATAATAGACAAGGGTTGTTTAAAAATTCAGTGGAGTTTCTTCAACCTCACCACACTAAAATAACTCATTTCTTTCATTCTCTCTTTGAAAGCCTTTCTCCCTCTCTCCATCTTTCCCCATCCCAGTTCCCACATGCCATCCCCCTCTGAGCATGATCCCTTGGTTTCTTTGTTCCCGCTTCCCCAGCTGCCCCACCTCATTTAATCTGCTCCTAAGGGTGGTAAGTGACTTCAGCAACTCTGGACAACATTTACCCAAGAAAGAGGTCTTCATTGCATGGGTTAGGAGAGGAAGCAGGGGAGGTGGGGGCTGGAACCACAGGAGGGCAGGACTCCTAGACCAGGGAACCACTTCCCTCTGAGGTAGGTGGACAGATGCTGGCTCTGCCACACCTTCCCAGGGTGGCCTGGAGCACTTTGTGTCCCTGAACCTTGAGTTTTCCATCTGCAACATGGGATGTTACAAGATGTTACCATGCCCTACTTGCCACGCAGTATCTGCCTGGCATGGCTCTATGGTGGCCAGCCATCCTTGTTTGCCCAGGACTGAGAAGTTTAGCAGTGCTAAAACCAAGATAGTCTCAGGTAAATTGGTATGGAGGTCACCCTGTATGGCATGGGCTCTCTCCTCTGCCCCAGCCTTGCTCCATTCAAAGTTGCCGCACCCTTGGCCTCCTCAACACCCACAGCCACGAGGTATACACCCTCTGCCCAACAGCCTAGCTCCACACTGTCCCTTGCAAACAAAGCACTCTCATCAGCTCCTTGAAGTGACCTTGAACTCCCTTATGTCCTATGGGCCCCCGTTTCTTCCTCTGTCAGCAGAGGAGGTCGGAGGAGGAGGTTGGAGCAGATGGTCCCCAGTCCCTTAGGGCTCCTGCGCTGTGACTGGACCCTTGGTCCCAGCTCCAGGCCCCTGACCCCTGCCCAGGGTGAGGTCTGCAGACAGTGAGCCTGAGGCTCAGACCCTGCCTCAGTTCCCTTGGCACCACCTGGTGGTGGCAGGCAATGAGCTGAGCTGGAGCTTCCTGTAGCACTGGCAGCAGTCACCTGAGTGTGGATACTGATCACATTGGTGGTAACTAGTAAAAGGAATGTCAGCCCAGGTGACAGCATCAAAGGGCCCAGGAGCCTGGGGTTGGCTCCCACACACCAGAGTGACACAGAGGCCAACCTGGGAGGCAGATGATGTGGGTCCTGAGAGTCCAAGCCCCATCCAGGGACCTAGAGTCTCTGGAGAGGCAGAGAAAATGCAGGAGAAACAGAAAACGAGATAAGGACAAAGAAAGTACAAACATGTGGTGCCCCTAACTCAGCGCCCCCTCCAAGCCACTCACACAACCACCAGATGAATTCCTGAAGCACCAGGGTCACCTCATCCCTCCTGCTCCAACCCCTCAGTCTCTGTAGCCCTGACCCCACTGCCCAGGGCTCGTGGCCAGTCTTCTGTCCCCGGCCCCTCTACAAGCACCCTTGTTCTGTCCCACCTTAGGGTACCTGTTCATCACACAAGAGCACCATGTCACACCCCCACCCCCTCCCAGGCCCAGCTCCTCCAGGCAGGAGTGTTCTCAGCCCTCCTCAGCAACTCCCTTGCACTCTGTGGCCCCTAAGTTGTAAGCCCCACAAGCTGGTACTGGGGAAGGGGGGCATGCTTATTCTAAAAATAAGTCTTGCAAAGTGCAAGTCACAGCTCCTGGACTCTGCTGTGAACCAGCTCAACTCCCTTTCTCTTCCTCTCCTGACTGTCCTTTTCTTTTTCCTCCAGTTCCTCCAGAGAGAAAGAGAAATCACTTACCAAGCATTTAGTGAAGTAAAGGAGGGAGGGAAGGGGGAAAGGTAGAAAGGAAGAAATAGGATTCACTCTCGTATGTATGTCCCTGTTATCTCTCCCTCCTTCTTCCTTCTCTCCTCTATGTGGCTCTAGCAGGTTTGAGCCCATCTCTACCACTCAGGAGCTATGTGACCTTGGATAAATCACTCCCCCTCTCTGGGTCTGTCTCCTCATGGTTAGCTAGAAGGAATACTTTTCCCCTGCCCACCTTTTGAGGCTATGGGGAGGATTAACAAGAGAGTGAATGGCAGTGCTTTAAAAACTGTAAAGGGCTGTCCACTTTGCAGAAGGCTTATTAATAGTCACTATGTTCATAGAGGCCTTTCAGATAAAGAATAATAGGGAGGAAGCACAAATTCCCAGGCCTCCCCACTCTGACCGCTTCTCCAGAAGGCTGTTCCCAGACCCCTGACCCACTTTTCCTCCCTCCTTCTCCTCATCACTGGAATCTCCCTGGTGGGCCGTTCTCCTCCTCCATCCATCACCTGGGACTAAAGAGATTAATAAATGAGACTCATAACTCAGCTGCTGGGGTGCAGCAGATATGTACAGCTCCGTTTCAATTTGCAGAGAGATTAAGTGTTTGTCGATTTATTGTCTCTTGGTGTGTGAGTGGCTGAGCGAGGGCCCCCTGCAGGCCAGCCCCCTCCCCCACTCCACACACACTGCCTGGTGAGCTCATCACCCCCGCAGGCCACCCCGACACCTGCCCAGTCCCAGAACTGGTGGGGAGCATGCCACTGCCCAGCCAGGAAAAGCCACTTGCCACTGGAGTGGGACTGTCTCCCTGACCAACTTGACCAGAGGGGCAGTGGCCCAGGAAAGAGCCTTAGGACCCATGGAACCATGTATTAGACAGGATGGAAGGGTTGTCATCCTTAGATGATTTAGAGAGCCCTTTCTGGGCCTCTGCCAGCCTCATCTCTCCCCACAGAACGAAGAGTCCACAGTGCCAGGTAAATGTGCTTCAAAGCTCCAACCCCACAAGTCTAGACCACTCTCTGGGTATCCAAGACCCCAATATTCCATGCCCAAATGGACCTGAGTCTGCTTCTGAGGACTGTGCAGACCTCCTCTTGAGACTCGAATACTTTCAGGGGGTTGTACCCTTAGGCCCAGGGGATGGCTCTGTGGGGACACATGCTGGGAACCTCAATTTATGCTCTTATCCTGGGCCCCACAGACATTAGGGGGTAGATCTGGAAAAGGAGGGAAAAGGGGAGGTGTGCTTTCACAGAGAAAGCCTCAGCCTAAATGGGGAAGGAACCTGCAGAGCGCAAGGGAAGTGAGACAGCCTGGGGAGGCTGGTGAGCATGAACCACCAACCCCATGTATAAGCAGTGTTTGAGGAGCCAAGAAGGGGGGACCAGGCTGTCTCTCCCCTTCTTGTTGACTTTGCAGTTTGCCGAGTTCACTCATTCATTTATTGACCAGCTTTTGAGTATCCATTATGTGCCAAGCCCTATTATCTCACCCTGCAAATACTTCTACTCATCTGTGCAGCTGTAGTTGGTTTGAGTCCTGTCTCCATCACTCAAGAGCTGTGTAAACTTGGATAAATCACTCTCCCTCTCTGGGTCTTTTTCATCTGTTAAGTGGAGGGAATACTCTCCCTGTACCCCACTCTTGGGGTTTTTGAGAGGATTAAAGAAAGTAGATGGCAGTGTGTTGGAAACTGTGAAGGGCTGTCCTCTTTGCAGGAGGCTTATTAATGGTCACTGTGTTCATGGGGCCCTTCCATGATGGGGGGACAGGCAGCAGCACAACTGGCCCAGGTCTTGCCTCTTACCCCTCTCCAGAAGCTCATCTCCAAGCAAAGTGACAGTAACATAAAGATAATGCCCCCTGCAAAGCTTTCTATCCTCAGGAAGCCCAGTTCAGCAGAAAAAACACATCCAGGATCAGTGGAGGAGGGCATGTGCAGGACTGGGTTACAGTCAGCTCAGGGGATTGTGGAAGCACGGAGAGGAGTGTACCTAACCCAAACCGTCACCTCCAACCCCACCCCATCAGGTCTCAAATAGCGAACACTTTACATGGAATGCCAGGGCGTGGTCCACAGATGTCACTATCGCTAATGGTCGTTGGTATAAAAACCATGATAGATCTTCAATTTTCTGGTAGGACAGAGCAAAGGTGGATGAACTTGTTCCTATAGGAAAGGTCCGTTGAATGAAGATTACACCTGTGTGTCTCCATATTTTTCCCACCAAGAGGCACTGTGTAGTCCTCAGGTTAACCATTTCCTCTCTGACCCTCAATTTCTTTATCTATAAATTGGGGAGAATGCCTCCCTCCAATGAGAAAGTCTTAGGGGCGTGGAGGAGAGAACTAAGGAGGTGAGTGTGACTGGATTGGCCAAATCAGTGCTTAGCTCTAAACACCCAAACCATTGGATTCAGAAAATATGAGAATGAGGGGCCCCACAGGAGAAGAGAAAATTAGCAGTTGAGAGAGCACAGGATGGGATCCAGTTCTGACTTGAGGACTCACCGCGGCCAGCATCCCACCCTCCCTGGGCCTCAGTCTCTTCTTCTGTTCAGTGAGGGGCCTGTTCTTGATGATTTCCTCTTTCATCCTGGCAAACTAGGCAGGCGAAGGTGGGATGGCCTCCAGGCTCTGCTCCTTAGAAAGATGTCTGGTGCTACCCCATATCACTGTCCAACTCAGTTCCTTGCTTAAACAGTGGGTGGTCAGGCAAGAGTACAGCTCTCTCAGTAAATAAAGCCAGGATTATGAGGCCATAAATTGCTAAGGGCTTGAATCATCGATTGGTGAGGACGGGAGGGACTACAGAACCAGGGGTGACTGGGAGAGATCTGCTAACATGGAAAGTGGGGCTTACCCTTTCTGCAAACTGTCTGCTTAGCCCCCCTTTTAATAACACTAATTATATTCATCAATCTTTACTGAGCTCTTACTCTGCTCCCAGAACTTCAATGATAGTCTCATTTCATCCCTGTACCAATGCGAAAAAGAATGCACAGTTATCATCCCCATTTTACAGGCAGGGAAATTGCTGGTAGCTCAGTAACCCTCCTGGGCTACTGGGCTAGACCAAAGGAGAGAGCATTGGTCCAACACAGATCTGGGCTCTCCAGCCCAGCATCCTCCCCTGCTGCTGCCCCAGCCACACCTCGTGACTCAAGCTTTATGAGCTTGACTCACTGTCTTCCCCACCCATCTGGGTGGAAAGGCTACTTCAGTTTCCTGGTAAATACCAAGACAGAGCTCTGTGACTGCAGGTCTTCTCTCCAGGCCCACCTCAAACCTTTGAAAGCACACGCAGAGGCCTGTACACCATATGTCTATCTAAACTCCAAATAATGAAAAGTTATAAATCAAGCTGTAGCCAGGAAACTATTAAATATGGTCTATTCTTCTATCTTGACAAATATACCTTGTTAACATCGCCAGAGAATTCTCAGATTTCACAATGGACTCTGGCAACACAGGAAGAGCAGCTTCCGGCCACTGACCTCCAATTCCTTCCTGTCCCCTTCTCACCTGGCTCAGTTTGAATCCCACACCCTAATGACCCAATGACCATGCAAAACCTTTCACATAAGTTTCATAAGGGTACATCTTCATCTTCAGAAGAAGAGGCCCTGGAAGTAGGAGGGAATTCCAGGGTCCCAGGTAGCTGTGCTGTGGTCTAGAAGGCTCGGGCTGGGCATGTCCTCTTGGCCCACCAACTCCTCACCCCGTGGGGAGGGTTGCAGCCCTAGGAGGGCCAGAGCAGGACCCTCTAACACGCAGGGTCAGGTCAGGGTCTCTGCTCGTTCAGAGAAAGGACAGAATTGTCCCTCCCCCCTCTCAGTGACTCTATTAGAGTGGACTCCTGAGCACAGATTAAATGCTTTTCAGTACAATCCAATTTTCTCCTTACATGGACTAGAAAAGCATGCGTGCGCATGCACACGCACACGTGCGCACGCACACACACACACACACACACACAATACATTTGGTGTTAAATATCCAATCAAGTCCAAAGATAATAGAGAAGGGCCAGTTCACTCCCAGTTTAATCAGATAAAATACCCATTCATCGGCTCCTGCCAGGGGCTGACGTCCCCTTCTCAGCACCGCCAGGATGGAGGATGGGTGAGCAGGTGGGGGTGGCTGCAGGAGAGGGGCTGGGGCTGGAAATGAGAGGGAATTGTGGGCACTGAGGAGAAGTGGATGAGTAGGACAGCTGTGCCTTTAAATCTTCAAGGAGAAAGAAAAAATCTTCAAGGAGGGGGGCAACGTTGCCCATGGGGGACTAATTATCCTTCAGCCTTTAGCCAGCTCTTACTCAAACACACAAAAGGGGGCTTTGCAGCCCTGATGGCGCTAAGCTTCTGCTCAGAATTGTTTTTACTCTCAGATATGCAAATGTACCTCAGCATGGCGGACCCTGGGGAGGGCCAAATAGTGGCTCAGGGATTTGGAAGGGCCAGCAAGGGCAAGGGCCTAGCTACTGGACCCCCTCAGAGGACTAGTGTGGGAAACTAGAGGCATCTCACTCTCCCTCCTCTGGCTGGGTAGGGAGCCCTCTCTGAGCCCTGCTTCACCTTTTGGGGAGTGTCTTATAGAGGCCAAGATGAAGAGGCCCCTCCCTCCACCTTCTCCTTTAGGTGGGTGGGAGTCTCCTGTGGAGTACCAGAAAGGCTCCCTCAGGAAGCTGGCTTAGGGTCCAGGAGCTGACAGTCCAAATGAGGTCTTCCTGCCCACTTGACCCCTCCACCCTAGGGCACATTCACCAGGTGACTTATTCAAAGCACAAAGTACGTTGCCCCTGTTCTAAACCCTTGTATGGCTCCCTCACCTGCACCATGAGCCCCTCAGCCTGATGACCCCTGTGACCTCCAAAACCTGTGCCCATCCCAGAATATTCTACCCACACCCAAACCTAATGGTACTCCCAGCTCCAGGCCTTCGCTCTTCTACCCTCTCCGCCTTATATCCCTTTCCCTACCCCACCCTGGGTGCCCAGCACACAGCAGGTGCTCAGTAAATTAGTCCAATGAATGCATAAAATGCCCCTTCCTAAACAGCCACATGGCCTGGGGAGATGACATGTCTGCATCAGAGAGGAGATGTTTGCTTTTCACTCAGCCCCCAGCCAGTACCTTCAGGAACCTCAGTCTTTTCAGCTGTGAAATGGGGAAAATGATAACCCTTACCCCTGTAGTCTGGATGTAAAAATCCCGAGGAACCCCTAGAGGGCCTCTGGTGCCTTATCATTCACAGCAGGTGTGAGGAAGACAGTGTAGGAGAGCTGAGGACAGGGTTAGGAGAGCTAGAGACCAGATTCTATTTATCTCAGCCCAAGACCTTCATATCAGACAACTGTCAGCCACTCCCTTAGGGAGTCCATTTCTCCACTGCTTGTGGATCTCTCTGCCCTACCCAACCCAACTCCCCCATGTCCTCTACCCAGCCAGGATTTCACTGCCATCTCAGTAGGACCTGCCTGGGACCTAGACTTTAAAAGTGGGAGGAGAGCTCAAAAACTCCAGGAGGGTGTTCCTGAGGCAGGACTGGAGATGGCCGTGGTGCAAAAAATCTGACTAATTAGGATTTGCATTCTGAGACTAATCTGGGCCTAAGGTGGGCAGGGGCACAGGCATCCTAAGAGACAGGGTGGGGAGGGTGCCCCCGGCAATGGAGCACCCCCATTAAGCCCCCTCTCCTTATTGCTGCCAGCATCTGTGAGGGTCTGGGCCCAGAAGGATTCATGGAGGAGGGCAAGTCATGAAGGAGGAAATGGCCAAAAGAGGCCAGGTGACAAGACAAGTGAGAAGCAGCTCTGAAGGGACCAACTGTCTTGAGGCTCAGGCCTCCAAAGGCAAAGTGGGACATATAGATTTTCGGAGCATTGCCCAGGGTCCGAAAGCAGAGATACTTTGCGCAGATCTGGGGTAAGCTGTGAACCCGGCAGAAATGGAGAGGGGAGAACACTCTGGCCCAAGCTGGAGGCAGGAGGAGTGAACCAGCCAGGAAGGGTCCAGCCATTGAGGATGGTGGCGGGGAGGACATAACAGCCCCTGAAAAAGAATCTAGATAGGGCCAGAGAGTCAGGGACAAGGTAGTTGAGTTCCCAGGGATGCAGACCTATACATGCCCCATTCCCAAGTTCCCTAAGGTATTAGCGAGCCATGCCAGCTTCCTCTCAGAAAGCCCTGTGGGTCTGCTCCTTCTGGCCCGCCAAGCTTGGTCATTTGGAGCAGAGGACCCCTCCCTCTCCACTCTTCCTCCCAGTGCTGCCTTTCCAGGGGCTAAGATGAGCCTAGGGCAGAGGGAAGGGAGGCTCCACCTTCAGCTCCCCTGTTACCACGGTTCCACTTCCATCTACTGTGCCCCGCTGGGTCCCTCAAGAGGCCCAGACTTCTGGCTTGAGGCTCCATACCCCACACCAGAGACATATTAGCAGGTGGTCCCAGGACCTCTCCCCCCAACAGCCCTGCTTCAGGGCACTTTTCTCCTGGCCTGGGGAGGGGATAGTGAATAAGAAGCAGTGTCCCATACCTTCAGAGAAATAATGAAGTGGGGAAAGTGAAAATGACAATAGAATTCAAGCCTGGAGAACACACTAAAGAGACAATACTCCAATAGTAAAATTGCAATTCCCTTCAGCCAAAGATAACCAAGAACACACCTATAATTGAAGCAAGTTGGGTTTATTAACTCATTGCAGCCAAGGGCAAGGGGCCATCCACCACAGGGAGTGGGGGCATCAGGAAGTGTGTTGGAAAGGACAGAAAGGATTCTGTTGAGTTAGGGAATATGGGGAGAGTTCAAGGACACAGGGCTTTGCTCTGGTTGGATGCTCTCAGGAGGTGTGATAATTCTATGAGTGAGAATTGTAATAATTCTTATCCAGGAGGCAGGAGAAATGAAACGAGGCTGAAACGGTCCTTGGTAAAGCAGCAGCAAGCACTCAGATTAGCCAGGGAAGGCTGCTGTCTGGTCGTTTTTGTGGTTTGGACAATATTCATGTTTCATCTGTGTTAACACCTGATTGTGGAGCGGTCTTGTTTTTGACTTGCTACATCATGATCAGAGAGTGGCCTTGTAGGATGCTGTGAAATTATGTTCCACAGGAAAACACCAAGGTTTAGTTGTGCATACCAGGCCAGATCCTTGCCATCGGGGCCTACTTTTTTCTTTCTCAACAGCCTCAGGCAAAGTGACAGAGAAGGGGCGTGTGTTACACACGCAGCAGTGGTAGGCACTGTGCTCAACCCTAGACAGACTTTGCTCACTTCATCTTCACTACAGCCCTCTTCCCACTGCACAGGTGATGAAACAGGTTCAGAGAAGCAAAGTGCTCATCGGAGTCACGTGTAACTGACAAAACTGGAATGTAAATCCTGAGCTCCCTGCCTCCTAAGTCCCTTCCATCCCCTGGCCCTTGGTTGACCTAAGGGACCCTAAATTGTGTTCCCCAAAGGCATCCCAGCTGTGCATCTCTGTCTGCCTGGGCTCTGCCCAGCTGTCGTAAGCCAGCTGCAGTGTCAGCAGCTACTCTAGCTCAGGCTGGTCCCCTGTGCCTAGAGGTGTGAGGGGTAATGAGGCCCCGTAATTAAGGTTTCTGGAGACAGGGCTGGGAGATTTATAGACAGGCTTTGTCAATAACTGTGCTCCAGGCTGCAGATCCAGCGAGACATCGATAAGTGCTCGTTACAGCTTCTCCCACTCCCTGTCCTGTCCCCCACCAACCCCTCCCTAGCCTATCAGCCCGCCTGTTCACAGCGCCTGTGTACACAGGTTTCGCTCAATTAATTTGCACTTGTTGGCACCATCTGTTCTTTTCATGTGTCCTTATCGAGTGTGTGGGCCCTGCCTACTCCTCGGATGTACTCCAGAGCAGGGACATGGAACCCCCCTCGAACTGGGGCTACTAGAACAGAACCATGTCTCCCCCCGCCCAAACTAGGGCTCCTCAAGATGGGACACTTCTCCTTCCTCAGTCTAGGACTCCTGAAGGCGAGGCCAAGTCTTCCTCTTCCTTCATTTCCCTCCCTACCCCAGTCCCTCACCCTGGGGAGCCATGTAAGCATCATCTGAGCCTGATCCCATCAGGCAGGGCCTCAGGCCTCCAGAGGAAGCTCCCCAGTCCCACATCAAGCCATTCCCTGGAAGGCAGACTGCCTCTGGGGGCTGAGAGGCAGGGCTCTGTTTCTGGTCCCAGCTCTAGCTCCTGCTTCAAGAACAGTGACATCATTGAGTCACGGGGTCAAAGGGGGCTGAGAAGCCACTGCCAGGTCTGTTTCCCTCACACAGCATGAGTGAAGGGTGGCACAGGGACCTAGACTGGGTGGGGTGGGTGTGACCCGGTGGCTCCAGGATGCCAGGGCAGGTGGCCTATCTAAGAACTGTTTATAAAGGGCAGCATCCTGAGGTTGCCTGCCCATTGCTGTCTCCCCATCCAAGGTTCCCGGTGGCCAACATCCCACTCCTAGTCCTCTGGGGGCTGCACTTCCCTCTAGAAGTCCCCTTCCAGCTCTGACAGACTATGCTGCCAGCCTTCAGCACAGATTCCCCAGATGGCCTGGCTTTCCCAGCCCTGGAGGGTATGAATCTGAGCTGGCTCTGCCACAAAGGTGCTGTGGGAGGCTGGGCAACCTCCTGCCCTCTCTAGGCTCTGGTGTTCTGCGAGGCACACTAGGCATGTTTACAAAGCAATGAAGTCTTAGCCTGGGAGAGTCTTCATAGTCACGCTTGGTGCTAGCATCTAGTTCTGGCCCAGCCCACTTCACTTAACTATAACACGCTCCTTGTTGGGCCTTGGACTGGCATTTAAGGCCCAATGATGGCTCTGCAGCCACGCCAGCCTCATCTCCCTCCACCCCTCCTCTCCATGCTTCCCATCTTTACTTCCCTACTGTGCCAGGTTGCTTGTCACCTCACACCTTTGCTCCTACTGTTCCCTCCGCCAGGAACACACCCCTTCCTCACTCCTTTATCACCTGACAAACTCCTACTCACCCTTCAAAACCTATTCCAGTTCTGAAATGCCCTTCCTTATACTCCTTCCTGCACCCCAGGATGGTGAGGGAGTTGGCTGAGGGCTCTGCTATGCCTGCTGCCACATCCACCAAAATACAACCTCCTCAGGAACAGAGACTAAGCCTTGTTTACATCTGTTTCTCCAGTGCCCACTACAGGGCCTGGGCAAGTGGGACTGCTGGAGAGAGCGCATGGAACTGGATGGACCCTAGAGTCCTTAGCCTGGGTTGAGGGAAAGGCAGCACTCACCATCCCCCACAGATGGAAGGTGACGCTCCTCCTGCCACCCTGGCTATCCACCAATAGGGTCGTGGAGGTCTTAGGGACAGACAGTAGATGCATTAGGTCCAAAGGCAGCGCACAATTGGGGAGGCACCCAGCTCCCTGCCCATCTTGCCCCAGCTGCTTCCCACCCCCAGGGCCCATCCCAGAGCCCCCATGTGAGCCTCCTTGGAATCACAGTGAGTTCTCTGCTGCAGCTAGCCCCAACGCATGTCCTGCATGGGCTCCTGGGGTTAGGATTTGGCCCGGTGTTGGAAGGGGGGAAGCATGTGATTCATGGCCTCCATTTTGTATTCAGGCCCACTAGCAGCATTTCTGCCCAGAAACGGGTTTTAGAAACAGAGACCTTTACTCCCTTGGCAAATGCCAGGCCTCAAGGTACTCCTTCATGACAGCCCATGTACGGAGACACAGAATGTTGGGTACCCGTGAGCCCCCTCACAGGCTAGAGCAGAGGCCCACAGCTAGTAGGGCCCAAAGAAATCCAGCAACATGCTAGAAGCAACGGTACAAACCACTTCAGCCGTGGTATCATCTTCCCCTTCCCTGTGTATCAATGTGGTAGCCTGATTGAAAGGAGGGACAGCGTCAGCATGCAGGAGCCAGACCTGGAACCTGTTGGTGTGGGAGAGCAGAGAGCCAGTGGGTATTAACAGCCTCTGCCTCTGACCTTGAGTTCTCCTGAGCTGGGGGCAGGGGAACCCCAGGCCCTGCAGTGGGGAGATCCTAGCCCGCGTGAGTGAGAAAGTGGGGAGCATGAGCCCTGCCCTTGTGGACTTGAAGGCCAGTCGAAGACATGAGTGCCAGCCCCAGGGTCTGGGGAGGTGGACTCTGGAAGCAGCTCCCCCACTGGGACAAATTCCCTGACCTCTTTCTGCCTTACTCTCCCCCGCTGTAGAATGGGCATGACAGCAGCTGCTTTGTCCAGTTACTGCGGGGATGAAGTTAGAACGATCCATATAAAGTATTTAGAACATTACTTGCCATGGTGAGCGCTTGTTGTTACTACCTGCCTAATTCAGGCTCTAGAAACTCAGAAAAGGAAGTCACCATCCCTGCTAGCCAAGGAAGAGAGGAAAAGCTTTTGTCAGGAGGCCAGCTCTGAAGAATGGATCAAAAGAGACAAGCCAAGGACGCCTCAGTCCTGTTGGTGGAGGAACTTCAAGCCCGAAACAGGATGGAACAGAACCTGTTCTTCCCCCGAGTGTTCTGAAGTTGTAGGAAGTGGATGCCTGCAGAAGGGGAGCTGTGCTATGAGACTGGAGGGCAGTGGGGCCAGACCACAGGTGACCTTGATCGCCAAGCTAGATGAATAAAGCGCCCCCAGTGCTGCCAGGCATTTCCGTGCTCCCCTCTTCTTCCTCTCCACCCCAACCTAGTGCCAACCCTGCTTGCTGAGACCCCATGGAAGAAGGATGACCCCCAGCCCCACAAAGAACCCTAGTCTTCACATAACAATTCTCTGCTGTGTTGCATCATGCTTTAAGAAGTGAGGGGCTCCTTAGAACCCATTTTATAGATGAAGCACCTGAGAACTGGCAGGTCCCACTGGGGCTTTAAGGGGCAGGCTCAACTCTTCCGGTAGGCATTGCATACTTGCTCTGTGTACAGTGAGGACCTTTAAGGGGTCCATTCGGTGCCCCTCCTCTTTCCTCTCCCACCAGAGCAAGGCTGGAAGACAGTCATGCTGGGGCCTGGCTGAGCTCAGCCAATGCCTCTGCATGGTGCATTATTGATGGCGCTTCTAATTGTGCGTTTCCCAAAGTCTACAGCTCTTTGATGAAAAATTCATGGCATGCCTGAGGATGGGAGCAGATTCAATCGATTGGCAGTGCAGTGGGAGCGGGAGCACTGGGGCCCTCTCGGTGAGGGTTGGTTGAAGGCCAGGCTGGGAGGGGGCACCAGTCTGGCTTTGCCTTTATCCCAGGCTTCTGGCCCAGGATCTTGGGATGGGGAGGGGGAGGGGGTGGGGGAGACACGAACAGCAGAAGGCAGGGCCTATTTTCCTGGTGGGAAAGCTGAGGGGCAGGATCAGAAAGGTCCACTCTAAGATGCCATAGGGGTGGCTGGTGCTGTCCAGAGAGGATGGCCATCTCTGTCAGAAGCCTCATTTTCATTTCCCTAGAGGAATATTAGACCCTCCAGAGCCCCCATGAGTCACACAGAGCCACTCATGTGCCAGGTACTCTGCTTGGAGCTTTACACCCACAACCTCATTAAACCCCTAACAGCTCTAAGAAATGGGTGTAGTCATGGTCTCCATCTTACAGAACAGGAAACTGAGGCTAGGGGAGGCGACTGACTGGCCTCTCCAAAGTCACACAGACAATTAACAGGAAAGCAGAGATTCAAACTTAGCACTGAGCAAACTCAAGCCTCGCTGCCTTTCCACTGCTCCAGGCCAGCTCAGATGCGAGCCACAGAGTAGTGTGGGGCTTGTCTGGCCCAGCTGCCCTGCCCCATTTCTATCATACAGAGGAAGAAACCCCAGAAATAAAAAGGGGACTCTCCAGGGTCTCAAAGTGAAATAAATGACAAATTAGGGCACAAATGAGAAGAGTAAGGACCCCCCTGCAACACTAACAGAGGCTAGAGCCCCCCTCCCCCATCCCCCTTCCCCACACAGAGTCCTGAGCTAGCACCCAAAAGCCAGGGGTATGTGGTACCTTAGTGGGAGCTTTTGAAACAGGTTGAGCTGTCTGTGCTGGACTGTTCAGTCAGGATTATTATCGTGTTACTAGAGACTCCCAACATTCACTAAACAAGTGAACAACTATTTATGGAGTCCCAGCTCTATGCAGGCACCTTGCTCAGTGCTGATGGGGTTGCCTATTGGGACAGGCTTTGGGGCCAAGTTGCCTGGGACAGACAGGCTGGACTCAATTCAGTTGAGAAAAAAAGCAGACAGACCCCTCCATGCCTTACTTAGGAGGGAATCTGTGTACTCTAGGCCCTGGACAGTTAAAGCAGATGGCCTTGCCTTAGTGACCAGGCTGTTTCCAGGTGGTGGGCTGCCTTGTTTGGGTTTGTTTTCCTTTTGCTTCCCAATGAGTTCCTTTGAAAAACATCCACCCATGTGTCTGCTGAACTAAAGGGAAAGGAATTTGTCCAGACCATCAGGAAAGCAGAGATGGGAAGGCCCCAGGGCAGGCATAGGGCCCTAGGCCGTGCTGTACAGATATGAGAGGAGGAGGTGGGCTACTGAGGGGCAAGGGGGCAATGGAGGAGCAGAGGGGAGACTGAGGGGCAGAAATACGGGGTAACTGATGGGAAGGGGGAGCACGAGGGAGAGTGAGGAGGCTGAGGGTAGGAGTGCCAGGGAGCAGAGAAAGTGGAGATGGCGAGGAGACTGAGGGGGAGACTGAGAGCAGGACAGGGGAGGAAGGGTGCTGACTGGGGCTGGGAGGACAGAAGACCACAGCCCTCCAAAGCATAGCTCCTTTCCTGGCCTCTTAGCCCCACAGCACTCCCAGGCCCTACACCTCTTTGTAGTTCTCTGGCCAAGAAATGAGTCTAGCCTGATTTCAACCACCCCACCCAGGAACAAAGGAGAATTGACCTCCTGGGCCTCCCTGCTTCCAGCTCAGGGCTGGGCTTGGTTACCAGGCAAGTACTTGTTGTAGCAACAGTCCCTGGGGACCCATCCTGAGTAACAATACTTCTAGCAGGAAAGATGGGGGAGCCAGGGTCCCCATCCCCTCTGGCCCCCAAGGCTGCCCCAGATTTCCTTGACAGCAACTCTGTAAGTCTGCCCCCACACCCACCGGTTCTGGGAGGATGGATTGGCCCATCTAGCGGGTAGGTGTGTTGTGGTGTGTTGCCTGGCAAACAGTAGAGCTGTTCCCAGAGCAAGGTCGGGGGAGGCCTTTGGACATTGGCCCCAGATTTCCACAGTCATAGCAACTTTCTATGGGGCCTCCAGCCCCTGCCAGGCCCCCTGAGCCCACACGCAAGAACCCAGGAGGGAAGACAGAATTTAATTTTAAGGAAAATCCCTTAAAGTGACCACTGTCTCCTGCTAATTCAGGCCCTAGCTCTTGCCTCTTGATGGGCCAGCTCTGCATTCTAGAAAGTGGCCGTGCCCAGGCCCTGGAAAGTCAGGTCAGAAGGCCTGTTGGCAAGGTAGAGCTCACACAGGATTAGGAAAGAGAGAGGATGATGCAGGTGGGGACATCCAAGGAGAGCTGCATCAAACCCAGGCCAGGGGGCTGGCCTTCCTTGCCTTAGTGACGACAATCTTCTCATTCAGACCCCAATTGCCAACGCACTCGCTTTTCCATTGTGGCAAAAACCCCAGAGCACATCCCAACAGGGATCATCACCCCAGGTGGCAGATGAAGAGGCACAGGGTGGCCAGAGTCTTGTGGGCAAGGGCCTTGCTTAAGGTCATCTAGCATGTGTGGGCAGAGCCTAGATTAGAGCCAAACGTTCTGAACTCTAGCCAGGGCTCTTCCTGCACCCAACATGGGGCATTCAGAGCAGCAAACTTCTAACCAGGAAAGATTCTGGCAGGTGAGCAGTGAGGAAGAGTTTCTTTATGGGAGAAAAAGCAGGGTCTATGTAGCCAGGGCTGGGGTCTGTTCCCTCACCAGTCCTCTGAGTGCCTGACCCTATACTTACCTGGGTGGAGGGCAAGGGCCAGCTCCAAGTTGAGTCCAGGAGTGGCAGGACTCTGAGTCACAAACCCGAGGAAGAATGACTGATGGCCATGCTTAGGGTTTCCTTAGAGGAGGAGGGCCCAGAGTGGAGCGTTGAAAGCAGGGTTCTGGAAGGCCTGGAAGGGGAACTGAAAATGGCAAGACAGAGCATTTCCAGAAAGCCCCTCCTCCAAGCCAGCCCCACCCCCAGCCCCAGCCCCATTGTCCAGAAACAGCCCAATTAGCAGTCCCGGCTCCTGCAGAGGCCAATTAGACAGGGGCTGGGGTCAGTGGCCAAGGTCTCACTACCCCTTAGAGTTTCACTTTCACTGTGCTAAGCACAAAAGCTTTCTGGGCACTGTCTCTCCTTCAGCAGGAAGGAAGAGAAAGAACAAAAGAAAGGGAAACTCACTCCTTTTGTTTCTTTGCTATAACCTTGGGCTGAACAAAGAAGCAACTGCCTCCCCCTCAGGAAGCAGGTTTTAAACAGCAATTTGTTTTGTGGTTGGGAGGCTCAACTGACATTCAAGGAGACTCTGAAGCAGACATCTGGGGTGAGCTGGGCTCTGGCTTTAGGACTTCTTATGTCTCTGGATTGCCCTCAAGGCAGAAGCAGAGCTCCTGGGCTTGGCCTCAAGAGGTAGTAAAGCCTTCTGGGGTCACACCTCTTCTAGGCTCCCATCCCCAGGACCAAGGTCCCACTGTGGAGACTGCCCTGTCTTTTACCATGCCTAGCCCTGCAGTGTAAGCTCTCCTGCTCTGCCACACCCCTGTTGCCTGACCTCACACTAGCCAGCCTGGGCCTGTAGTCCCCACTGGCAATAGTACTCACAGACCTCCCTGGCCTGCCCTCTGGTGGTGATGAGGAGAGAGAGTGAGGAGGAGGGAGAGGAGCGGGAGGAGGAAGAGAAGGGACAGGAAGGGGAGGAGAGAGAAGAGGGACAGGAAGGGGAAGGAAGGGAGAGAGGGAGGGGAGAGGAGAAAGGAGAGAAAGAATGAATAAGGAAAAGAAAACCCTGTGGTTCTCATAACCACAGGGTTCTATTGTCACACTGTCCCAGGCAGGTAGGAAGGGAGCTGGACTGGGTGGGTGGGCAATAGCCAAGGACAGAGGGGCCACGGATGCAGAGGTGTCAGTCTGGGTGTACCTGGGAGCAAGAGGCTTCTTAGCCATCATGAGCCCTGCCCCAGGAAGTAACACTCTCTTTAAGCAGATCTTCAGCTCAACCTCTGTCGTCTCCCACACTTCCCTGAGACAGCCCTCCACCACCAGAATTGAGCTTTTGCTCAGAGCTCTGATCTCAGGAATTAGGGGAGGCCAGCACTAATTTGCACAAATTGAATGTTTTCATTTTAAAGAAATGTGGGTAATTCCTACTAATGGTATTAGATCTAACGTATAGCCAAGAGGGGCCTCTCGGACATCCTGAAGGACCTGCAGGAGCTGAGTTAAATGATGGCAAATCTGGCAGAAGCAGGGTTCTTGGTCACCAGTCCTAGAGGTTCTGCTTGGCCCTACTTCCTCAACTCAGGACAACAACCAGAGGTTGCAGAGAGGAGAGGAGGCCCTTCCTTGCTGTCAGGGTCTCCTGGGAGCTAGAGGGAAAGTATGTAGGTGGTCCTTGGTGTGATAGGGAGTGCCAGGCTAGGGTGGCAGAGGTATGAGACAGAAGGCTGGCCCATGAGCAGAGTGACCAGAGCTAATTTCTAAAAGGGGGTTTAGTGCTGGGACAGACCACCTTGCATGTAGGAGCCACTGAAGAGCTCTGAGAAGCTAGGGAGAATGTTCTAGTTATCTATTGCAACATGACAAATCACCCTAAAACTTTTTGACTTAGGGTAATCATTTTGTCATTTATTATCCCAGCTTATAATTCTGTGGGCCAGGAGCTCAGCCGAGGCACAGCAGGGAGGCCTGGTCTCCATCTGGGTCCTCAGCTTAGCTGACCCACCAGACAGGGGCTGGACCACCTGAGGCTTGGTGGACAGGGTTGTCTCCCACACCACTACTTTGGGCTTCCTCACAGCATGGCAGTCTCAGGGTAGCGGGGCTTCTTCCCAGGGGAACAGCAAGTGTTCACAGAAGAAAGGCAGCAGCTTCAAATTTTCTGATGACCTAGCCTCGGAAATCCTAGAACATCACAGCACTGCATTCTGCAAGCCTCTAAGGCAGATCAAATCACAAGGGGTGGGGAATTAGATCCCATTTCTCAGTGAGAGGAATACCACAGCATTTTCAGCCATCTTTTATCTACCAGAGAAGAAAGTTGTGTTTTAAGGCAGCTCAAAGAAAGTCTAACCATAAAGGAGGCAGAGAACTAGGGGGCTTGCCTGAAGGAGGAGGCTATAGAGATCAAATCGGTTAGCCAGGTGCAGTGCAATGGGTCCACCCACCCTGGTGCCTGGGCACTTCCTGCAACCAGATGTCCCTGTGCAGAGGAGATCCCTGGGGGGGGATGGATACATTACATTATTAGCTGGTTTCTCAGGGGCAGAGGGGTGTCCTGAGTAGAATTGGTCCCTCTTAGCCTTAGGTAGGGATCAGGGGGCACCAGGAAAGAGACCTGGCCAGGCTCTGGAGGAATAGGAATCTTTCTATCCCTGACTCAGAAATGCAGCCCCTTTGGCTCCTAAAAGCACCTCACAGCTGGAAGGGTATTGGATGGGCCTGGGCGATGTGTGCACCTCCTCTCCCCCAGCAGACATCTTGCCTAGGAGAAACAGTCCCAGTCCCTTGTGCATGGAGAAGGTCTAGGGCAGGTGGCAGCTTACTCTGTCCCCTTGGAGACCGTAGCTTCATGCCCCTACCCAAGGCTTGCCTGTGTTGGCTCTGTAGTAGCACACGCTCTCACCAATACCCTGAGAGACCCAAGTAGAACAGCTCTGCCCCTGACAGTTGGGCAGCCTTCAACAAATCGCCAAGCCCTTCTGGCTCTGGGCCTTAGCTTCCTCCTTGGGAAACTGGGAATGAAAAGGTCCCCTTGCAGACTCATTGCTGGGATTAGGGACAAAGTATACAAAGGACCTGGCTAGTGGCAGGCATTCAACAAAGAAAGCTGCTGTCATTAGGCCCCGGGGGACCCCTACAGGTCCCACTTGGTTTGAGTGTCCATACTGTGTCTTTCAAAGTGGGTCAGAGAATCTTGTCTGATGTCCAAAGATTTAGACTTTGGTTGATGTGTGTGTCTGTATGTGTGTGCACATTATACTTTCTAAATTATACCCAAGTCCCTCTCAGCTGTCCTGTGCACAAAGGTGAGCCTCAGATGTCTGCTCCTGTGCAGGTATTACTTCAGATAAGGTCACTTTGGTGCTTTGAGATGGCTCTTGTCCTAAGCCCCTCCCCTCACCACTCAGCCCCATTATTTGCCCTAGCGCTGGCTCATGACAGAGGCCCCAGCTGAGGTTCAGAATTTACTGTGTGACCTTAGGCAAGTCACTGCACCTCTCTGGACTCCATAGGTGGTATTCCTCAAAGGGTACCCATCAGAACCTCAGAGCTGGGAGTTTGGGGGAAGAAGGTATAAGAAGGCAGGCTGGACTGTCTGGAGGGGAGACATGTTTGCCCAGGGCTGGACAGCAAGACAGTCCCCTATCCATGCCCCCGGCCCCCAGTCGTTACCTGTGGAGCTCCTAAGGCCAGCCTCATTCCTGCTAAAGGCCGATGCTAGAACATCTATGGGAGGCGGCTGCCCTCTGCCGTCTGTGAAGGCAAACCACATGGCAGGTAGCCTGGGCCTGCCAGTAACTAACTGATCCTGGGGATCCACAGGTTAGATGGCTGCCCAGAGAAGGGCAAAGGAGGGAAGGGTGTGCACCTGACCCAGTAAATCCATTGCCCTGGCTCAGCCTCCCCTCCCACCCACTCCACATCCGGAAAAGCCCTGACACCTATGCTGTCTGTGATCCAGATACCTGTTTGTACCTGCCAAGGGCCCCCAGCCTTCTCCAGCCTCCTAGGAGAGTGAAGCTTCTCCCCAACCCTCCCCACTGCTCCAGCCCCGCCCTCCCTATACACCCCTCCCTGCCAGTCTCCTCACTCTCCAGAAAATCCTCTCCCTCCCTCTCCTCCACCCTGTGTCCCCAGCTACCTCTGTCCCTTCACAACCTCACTGTTCCCCTCAGTCCTCACTTCCGTGCACTCTGGCATCCAGAGCACTGGCCAGTCACCACAGGCCACATCCTTGAGGTCACACCCAGAGGTTCTTGCCAAAAATTTGAAAGCTATTAAAACTTTTCTCCTTTTTTCTTTTCTTTTTTTCCTTAATTTTTTTTTTCAATTACAGTTGACATCTAATATTATACTTTGTTGTAGAGGTGCACAACATGGTGATTAGATATTTATATAACTTATAAAGCAATCACCCCAATAAGTCAAATACACATCTGACATCATACACAGTTATTGCAATATTATTCACTATATTCCTTTTGCTGTACTTTATATCCCCATGACTATTTTTGTAATTGGCAGTTTGTACTACTTAATCCCTTCACCTTTCCACCCCTGCCCCCCACCCCCCCACCCCCGCTAATCTGGCAACCATCAATGAATGTACTTATGAGTTTGTTTCTGTTTTGTTCATTTATTTTTATTTTTAAATTTCACATACAAGTGAAGTCATATGGTATTTGTCTTTCTCTGACTTATTTCATTTAGCATAATACCCTCTAGGCCCATCCATGTTGTCACGAATGGCAAAATTTCATTCTCCTTTATGACTAATATTCCACTGAGTATATATACCATTCTTCTTTATCCAGTCATCCTTAGAGGGACACTTAGGTTGCTTCCATATCTTGGCTATTGTAAATAATGTTGCAATGAACATAGGGGTGCATATATCTTTTCAAATTAGTGTTTCAGATTTCTTCAGGTAAAATACCCAGCAGTGGAGTTATTGGGTCATATACTAGTTCTATTTTTGATTTTTTTGAGGAACTTCCATGCTGTTTTCCAGAGTGGCTGCACCAATTTGCAATTCCATCAACAGTGCACAAGGGTTTCCTTTTCTCCACATCCTCAGCAACACTTGTGGATGCTGGATTTTGTCAAATGCTTTTTCTATATCTATTAGTATAATCATATGATTTTTATCCTTCATTTTGTTTATGTGGTGTATCACATTAATTGATTTGCTAATATTGAACCAAACTTGCATCCCAGGAATAAATCCCACTTGATCATGGTGTATGATCTTTTTAATGTATCGCTGAATTTGGTTTGCTAATATTTTGTTGAGGATTTCTGCATCTATGTTCATTAGGGATACTGGCCTATAATTTTCTTTTTTTATCTGGTTTTGGAATCAGAGTAATGCCGGCCTTGTAAAATGAATTTCAGAGCTTTTCTTCCTCTTCAATCTTTTGGAATAGTTTTTAAGAAGGGTAGGTATTAATTTTTCTCTGAATATTTGGTAAAATTCACCTGTGAATCCATCTGGTCCAGGGCTTTTGTTTGTTAGGAGTTTTTTGATTACTGATTCTTGTTAACAGTTATCTCTCTGTTCAGATTTTCTGTTTCCTCCTGATTCAGCCTTAGAAGATTGTATGTTTCTAGGAATTTATCAATTTGTCCCAGGTTGTCCAATTTATTGATATATAATTGTTCATAGTATACTTTTATAATCTTTTGTATTTCTGTGGTGCTGATTGTCACTTCTCCACTTTTATTTCTGATTTTATTTATTTTCTTTTTTTCTTGATAAATCTGGCTAGAGGTATATCGATTTTGTTTATATTTTCAAAGAATCAACTCTTGCTTTCATTGATCTTTTCTATTGTTTTTTATTTAGACTATTATTTCCTTCCTTCTCACTTTGGGCTTTGTTCTTCTTATTCTAGTTCCTTTAGGTGTAAGTTTAGATTGTTTGAGATTTTTCTGTTTCTTTGAACTAAGCCTGTATTTCTTTGAATTTCCCTCTTAGAGTTGCTTTGACAGTGTCACACAGATTTGGGGTCATTGTGTTTTCATTTTCACTTGTCTCAAGGTAGCTTTTGATTTCTTCCTTGAGCGTGTTGTTAATCCATTCATTGTTTATAGTAGCATGTTACCGCTATACATGTTACTCCATATGTTTGTGTGTTTTTCAATTTTCTTCTTGTAATTGATTTCTCATTTCATACCATTGTGATCAAAGAAGATGCTTGATATGATCTCAATCTTAAATTTATTGAGACTTGGTTTGTGGCCTAACATGTTGTTTATCCTGGAAAATGTTCTACGTGCACTTGAAAGAAATGCATATTCTTCTCCCTTGGGGTGAAATGTTCTAAAAATATTTATTAAATTCATTTGATCTAGTGTGTCATTTAAGGCCACAAGATTTTCTATCTGGATGATATATTCATTGATGTTAATAGGATGTTAAAGTTCCCTACCATTACTGTATTACTGTGATCTCTCTCTTTATGTCTGTCAATATTTGCTTTATATACTGAGGTTCTCCTATGTTGGGTGCATAGATGTTTACCAGAGTTATATCCTCTTGTTGGATTGAACCCTTTATCGTTATAAAATGCCCTTCTTTGTCTCTTGTTACAGTTGAGTTTTAAAGTCTATTTTGTCTGATATAAGTATTGCCATCCTGGCTCTTTTAAATTTCTATTTGTATGAAATATTGTTTTCCATCCCTTTGCTTTCAGTTTGAGTGTAATTTTCAATCTGAAGTGGGTCTCTTGTAGGCAGCATATGTACAGGTCCTTTTGTTTGTTTGTTTGTTTGTTTGTTTGTTTGTCTTTTAATTCATTCAGTCATCCTATGTCTTTGAATTGGGGCATTTAATCCGTTTACATTTAAAGTAATTATTGATAGGTATGTAGTTATTGTAATATTGTTTTCTGATTACTTTTGTAGTTCTCTGTTCCTTTCTTTTTCTCTTGCTCTCTTCTCCTGTATGTTGAATGTTTTCTATAGTGTTGTGTTTGGGTTTTTTTCTTTTCTTTTTTTTCTATCTTTTGTAGATTTTTGGTTTGTGGTTACCATGTGTTTCATATACCAAGCTATATTTATACCAGTCTATTTTAAGTTGATGGTCACTTAAGTTCCAACACCTTCTAAAATCACTACAATTTTTACACATCCCTCCAGATTTATGTTTTTGTCATTATCTTTTACTTGTTTTGTGTGTATGTATGTATCTCTTGTTTTGTTGTTGTACTTATACATTATCTTCCTACTTTTGCCTTTTAATGTTCATACTAGCTTTATAGTTGGTTGATCCTCTAAGAGATTGCCTCTGTCAGTGAGAATTTTTGTCTTTCTTATATTTCCTCATTCATATTTTTAAACTTTTCTTTCCTACTTAAAGTATTCCCGTTAACATTTCTACTAATACCTGTTTAGTAGTAATGAACTCCTTTAGCTTTTTCTTGTCTAGAAACTCTTTATGTCTGATTCTAAATGAATCTTGCTGGGTAGAGTATCTTGATTGTAGGTCTCTGCTGTGCATCACTTTGAATATTTTATGCCAGTCCCTTCTAGCCTGCAAAGTTTCTGTTGAGAAATCAGCTGACAGTCTTATGGGATCTCCATTGTACATAACTGTTTTTTTCTTGCTACTTTTAAGATTTTTTCTTTATTTTTAACCTTTGGTATTTTAATTATGATGTATCTAGGCTGTTTGGGTTCATCTTGTTTGGGACCCTCTGCACTTTCTGGACTTGTATGTCTATTTCTTTCACCATGTTAGGGAAGTTTTTCATCATTATTTCTTCAAATAGGTTTTCAATCCCTTGCTCTCTCTCTTCTCCTTCTGTTTCCTATATGATGTGAATATTGGTATGCTTGATGTTGTCCCCAGAGGTCCCTTAAACTATCCTTATTATTTAGAATGTTCTCTTTCTGTTGTTCTGATTGGGTGTTTTCTACTACCTTTTCTTTTAGATTGCTGATTCAATCCTCTGCTTCATCTGCTCTGCTGTTAATTCCATCTAATGTACTTCATTTCAATTATTGTATTCTTCATTTCTTCCTATTTCTTTTTTATGGTATCCGTCTTTTTGTGTAAGTTCTCAATGAGTTCATCTATTCTTTCCCTAGGTTCATCGAGCATCCTTACAACTACTCTATTGAACTCTATATCTGGTAGATCGCTCACCTCCATTTTGCTTAGTACTTTTTCTGAAGTTTTGTCCTGTTCCTTCATTTTTTTTTGTTATTTTTTTTTTAATCTCCTCATTTTGGCTGCCTCCCTGTCTATGTTTTTTTTTTCTATGTATAGTTAGATCTGCTACATCTCCTAGTCTTGGCAGAGAGGCCTTATGTAGTAGGTGCCCTGTGAGATCCAGTGGTTCAGTCTCCTTGTTCACCCAGGACAGGTGTTCCAAGGATGCCCCTTGTGTGGTTTGTGTGTGCTCTCCTGTTGTAGTTGAGCCTTGATTTCTGTTGACATTTCAGTGGGTGGTTTTGACCATCAGGTTGACTGGCTATGAGGACTGGTCATGACTACAGCAGATGAGCTGTTGTGTGGGGGCACATCCCACAGAGAAAGAGTCTCTCTAGTGGGCTCTGGTGCCTGTTGAGTCCAGCCTTTGGGTGTGTTGTTTATGGAGCTGGTTGAATGGTAGTCTGCTGTGGTCTGAAGCCAGCTATCAGGTATGTTTGTTTGGAGGGTCTTGGCTTCAGTGCAGGCCAAAGTCAGCCATCATTTGTTCTTGGCTTTAGGCCATGTGGTGGGAGTTACAAAGTGTTCTGCAGTTTGTTGGCACTTTTGCAGGGCTTGGAGGTGCTTGAAATAGGCTATACTGTGAACTGAGGCTGGCCGCCACTAGTGTTGAGCTTGGGACCCTTTGGTGGGCACCACAATGTGAGCTGAGGCTAGCCACCACTTGTGCTGGGCTTGTGGCGACTTAGTTGTAGCTACCTTCCAAGCCAGAACTGGCTGCAACTCATGCCAGTCTTGGGGTCACCTGATAGGAGTTATAATGCAAGTTGAGCCTAGTTGCTGCTTGTTCCAGGCTTGGGACCACTTAGCAGGAAGTACAGGGCATGCTGAGGCAAGCCATTTCTTATTTCAGGTTTGTGGACCTTGAGAGATTTTAGGAAAGTCCGCAGTGCAAGCCAAGTCCAGCCATTTGTGTGGAAAAGCCACTGGAAGTGGCTTGGGCTGGGTACACAAGTGGGTTGGGACAAGGACTCAGGGAATCACCAGGGTAGGGTGAACAGTGTTAGGTTAATGGAGAGCTTGGATTTTGGACCTGCCTGTGCCTGTCAGCTGAATGGGGAAGAATTCAATAAAGGAGCAATGGTATCTGCTAGTACTTCCATTCCTGGAGAGAGAGGCCCTGAACCCTGCCCCTCAAGCACTCGCCCCAAAGATAGTCATTTCAGTTCCTCCTCATGTGTCCCTGGTGCTTTTCAAGCTGTTTTCTCTGCAAACTTAGAGCAAGTGAGTTTGTGAGCCAGCAAGTCCACATATGGGCTCTTCAAGAGGAACACCTGGGACCCCAGTAGTCCTTCATCTCACTCACCCCTAATCCTCACTGGTTTTCACAGCCAGAAGTTGTGGAGACTCCTTTTCTGGGCACTGGTGTTCCATGGAGCATGGGGCTGGGACTTTTTACTCCTCAGGAGAAACTTCCACAGCCAAGATATCCCTCCTGATTATTAATTATTACACTATGGGTAGCATGTGAGGCCAGCCCATTCAACATCTCCATCCCTCCTACCAGTCTCAACATGACTTCTTTATATTCTTAGTTATAGGAATTCTGTTCAGGTGGTTCTCAATGATGGTTCTATAATATAGTCAGGGGAAGATGCGAGCACAGCATTTACCTACTCTGTCATCTTGATTGCAAGTGATTCTTCTCTCCTTTTTTCAATAATCTTTTTAATTGTGAAATGTAACCCACATAGAGAATATTGCACTGAACATAAAAATAAGACCTAACCAAGTTATTACAAAACAAATGCCCACAAAACCAACATCCACATCAAGAAACAGACCATCACCAGCACTTAGAAGCCCCTCATGCCCCTTTTCTCCTAGACATGACCACTCTGCCAACCTATTGTCTTGCTTTGTTCTTTATACTGCCATCACCTAAAGTGTGTTTCTGTAATCACTATGGCCTAATAGTTTCTGTTTTTAACTTGAAAGGACGTCACAGTATGCATGTTATTTTTCATATGGCTCTTTTACTCACATTTTATGTGTGAGATTCATCTGTTTGATTGCTTGGTGCTGTAGTTCCTCTTTTTCGTTACTGTGTAGTATTCCACCATATGGTCCCCACCTGTCCCTTATCTCTATCCAATGATTTATTACTATCTCGCCATCTCTTTAATAATTTTTAAAGGTGGTTTTTACTCTGTAATCAGGTTCTTAGGTTATCTCTGGGGTTGGGATGAGGAGTGGCGGGGGCAGTCTACATTATCCAATGTGTCATTACATAAAGTGAAAGGCCATTGCCTCTCCATTCTGAAGTTCTGCTTTCCTAGCCTGCTACAGCCCCTTTTCCTCCCACCTCTCTGGCAATTGCCCTGATCTTGAGGGCTCCCCTCCCACTACCATCCTCTTCTTTTGTCCTAAAAACCCACCCCCATTCTACTCTACACTTTCCCTGATCATGGAAAATCTCCCTTCCAAGGCTTCACTCATATCTCTGAGGGCTTTCCTCCCACCCCTCTATCTCCAGCTAGCTTGACCACCACCATTGTCTGTGGCCACCTCCACCTAGAGGCTGCACAGGTATCTCACACATAATACATCCCACCCCTCCCCAAGCCAGCACCTCCTCCCCCTCACTCCCTGCCTTCACCAAAACACCAGATACTCCTCCTCATCCTCCCCCACTCCTCCTCGCTTTACTTCCTCCTGCCCTCATCTCCATACTCTCTACCTGGCACAGGTCCCAGCATGTGTCACCTGACTCACTGCTCTTGCCTCCATTCTCCCAATTCATTCTCTGTGTTGAGCAACCAGAGGGGTTTTGTCACATGCACTCCTGTGCCCCAGCTTAGGCTCTCAGGGGCCTGCAGGACAGAGTCCAAGCTCCTGAGACAGGCCTTCAAGGCCTTTTTCTGCCTGCCCTGCCTTCTCGCTAGCCATACCCCTACCTTCTCCTCCCTGTACCCTGTTCTCCAGAAACTTGCCTCCTTTGTTCCTGATCACACATTCTCTCACCCCCCCTGCCTAGAGAGACCTCCCTTCATCTCTAGGTAACACTTGCTCATCTTCAAAGAGTCAGCTCAGATTATCACCTCCTCCAGGAAACCTTCTTGAACACCAGGCTGGGCACAGGCACTTCCTGTCATCTCTTCAGTGTAGAGGGGAAATCATTACAGGCAGGGTCAGTCTGAGCTCCTCTGTGCTCTGTGGCCCCAGAATAGCATAGATCTGGCACACAGTGGTGCCCAGAAAGTGTGTTTGACTGGGTGTTTACTGGTCTGCTTCCAGCCTAGGTTTTACAACTAGTTTCTCTGACCTTGAGCATACTGCTGCTCCTCCTGGCCTCAGGTTCCCCATTTGTAAAATGAGAGCATAAGGCCCCTTCTGGTCAATACAGTCGGTAGTGACCACAGGTGTATTTGAACTTCCCCACTTAGATGAAATGCCTCATATTCCACCATAAGAATTTCTTGTTGGGGGCAGAGAGAGGGCTAGGATTGCCTTCTCCAAGGTTTTGTGAAAGATAACTACTGCCCCTCCTTCGTAATTAATGAGAGGGAGGGCAGGCAAGAAGGGCACTAGGCCTCAGTTTCTGTAAAATACAAATAGTCATAAAATCATGCTTCCCATGCCCAGTACCTTGGACTATTGCAAGAATAATTAATTTTTTAAAAAAGCACTCAAAAGTTGGCACAAGGACAGGCATTCATCTCCAGGTACCGTGTGTCAGGGCTTGGCGTGCTCTCCTCACACCCTCTCAACCCACAGCTACCCCTTAAGGAGGGGCTATTTTCCATCCACAGATGAGGACACCAAGGCTCAGAGCACAGCTGCCACCCTTCCAGAGCCAGAGAGGAAGTATTGACACAGCAAAAGCCACCAGCACTCAGTGACAGGGGGTTCATTCAAACCTGGGGCCACCTGATGCTTCTCACCTTAGCAGACTGAAAGCTGGGGTCCTTGTGGAATGTCAGGGGGTTAGGGGGTACAGTGGGCACTCAGGATTAGACACAGGTGGAATCATTGCTCTTAGAGGATATGCTAGCCCAAACAAGCTAGAAACTGGGGGAAGAAGGGGCAGGACCATAACAAAACTCTGGGACATGGTGTCCTATGTGTTCTCAAGGCTAGACTGTGACGCAGAGCATGGCCCTGAGTGGGGAGCTCAGCCCAGGCTTCAGGGATAAGTCAGACTGCAACCTCCCAGCCCAGCTGTGTTGCCCAAGGTTGCTCGGCTGTAGGGATAGGCAAAACTGAGAAAGGAGGGCAGGCCCACCAGGCTGCCACCTCTCTGGGTCCCATGGACAGGGGGCACTGGCCAGAGTAGGGACTGAGAGGGATAAGCCAAGGCCAGGGTCCCTCTCCATCTGCCTGTGGAAACCTCACACTCAGAGACAGGCCAGGCTGTCTACAGTGGCTAATCTCTAAGATGTGGAGTCTACACATCTTAGGGGAAGGTCTACAGGGCTAATCTCTAAGATGTGGCATCCAGAAGAAGCCATGACCCTTCTCCAAGGGGGGCCATCTGGCTGAGACAAGGACACCCACTTCATCCAGGCTTCGGCTTTCTTTGTCTATCAAGGGGAGATGTTAAGAACAGAGCTTTGTTTACCCCTGGGACTGCTGGGATGTAGAACAATGGGATCCTAGAAAGAATGAGCCCTAAATGAGAAGAAAAGGTGATCAGACCCATGGGGTAGGCTGAGGGGCTGGCAGCCCCTTCCCTTTGGACTCCTTCCATGAATGTGTGCACACATGCACACACCCACACAGTCTTCATGGGGTGGACCATAAAAGGACAGATTAAGTTATGGAAATGGGGGAGGAGAGTTCTCTACAGATAGTTCAACACGAGTGGAGATATGAAGGGAGGAATAAGAGTGTGTGCTGGAAGGGAATGGTTGGGTCAGTGTGCATGAGGGGGTAGCTTGTAAGAGGCCTTACATGTCAGGCCTCAGACTTTACATCTGGTCCAAACCTCAATACCTCACTCTGAATCACAGCCGTGATGATCTCAGTCCTCTGCCTGCATACACATAGGCTAAGATGCCCAAACTCCAGCATCTTACATCACTGAACCAGTCTGAGTCTCACTGTCAGAGGGCCCTGCAAGGAAGCACAGCTGAATCCGTCTGATTCTCCAGGATGGGAATAGAGAAGACCTCACAGGATGCAGAGCCTGCAGTGAGGGCCTATGAGCAGGACCCACAGGAGCATCCACAGCTCACAGCTGGGAAGAACCCACTGTTGCTAAGAGCTGGGTGGGTCCCCAGAGAAAGGTAGCAGTGCTGGAACGGGTGCTAGGGAGATGGACCCAGCACTGGCACTGATTAGAGAGAGTCCAGAAGGCTAGACAGCAGCAGGGGACAAGTGGTGTCTGATGATCCCCCCACTGCCCCCGCTGTTTGGGAGCCCCTCCTCAAGAAGCCAGTGGCCCACCCTGTAGCAGGTTGGTGGCAGAGGCTGGGCTTTAGGCTATATCCCCAATCAGCATGGGGCCTAGGTTGGAGTTGGGGGCAGAGCTCTGCTTCCCGGAACTTGGGAGCCTGGCTGTTTTAGAATCCCCCACCCCATGTGCAAGACCTCCACAGCCTCAGGAAGGCAAAGTACAGGGGCTTAGCAAACTCCCATTAGCCTCACTTCCTTCCTCCCACTCCTCCACCAACCAAGTACCCACCTCCTCCCCTTCTATGGACCTTTCTAGTTTCACATTTTTAGGTCCTCTTTTATATCTTGCACTGTTTAGATTTAAGAAACTCCCTTTACAAAACTTTTTTAAATAAAAGGAGGGAATTTCTGATTATGAAACAAATGCATGAAAATATAGCCTATTAATTCTTCTATGCATACATATATCAGGGCAGACAAGAATTCCCCACCCACCCACCCCCCACTGCCCCCAGATTGAGATCCCATTGATAATTATTTTTAGTGACCTATGTTATCATTTCTCAACATATTGCGATATTTCCATGTAAAGGGGCATTGTGGCAGAATCACGCAGTACTTGGGGACACAGACAAAACCAGCAGGACTGGATTTCAGACCCCGGCTCTGCCATTCAGTTTTGTGACTGAGCAAGTTATTCACCTCTCTAGGCCATGGATTCCTGGTTGGTAAGATGAGGGTGATCATAGCACTGACCCTCACCGGCTTGTGAGAACTGAGTGAGGACAGTCCTCCTGCTCTGGAACACAGTAAATGCTCAGGAAACACCAAGTTTTAGGATGCCTGTTACTCTTAACCTAATGACAGAGCCCAGCATTCTGGCTTTACCTCACACCCCAGATCTTGTAGCTGGATCTCAACTCTGAGTCTTTATTTGGATCTCCTGGGCCTACTTAGTGTCCCTTCTAATCCTTGGACTAGTTGGGAGCATTGGTGCCTGAGGTCATCCCCCAAGTGACATTCAGTGAGATTTCTGAGAGGTTCTTCTCTGGGTTTTCAGTGATATAAGGAAGAAGGATTAGAAAAGAGAAAAAGGAGCAAAGAGAAGACAGAGAAGTGGCTCTGAAAACCTGGATCCAGGTCCTTTTGAGTCTCCACCACTCATGGGCTTATACGTGATAGAGCCTCATGGTATCTGAGCCCTGGGTCCCCACAGCTGGTATCTTGGGAAGAGACATGGCCAGGTTCTCTTGGGGAGAACCTTAGCTCAACTTCTTTCATAGGGCCAGGAAGTGTGCCGATCAAGTCATAACCACCCATCTGAGGTGTTGTTAAGACTTGAGGGCACAGCTTGTGGTTCACTTTGTTCATTGGCCTTGAGGGTGACCCACTGACTTCCAAGTGTGGGTGCAAATGCGGGCTGGAGGCTCAACTCTGAGTGCTGGAATCCACAGGAGATGAACAACTACCGCCGGGCCATGCAGACGATGGCGGAGGATATCCTGTTGCTGCGGAAACAAGCCAGTGTCCTGGAAGCGGAGAACCGCATGCTGAGGAGCCACCTGACCCAGGAGGAGATGGGAGAGGAGCAGGACAATGCAGACAAAACCCAGAAGCTGGGTGAGAGCGTGCAGGCCACCAAGGGTGTCCTGGAGTCTGCCTGAGCCCTGGCTCTGGATTTTGGGTCAGGGTGACAGGGAACTTTTCCCAGGTGGGCAAGCTACTAGACATAGGCTGGTAGGAGCTTCCTGAGCCCTCTCCAGGATGGTAAACCCCAGGGCTGACAGACACTTGCCCGCCCCCCAACTATTCTGATTTGAGCTAGGAGATCCCTCCTGCCTGAGCCAGCCACCTCCCCCACCTCCAGTGTTCATGAAGCAGAAACTGCTGTTGAGTGAACTGGACATGAAGAAACTGAGGGACAAGGTGCAGCATCTGCAGAATGAGCTGATTCGAGTGAGCTGGGGCTTGGGGGGCAGAGGGCATAAGGAGCCAAGTGGAAGGGAGCTAGGATAGGAGTGTGTGGAGAAGTGTCTGGGAGCAGAAGGGAGAAGGGCCTAGAGTAGGGACAGCACAGTGGAGAACTCAGCAGAGGGGTGTGTGGGATGGACTCTTTAGGCCAAGAGTAACACCTAGGTACCCCTTCTTTCCCCCTTTCCCCTCCTTCCCCCACCATCAGAAGAATGATCGAGAGAAAGAGCTGCTTCTCCTGTACCAGGCTCAGCAGCCGCAAGCTGCACTGCTGAAACAGTACCAGGACAAGCTGCAGAAGATGAAGGCACTGGAGGAGACTGTGAGGCACCAAGAGAAGGCAGGGACTGGAGGGGCCAGACTGCCAGGGGCCAGCCACAGAGGGATGTTGTAGAGCCCCCAGACCAGACCAGCCTCTGCACTATGCCCCACAGGTGATCGAGAAGATGGAGCGGGTGCTGGAGGACAAGCTCCGGGAGAGGAACGAGCCCCTGCTGAACAGGCTGCAGGGAAAGCCCAGCATGGGTGAGCCTGCTCCTTGGCTTTCATCCCATCCCTTGAGGTCCTGCCTTCCTGACTTCTCAGTTTCAGGAGCACCTTCCAGTTGGGTCACAGGGTGGTACTCCTCTATTCATTCAAGCTCTGAGCACTTCCAGAGGTCCTCTGAGCTCCCTTCTCTTCGCAGGGAGCCCCACAGGACACATAGGGACACAGTGTATAAGCCAGGCTAGAAAGAGGTAGTACCTGCAGGGGAGAGACACAGCAGACTAGAGTAAGCAGAGTGAGGCTACCTGGGAAGTTCCCAACTTAACTCCAGGACCCTTCAAATTGTTTCCTCATTTCCCATATTTTCAAAGAGTCTGCTTCTACAAAACAAACAAACAAACAAACAAACAAAAATACTTTGGTTTAATCAGTGGTTTGTTTTTTCCATTGATGTTAACCAAAGCCATCTAGAACTGCCATTCGGAGGTGACTGATGAGCAGGAGAGAACCAGGTCACACCATATCAGGCCAGCCCCAGCAGATTTCTCTGAGCCTGTCTGTGCAGCCTCATCAGGGACACCTGCATGCCCAGCCTGTGCTCAGCCTTCACTGCATAGAGTTGGGGCTGGGGTATTTCTGGAGGCCTTCAGGAAAAAAAAAAGAAAGTAAGGCCCACATTTCAGGAGTGGGATGAGAGACAAGAAGGCAACCTTGGGAGGGGATTAGCCAGGGCAAAGGCCTAGGGAATGACCATGCCAGAAGCAGAAGAGGGAAGAAAGATAGATGAAGTGTTGCAATAGACCCAGGATAAATGGTAGGGCAGGGGTTAAGGAGAACATTGTGGTCAAAAGCCAAGATGGCCTGAGAAGTGTGGACCTGATCCCACCGGCAGTGGGGAGCCAGAGGAGGGGCAGAATACAGCAAATGCTGGGGCAGATCAGGCTAGGGACATGGAGGCAGGAAAGCCAACCTCACGAACATCTGTGGCCATTTTGCAGCCTTCCCCATGCTCTCAGCTTCTGGCCTTCCCCAGGGTCCTACAGGAGAGAACCAGCCTATTGACCTTTACTCAGCGCTACTGGCGGAAAACTCGAGGCTGCGTGCAGAGCTGGATAAGAGCCGCCAGCAGTCGGCCCCCATCATTCTGCAGCAGCAGGCCCTGCCGGTAAGAGCTGCTGGCACAGATTTGGCCTGGGCCTGCCTGCGCAGGTCACTAGGTGTCCAGCCATTGCTCATTGCTCAGCACGATCCAAGTTGAAGACCAAGACCAGGAGCTAGGCTTCCCAGAGTCTCCAACTCCAATCTCCTGGAGTGCCAGTTCTTAGGCCTTGCTCGCTCTTTCTCCTGGGGAACACATGAGTCTGAAAGCTTCACCTTGACCCTTATCTAGCATGCTGGGGGGAAGCAAGCCCCTAACTTGCTATTGACTCCTGACCCCTTTGGCCACCTGGCTGCCTTGCATTTGGACTCCACACAGGCGTCTCAGAAACTCTGGTCTAGAGCACTTCCCGGGGTTGGTACAGCCTTGGAGAGCCCTTTTCCCCCATCCCAGGTGGACCCCAGGGAGTTGGGAGCAGGAGACCTGGCAGAGAGGCTGCAAGAGACAGATGGCCCAGGCCACTCCAAGTGCACAGAAACCTTGCCCGCACAGGTGGGTGCCCCAGGCTCCAGACATGCCCTGCCCTTGCTCCATTTCTGAAGCTGCTGCAGGCGCACCTGCTTTATGCAAACCAAAGATAGGACATTTGGAATTACAGAAGAGGGGTGGCCCAAAGCAAAGAAGAGTTTTTCTCTTCATCCCAGAACTCGCAGGAGGTGAGTTCTGTTTGAAAGCACCCCTAATGCATGGGCATCCAGCTGCAGCCACCACCCAGCTCCACAGTGCCTAAGATGGTCCCGTGAGCATGCCCTCAGTGGACAACTACAATGCAGCAACTGAAAGTGCTGGCAATGGAGGAGGCTTTGCTTCACAGATTCTTCACTTTACAAAGAGACTCACAGTTCAAGATTCCTTTCTGTGCACTAACTCCTTTGTGCATTTTACATTTAAAAATTGATGTGCAAAAACTTTATATACCCAAAATCTGTGAAGAGAGCGGCTGTGATGAAAAGTGTGTGCTGTGTCAGGTCTGAACTTCAGCAGAGGGTTCAGGCCTGGGTCTGAGACTCTGCATTGGGGAGCTGAGGTTGGAACTTGGACCTGGCTGGTTCCTCCCTCATCATCTCCTGGCTACCTGAGCTCTCACTCAGCCACAGCCCCCAGCTGGGGCCATGTGAGAGTTTCTGCTTTCCCCACAGGATCTCCTTGCCACTACTTCAGACAAGTTTAACCTCCTGGCCAAGCTGGAACGAGCTCAGAGCCGGATCCTGTCCCTGGAAAGCCAGGTAGGTGAGGCACAGGAGTTGATCAGGCTGGGCAGGTTCACACTCGGCCTGTGATGAGGGTCAGGTCTCTGTGTGTCTACTGGGTCAGGGCTCAGTCTATGACCAGAGTCAAGGATCAGTATGGATTCAGGGTCAGGGCTCAATATGTTGTTGGAACTCAGAGAAGGTCCATCTGTGTCTTAGACACACTGTCACTTGGCCCCTCTCCACCCAACCCTGCTACCCCTGAGGTTTCTTGGGAAGATAGCGAGGTCACATTGCCCAGGGCTTTGCTTTCTGCCCAGAGAGCAGGCTGAAGTACTAGTTGTCCCAGATCTTGGGGTTGGGCTTTGCTACCTAGTAGTTCTCCATCTGTCCCTCTTTTGTCGGCAGTTAGAAGACTCGGCTCGACGCTGGGGACGAGAGAAGCAGGACTTGGCCACAAGGCTGCAGGAACAAGAATACGGCTTGGGGCACCCCTCAAACGCCATCATCACAGACCTGCCGGTGAGTGATTCCTCTGGAAGAGCTCCCTGGTGTTTGGGCAATGGGGCTGGCAACACCCACCCCAAGTCACTGGGCCTTGAGAAAACCTGTCCAGGTGGGCCAACTTCCCTGCTGGAAATCAGAGGACCTAGGCTCAGTTTCTACCCTTTTACCAACTGAAGCCCTTGCCTTGTCTTAATTCCCCACTTGTCTGAGGGGAATAGAAAACCCCGTGAAAGCTACCCCCTTCCCGGAAGTGGTGGTAAGAATCAAAGAGGAGATGGCTGTGGATGAGAACTTCTCGAAAGCTGTGGCACTAGCTGTACTTTAGGATTGGATTTGTTCGTGGGCAGAGTAGCTGTGTCTGCCATTCAACTCCATTGTGCCTAAGATTGTTCCATGAGCACACCCTTCTTGGGCAACCACAATGCTGTAGACCTGCCAGGGAAGGGAGCATGTTGCCTGAAACATTGCCAACTTCCCAAGATCAAATAGACTTAAAATCTGCCCTTCAAGCTCAGCCTGGGCCACCCAGCCCCCAAAGCAAAACCCCTGATTGTTCCTGCTCTTG
This sequence comes from Eidolon dupreanum, assembly GCA_028627145.1. Classification (NCBI taxonomy): domain Eukaryota; kingdom Metazoa; phylum Chordata; class Mammalia; order Chiroptera; family Pteropodidae; genus Eidolon; species Eidolon dupreanum. Next base: position 86,007,061 of record CM053509.1, read on the forward strand.
AACTATCAGTACTCAGCTCACTTCCAGGTTCCCGGCAAGGCCTGAAAAAATGGGGGGACTGACAGGGAACACAGGGCTACTTTTGCAAGCTTACCTGCTGAACCTTGGGGACTTGAAGAAATTGGATATGATATGCTGTGGCTAAATTTGTTTGGAAATCTTTGAGAAATCATGGCCCTCTGAGACATGACTTGCTAGGCAAAATGCACTTAATAGGTAACCCCCACCCAGGGGGACAAGGATAGACTCACCTCACTTTGCTTTGCACAACACAGAACCCCTCAACCCACTCCAAGGACCACAGGAAACCCTCAAAGCTGGACCCCCTGATGCCCAGTTCGGAGACTAAGCTCAACAAGTCCTCGAACTTGCAGCAGACCTGAGTCCCAGTGGACCTGGATACTGAAGCAGCCTCCCCAAGTCACTGTGTCCTGGGGTGTCTTAGCCCTACCTCCTAAAAATGACTTCATTAAATGCTGTGAATCATTGAGCATTTGCCTCTTTCCTGGAGCAGGGCAGCCTAGGGGCACCAGCTTCCTCCTGTCTGACCCCATTCTGGGCCTGGGCCCTCTGCTACAGCACTATAACCTTCTGTTTGTTCTAGAAGCTACCATTGTTGGAGAGCCAAAGGCCATAGTGGACCCAGGAGGGTGGGGAGAAAAGTTCTTCCAAAGCAGGAGCCAGGGAGACAAACTCCTTCCAGACCTCTGGAAGAAGTGAGACCACCAGAGGCCAACTCTATTGTAGATGCAAGAGAGACTGGAACTTTCCACCTGCCCCAAACATCTATTGTACTTGAAATCCCTTCTTTCAAATTTGTTTTTTTCTGTTTCTAGGGAAGAAAAAGACTTGAAGCCTGCCTGTTAGTGTGACATACCCTTATTAACCAGAGCTAGGCAGAGCCTGCCGTGTTGTATTCAATGTAGCCAGGGACAGGAAAGCAGATGGGACTAGGGGAAAGAGTCTTTCACAGAGAGTCAGAAGCCCTGGGTCCTAGCTACAGGCATGCTGTATGACCTTGGGTGACTCAAGCAACCTCTCTAAGCTCCAGTTTCCTCATATATTCCAAGTAGAGCTTGACCTCTTTGATGCGAAGTCCCTTTTCAGTTCTAACATGTCTGAGTCGAATATGACTCAGGCCAGAAGATGAGAAAGGAGAAAGAAAGCAGGAAAGAGAGAGAAAGACAGCAAGGAAGAAGACTGTGATGGGGAAAAGCAGAAAGGCTCCAAGAGTGGACTCGGGACCTGCATATCCTGGTAGAAGAAGACTTTAAGCCATCTGGGCTGCTGTCCGGAACAGGACTAGCTCTCCTGTATGCCTGCAGGACTCAGACTCAGGTAGTCAAGGGCCAGGAAAGATCAGGTACCTGGTCAGTTCAGAAGTTATAGAACTCAGAGGAAGTGAAAGGGACCAAAATTGGGACCAGACTCAGGCAGTTCAAATAATGGACCAAAAATCTTCTGCAGTCTCCTTGCCTACTGCCCAGAGCTTAGACAAATGAGCATGTCCCCCTCCAGCAGGAAGCCGAGGCCTGGGGAAGCCCAGAGAAGGGTCAGCTGGGGTAGAGGAAGCATATTGGCCTTTTTCCCCCAGGGTCAGTCATCTCACACCAGCCCCTCATACACAAGCATCAGCCCTGGCTGTGCCCAAGACTCTAGCTGGACCTTGGCACTTCCACTGAGGGTTCAGTCAAGCAGAGCCCCGCACGAGCCTCACCCTTGATAGGTGGGCCTACCCCAGAAGCCATGATTGGCCCACACCTCACAGATCTCTCTGTTCTCTCAGCAGAGCTCCACCAGGTCCTCTGTCCCTATGTCTGTTGGCTCCAGTGCATTAGCAATAGCTTTCCATCCCCTCTGCCTTGTCCTCAGCCCCAGGAAGTACGGGGCTTGATCCTGCTGGCTCCTGAGCTGCCATTGGTAGGTGGAACCCAGCAGAAATGGCTTTGCGTGTGGCTACCTTGGGTCTCCCACTCATGCTCAGATCCAACTGTGGACCCAGGTCAGAGAGCATCTTCACAGGAGTGATGGATACCATAGGGGCAAGAGGGACATTAAAACACTTCACATAGTTCAGTTCTTTATTGCCTTCATGGGTAGGTGAAGAGGGGCAAGAGATGGGTGAAAGAGTAGTGCTTCAGTTGAGCTGGGGCAGAAAGGAGCAGGGCCAGGGGGTTACTGAGGAATAAGGACACAGACACTTCCATGGGCCCCACCGTTCAGGCCTCCCTCCCATACCATCTTCTCTGATCACGCTGGGGGCGGGTCCTGGGTCAAAGGCCGGAAGGTGAAGAAAATGGGCTGGTCAGGCGTAAGGATGAGGTTGAACACTGTGCCTACGTCTTTGAGATGTTGGATTTCAACTCTGAAATTCTCCAGAATCTGAGAAAGAGAGGTGGTAGACTTAGGGGAAAGGTGGGGAGGGCCTATCTCCCCTGAGCCAGGCTCATTCGCCTGTTGAGCAGTGCCTATTGAGTGTGATTGGAGGAGCTCTAAGAGGTCCATGCCAGCTCCTACTTAACCCTGCACAGCGCCTGAAAACACACCATAGTACTGTTCCCTTGATTCAGGCTTTCACTTCACTTTCTACAAAACTTTATCCCACCCTATCCTCATCACATCACCCCTGTGGAGAAACAGATGGCCAGGGACACCAAGGTGATAAGTGGATTAGCCTAAAAAAGGAGGCAGCAGGGAATATTGGGGGAGGGCTCTGGACAGTGATGGGAATAGGAAGGCCCAGCTCTTCACCAAGGCTGGGTCCACCCAGGGTGCTCGGATGTCCCCAGGCTAGACTCACATGGATGAGGAAGAGGGTCATCTCAACCTCCGCAATCCTCCGGCCCACGCACTGCCGAATTCCCCAGCCGAAGCTCAGGTGGCGGAAGTAGGTGAGGTCCTTGTTTTTAGCCAGCCATCGGGTGGGGTCAAATTTGCTGGGATTGAGGAAGAAGGTGGGGTCTCGACCCAAGGAATAAATAGCCACCTGTACCAATGTCTGGGGACAAGGTCAGCAGAGGTCTGAGTAGATCTCATTTCTTCACAGTCTAGAGCATAACCCAGCTTCCCCACTCTCGCTCCCCAGCTTGGCTGCTCAGCTCTCTATCTCCAGCACAGACTCTGCCCACTGTGTGACCTTAAACAAGACCCCACCCCTCCCTGAGCCTCACCCATCAAATAGGCATTACCAAAGCCACTAAGCCAGGGATGGCCTAAGGGAGTGTCCTGCCCTTTCCTCAGCACCAAAGGGTCCCTGAGACCCAGGTAGCCTGTAGGGTCTCCCTAGGAACCCTGGGATCCAGCAACAGTCCAGCGGTCATCACCCACTGTGACTACTACCTTTGCCCTCCATTAAAACTTCGCTGCTCCCAAGGACTCACTCACCAGCCAGCTCCAGGAAGAGAGGCAGCACAGAAGCTCCATTGCCACCATCTGTATGCAACTGCAGTCTGCCCCCAACCTCTGTTTGACTGACAGGGCCTGCAGCCCTCCTGCCACACTTACCTTGGCGGGAATCATATAATCTCGTAGAACCAAGTCTTTTTCTAGGTATCTCTGCAGGGTCACGGAGATGGGGTGGAGTCTGTCAGAGGAAGGCATTCAGAAGTTAATGCCCAGACGCCAGGACAAAGGGGGGGGGGCAGGAGGGGGCCGGGGGGCGGGGCTGTCATTTCAGCCCCAGCTGCAGCAAGGGTGGGGCGAAACTGGAGGCAGGACCCTGACTCTATCCTTCCTCCCCATTCTGAGCTGTCTTTCCAGGATTCTCACTTCCTACTACCGATCTCCTCCACCAGCCCATCCTTGTAACCCTGTCCCCAGGCACCACGCTGGCCCTGCCCAGGATTTGGGCAGGCATGGGTGGGTGCAGGCTTGCCTCAGTGTCTCCTTGATGCTAGCTTTTAGGAGTGGGACCAACTGCAGCATCCTGTTCATGTCTTCCCCGGCCTGGCGCCGGGCAGCCAGAACCTCCTCCCGCAGCATCTCCTGCACCGTCAGGCTACGTGCCATCTCGTACAAGTGCCACTGCAATGTCATGGATGTCTGGCAGGGGGTATCGGGGTGCAGAAGACCAGAAGAGCCTGTCACTCCTGAGGCACTTAAACCCATGCTATATTTTCATTTCCAAGAACCTCTCCCCACCCTTGTCCTAGTATCATCAAAAAAGCAACTGTCCAAGAAGCCTTTCTCTCACTCAGGAAGGAATGTTTGGGACAGCATAGTCCCAGCCCTCGCCCCTCATGTCACCAGAGTCCACCATCTCCCAGCCAGTAGAGGGCACCCATACAGCCAATGCCTTCTTCCAAAGGACTGCAGAGGCCTTCATAGATCAAAGCTCACTTCTGTAAATTGTCCCCTGATTGACTGACATTCCTTTTACTTTTGTTTTTGTTTTGTTTTGTAAAAATACAGCATATGGTATTCCTAGGTAGTACTAACCAGGCCTGACCCTGCTTAGCTTCTGAGATCAGACAGACATTCCTTTAGAAAGGCCGGTTGAACAAGCAACCCTGTCCCTAACAGAACATTCCCAAGCCTTAACATTTTGTCTATAGCAGCAAAGCAAAAAGGAAGGCTCACAGGTACAAAACAAGAACAATCAGACCTGGTTCCTGTCCGTGTTGTAGTTAGCATGTGGTATATACTAAGATTAACCAGCTAATCTCAATATTAGCAGGAGGTTGTGACTGTTAGCCTTTCATTAAGCCTCACTGTCCCAGATTCCTCTGTGGCAGGACCCCAGGCTGGCACAGCCCTCCCTCCTAGGGCTAGTACACAGGTTGTCACACGTTATCTTACCAAGAATCACATTTTTGTCCAAGAGGTTAAGACATTCTCCTTCTTCCTTCCAGAAGGAGCAATCATGAAAAAGTGCTACCCAGTCACTTCTCAGTTTGAAATCCTTGCCTGGCTTCCCATATCCCCCAGATCAAATCCAGAGGCTCTGGCCTGGCCTATGGAAACCCCCAACACCTGCCTGCTACTCCCAGCTCCACCATCACCTGTCTCCAACATACACCTAATGCTCTAGCTGCAGTGAGCTACATGCAGCTTCTGAAGCCCAGAAATCTTCCTCACGCAGTTTCCTCTTCCCAGAATTCCCTTCCCAGCCTAGGAAGCCAGTCAAGACTCAGATCGAATGAATGTGTTTGTCCCACTACCTACAAGGCCCAACAGAGTGGCTCCTCAGGAAATATTTATTAAGGTAGTCAAATAAGTTACTAGCTGTGTGACCTTAACTAAGTTACTTAACCTCTCTGTGTCTCAGTTTTCTCACCTGAAAAAGGGAGCTAATAATAACATACCACATAGTTTTGTTTGTGAATATTAAATGCATTAATACATGTGAAAAGCTTAGAACTCTGCCTGCCATATAGTATGCGCTTAATAGATGTTACCTAATGATAATAGCTGCTTTGGCGCAGGTGAACATTTTTCGGAGATTTCCACAGAACTAACAATGAACTATGTTTGAAATACGCTCAACGCCTCCATCTACAGCCTGGCACAGGGACTGAAAGTCCTTCATCAGAGAACAACATAAATGAGATACCTAGGAAATAAAGTTATTCACCCAGGAAACTTTGACATGAGCGTCTCCCTAGTCCTGAAACGCTATTCCTCCTCTCTCCTCCTGGCAACAGTATTCAAGACACAAGTCGAATTTTAGCTCCTCTAGGGAGCTCTCTCCCTGTCCTACAAGGCCGCATTAGTCTCTCCCAGTATTGTCAGTGCCTGGTGCACACTTGCTCACCCAGCCCCATAACACGGTGTGGCGGTCATCGGTGCACATGCTGCCTGCACGTTGTGGGCTGAATTGTTTTCCCCAAATTCATGTTGAATTCCTAACCTCCAGTACTTCACAATATGCCTATATTTGGAGATAAGGTGTGTAAAGAGATAATAAGGTAAAATGAGGTCACTAGGGTGAGCCCTAATCTAATAGGACGGATATCCTTATAGGAAGAGGTGAGTAGGACACAGACACACACAGAGGGAAGACCCTGTAAAGACTTAGGGAGAAGACGGCATCTACACACCAAGGAGAGGGGCCTCAGAAGGAACCAGCCCTGCTGACACCTTGATCTTGGACTTCCAGCTCGAGAACTTGAGAAAATTAAATGTCTATCTATTGTTTAAGCCACCCTGTGTGTGGTACTTTGTTGTGGCAGCCCTAACAAACTAATATACTACTCTTCTCTGAGCCACTTGAAATATTTGGGGTCTACTGTGTGCATCTTTATTGTCTCAGTTCCTGAAATCATAACCAATAATCAATAAACACTAAATAAATAACCCTCCCTATCACATTAGCATGAGAAAGAGAAAGGGATGGTACACAGGAAGATAGGTTTTGACATTCAAGAGAACTTTCTGCGGTATTGTGCTGCCTGTGAGAGGGCCTGAGACTCCAGAGACACCACAGAAGATGCCCATCTGCTCTGCTCTCAGGAGCACCATGGGGGAGGGTGAAAGACATAAAAAGATCCTGGAGGGGAGAACCCAGGGTAAATTCCACTGACTCCCAGCTTTTCTGAGATCCTGCTAGCCTTCCTAAATCCAGTGAGCTGTGTCCCCCACCAGTGACTGAAGGGCTTCTCCTTTAAAAACCAGGGCCCACGCCACCCATGCCTAGTCACACCCTTCTCATAGGCAAGGAAAAAATGATGGACCAGCCGCAAGACATGCTCCATGGGCAACTGACTTGACCTTACCCTCCTAGGAGATGAATATTTAGGAAATGAAGTCCAGAGAGGGAGATCTACCCCACACAGGTAAGGTTTCCGATGAGGCAAGCTGGCAGGGAAAGGGGCACAAGAGCACAGGAAGGGACAGGATGTGCCCCTACGGCCACCTCACCGTGTCCACACCCCCAGCCAACAACTCCGTCGTATTGGCCTTGATGTCCTCAAGTGGCAGCTTGTTGTTTTCCAGGAGGCGGTAGAGGATGCCTGGGTAATTGTTGCTGAAGTCTTTTTTCTGTTTCAGGTCCAAAAAGAAGTTCTGGGTATATTTTTCAGCTGTGTGGCAGGAAAGAAGAAAGAAAAAAAAAACAGTCTCTCTAGGTGGGAAGGAAGGAACAGACCCTTGATGAGAACTAGTACCAAGGACTTGGGGATTCTGTGCTTTCTAGGCTGCCATTTTATTGAACACATACTATCTGCTAAGCCTTTCTTATCTGATTCTTCATTTAATTCTTGACCACAGTTCTATGGGGTAAGTGATATCACCATTTTATAGGTAAGGAAACAGAAGTCCACAGAGTAGTGACTTGCCCAAAGTCAGGGGAATGTTGGGCAGAGGCGGGATTTGCCTCCAGGTCTGGCATCCCCAATCAGCCTTCTCCATGCTACTTCACTAATCTCTCTCACCCAAGTCCCAATCTGTCGCCAAGCACAGCCAGGTCTGAAACACTAGCCCTTAACTCATGTTGGGGATCATGGGTACCTTGAAAGAATATGATGGAAACCTTTGATATTCTCCATAAAAATTTAATCACCAACAGCTGGCCTTCAACTCACCATCTCTGAGCTTCTGGGCCCTTCCTGATGCCTATCCCTGCCCACCAGAGAATGGGTTTTCTACATGGCAACTCAATTGTCCATGGACATAACTTGGAACGAAGAGGCAGGCTTCCTCTTTGTTTCCAGCTATGTCTCTTTCTTGCTCTCTCTCTCTGCCCACTCAGGTCTGGGTTTCCTACCATCTAAGGTAGACGGGGCTCTCTGAGCCCCCAGACTGAGCTGCCCAGGGTACAGCCAGAGGAATCCTCACCTTTACTGAAAATCATGTCCCATGCGGCCGCATGGTCCCGCCACGTCTTGGTCCTGAACAGACGGAACAGGTCTGGGGGGAGCATGAGCATGGGGACGCTGGTGTGGAACATCTGGTAAACGGCGTCAATGAACCGCTGCGACTCAGGATCCACTATCTCCTCCAGTGTCCCTAAACGCTCTCCAAATATGATGTTGGTGACAGCTGCAGGGATAGGCACAGGCTGGAGTCCTTTATAATCTGGACATCCAAGAGCCTAAGCTCCCAGGAACCCCACATCCACCTCCACCAACACATAGGATCTTGTGTACCTGACCTCAGTCTCCCTCAGTAAAGAAACTGAGGCCTGAGGCCCACGGGGCTGAAACTGCAACCATTCAGATCCTTCAGAGTGGCAAGTAGAAGACCCTTAAAAGGGATCATTTGGGTGGGAATCGGTCTCCAGCAGAGCTGGAAGAGGGTCCAGGCTGAGATGAAACTGTTCCACCCACCCTTCCACCATCACCCCAAGCAGCCTCTGGGCTCTGCTCCTGGGAAGAGAGATTTCTCATCTATAATTGACCTAATTAGCTAAATACTTCCTGAAACAGGCCAAATGGGACACTTGGAGACATAAAGCCCTGGTAATTGGCCATCCAGGACCCACTCTGGTTGGACCTAAGAAGTCACAACAACCCCAACTTTTTCCCACCTGTGGGGTTAAGAATCTGAATGCTGATTTCATACCAAACTCTGGTCATCTCACATCTCCTGCAATGATCACATGATCTCCATCAAGCCATAGATCTTTTGCAGGTGCTGTTTCCTCTGCCTCTACTGCCTGACCTCTTTACCCTACCTGAATAACTCCTACACATCCTTGAACATCCAATTCAAATTAGCCACCCAATCCTCACTTCTCCTCCCAGACCGCAAAGGTCTATGACCCAGGAGAGATTTGCAGAGTGGAGGGCTGAGCCATACTCTGGGTTTTGGATAGTGGCAATGGGGACCTACATTTTGGAGACTCTTGCCTCCATAGCATGAATGCCAGATGAGAGTGTGCAGCTCCCCCAGGTAGCTTATGGCACAGGGTGTGTTCAGCAGCTCATCCCAAAAGCCAGTCCCAACTCTTCTTCAGATGGGACTCTGGGTTCTCCCACCCCCAAGACCATTGCTAGGTAGGTACAAGCCTCTTACACTCAAAGGCAAAGCGAAACAAGTCATTACTGAGATCCCCTGAGAACTTTCCAGAGCCCTGCTTGATGCGCCTGTGCAGGATGTTGACGAAGTCCTGGGACACTGGGTCCATCAAGGAGATGAAGTTCTTCATGGCTCCTGGGGCCATCACCTCCAGGTTTAGGGCCAGCCGGTCTTTTTTCCAGGCTCCTGACTTCCTGAGGAAACACAGGCCCTCAGGCCCTCATGGTCACAAACTCCAGCCTCCGCAAACACAAAGTGGGCTGACTGGACTCTCCCAGGAGGTTGAGCCACGGTTCAGAGTTCAGCACTCATATCTACCTGCCCTCACCTCCTCCTAACACCCTCTGTCTCACACCAGCTTCCTGCTGCTGCGAGGCCCGAGGGAGGAGACAGGAAGAAAGCAGTGAAGGAAAACAAAACCTGACCACCCACCCCTGCTGCTGCAAGCCAAGAACTCAGTCTTAGAAACTTTAAGTCTCTTTCAAGGCCCCTAGTCTTTGCCTGAGTTGCAAGTATTCTTTCCTCTCACTTCCCCTTCCTCCTGGCCAATGCTTACCTCCTGTCATTTGAAGACCCCATATGTTACCTTCTCTGATCCCTGCACAGACACAACTGACCAACATCTCTGCTGCACCCCTGGTGCATCCCATTATTCATGTTGGTGGAGAAACTCGGGTACCCAGAATTGGGTTAATGATAAACCTCAGTTCTTAATATGCCCACCTGGTACTCCCTGGCTAAGGGGACTGTCAACTCAATTCCTTTGTTTGCTTTTGTGCATATTTTTATCTGATTGACACATATTTCTAAAACATACTTCTTAAAATGTTTGCTTATTTTCAGCTTCTTAAAAGAAGCTGTCATGCCTTGGGGGATTTGCTTTTTTCACTCAATGTTATCTAAGTATTATCTGTATTGTTGTGGGTCACTTAGTTTGTTCATTTGGAGTGGTATATGCCACCACTCACTCATTCATGCTCTTTTTGGGCATTTAAGTTGCTTCCTGGTTTTTGCGCTTGTGAATGGCACTATTGCCAACATTCCAGTACCTTCCTCCTCAGGGGGGATGTTTTTTGGAGTATATCCCTGAAAGCAGAACTACTGCATCACAGGTATGTGAGTATTCAACTAGGAGGTAGTGTTCAACCATTTTCCAAAGTGGTAGCACCAGTTTTCACTTCTACTAGCAATCTATGAGAGTTCTAGTTGCTCCATATCCTCACCAACACTTGATATACTCACATTTTAAATTTGTGATGAGCAGTTTGGTGGAAACAGTATCCACTACACCTAAATATGACAATTTATCTTATGTTTTACTGTCCCTTTAGACTGTGAGGAACTATGGTGGCAGGGCCCTGCCCTACTTGTCATTGAATCTCCAGACCTTAGTACAAGGCCTGGCACATAGTAGGTGCTCAGTAAGATGGGACTTAATGAATGAACCAATGAGAACTTTGCAAGGTCTTTACTCATTCAGATCTTCAACCTGACCATGTCCCTGATGGTTGGCACGCTGTTTACCATCATCATCATCTGTTTTAGGGAGGCAGAAAGATGACAGGGATTTTCCTAAAGGCCCCAGCTAGAAAAGGCAGGGTAAACGTGGCTCTTGCTTCTCACCCCAGCCTTTATCTTCACCACAGGTGCCTATCATCTCTCTCTGCCCCTGAGAAATGACCCAGCACTCACTTGAATAAGACTCCGATGGGTCTCTGGTAATGCTCGTGATAGGCAACCCAGGACGGGATGAAATATCGTTCTGGTGTGGAACCCTCAGACTTAAAGAGAAGGGCCACGTCTTCAGGGTCAATGATAAAAACTGACTCCATGGTGCCAAGCTTCTCCCTGGAGGGAAGAAGGAGAGGTCCTATAATGTAAGAATCCAAGGAGAGCCTTGCAGACTCTGTGCAATCAGGACAGGAGTCTCGACTCATTTGTAACCACCTCATGGCTGAGAGCACAGAGAAGATAGGCGTAGAAGTGGATCCTGTTTCTACAATCTTCTCCCTAGCTCTCACTCCGTCTGAGTCTCAGTTCTTCTTTTATAAAACTGAGAAAAATACAATGCCTATCTCACAGGGTTGCCAAAGGGTAAGATGATATATAAAGTCTATGGATATGACTCCTATGAGGCATTCTATAAGTGATAGATTTATGCTCCTCTTATTATCACATTGGCTGCTGCTGTACCACAGCATGTCCCCTAGGACCAGCCTCGCCCCCACCCTGGCCTTCCATGGACTATCAAGTCCTCCATCCCATACCACTCCCATGCTCACTCTTCCTGTGTGTTCATACCCTTGGCACTCTCTCAACCACTACATAGCTCAGAAACATGGCACCCTCATGTCAGGAGTGACCCTGTACTGGAATGACGGCATGTAGCTTGCTAGGCAGGTCATACCCTGGGCCAGTCAATCCCTCCTATGCCCTAGGATTAAATTCTGGGAGTGGCCACCTTATCTTAGAGAGTCAAAGGTCCAACAAAGCACTTTGTCTCTATTAAAATAACACTGCCCCAGGTACAGATTGTTGAAGTAAGAAATGTTCAAACCTGTAGAGAATTTTTATAAGAGTTTATTTGAGCCAAAACTGAGGACAGTTGCTAGGAAGTAAAATCAAAAATGCTCCAGATAACAAGTTTTGCAGTTTCTTTTATGCAAGGTGGGGGGATTAGATTACAGGAAAGTTAAGATTGTGTGCTCTCTTGAGGGTGGTCACGCTTTAGAAGGAGGGATCTGAAAAGAGGGATTTCAAAGATGCCTTAACCTAGATGCACAAAAGCAATGGACAGGGCTTGCTTAAGGCAAAGATAAACCTCTTACTAAAGAATTTACATGTCTGGGGCATGAATACCCATCATGACTCATCCAGTTAGGAATGTATGCACAATCGCCCTGTGAGATAATTTTACATAGAATCCCTTTTTCGTACACAAAATATATCTCACAAAGCACTTTGCAAACAGTCTCTTTTAATATAATTCTTGGGAAACCACAGAAAATTCCACTTCTCACTTGCATATTCCTTTTGCATAAGAAATTTAATTTAAAATATACTTTAAGGAAAAATATTAAAAATACATACAGGTACAAGATGAGTTCTCTCCCCATTCTCCTTCCCCCTCCCATCTCCTCCCTACACCTTTCCTCCCTCTCTGAAAGATGAGGGGGGAAAAAAGAGGAGGGAGGAGGAGGAAAGGGGAAGAGCACGACTCAACCACTGACCTATCAACCCTGGGCCTACTTTCCCAAGTCTCCCAGAAAATCCCCTCAGTGTTTTTCTAGTTACCACATGTCCTCACACCACTAGCTCCATAACCCTACCCTGGAGCAAAGTCCTTGAACTGCTATTATTATTATCAATTCCACTTTTGGGAATCTAGCCCAAGGTAATGATCTGACAGGAGACAACGATGCCTGATAGATGAGGAGGTTCATCATGGTGTCAGGTCTAATAGCAAGAAAACCCAGAGTGGGCTAAATGTCCACTTTAAAGAACTGGCTAAAAAAAATATGGTCTATCCATGTTATCAGCTTCAATGCTGCTTTTTAAAATTATACTAAAGAGAGAAAAGAGGAAAGAAGTCCTCAATATATTGCTGTGGGACAATACCAAACAGCATATGTAATATATTCACATTCCTAACTGTACATAAATATTACCAAAATTGAGATTGTATCTAGTTTCGGTTTTCATTTGTGTTGTCTGTATTCTCCAAATTGCTCTATAAATATGAACAGTAACAGCCTTTGTATTAAAAAAAAAAAAAAACTATGAAAGTTATATTCTAAATTCTTTGCATTTATTCAGAATTTTATCATTTCAGGCTATATGTTAGAATATAATGGTGACACACTGAACCAGAAGTCAGATAGTTGGAGTTCCAGCCCTGTCTTTGCCCTGATGAGCTGTATGACCTTGGCAAGATTCTTCTCCTCTCTGGGCCTTAGCTTTCCCACCTATAAAATGGGGATTATAACACCAATTTTGAGAGCATGCTACAAGGCTCAGATGAAAGTGACTTAGAAAACAAAAAGCAGGGGGCTAGGAAGCAGGGACTAGGGAGAGATCACTGAAGTGAGGTTGGGGACAGGGGCACTGACAAGCCTAGGGGCCAGGGAGAGAGAGAGAAGAAAGAAGAGAGACTGGGAACAACCTTCCTCCAAGCATGCTCAGCCTGCGGCCTCCCTGCCTCCAACCAGCTCTGAAAAGGCACTTGAGACTTCAAAAGGAATTGTGGGAGGAAGTGAGCAGCTGGACCCCTACACAAACAAGCCAGCCCTCCTGCCCCCACCCAACCCAGCCAGTCAGCCAACATGTACAATGACGTACAAAGATGCCCTTTTCCCATCTTGATCATTTCACTCAAAGTAAAATGCACTGTTCCCCCTGCACCAACTACCACCTTCTCCACCTCCCACCCCCCTCAACTATGTTCTCAGAAAAAGAACCCAGGTGTGCCACCCACCATAGAAACTGCTGAACCAGAATAAGCAAGGCCTACAACAGGGGACAGCCCTTAGATACCTGTGCCTGTTCCCCACTGAAAGGGAGTAGCAGTGCTTGAGGCCAAAAGACTAAAGCCCCTTTTTCCTGGCAGGAGGCAAAGGCAGATGCTTGGGGAAGAAAGGCTCTAGCCACCTAAGTGGAAGAGATAAAATCAGCTGCTCCAGAGCTGCACAGGGCTGAAGGGCAAGGCCAGCACTCTAGGAGGACAGGGATCTAGCGGGGTGACTAGGGCAAGAATTCTAACCTCTCTGAGCTTTAGTCTCATCTAATAATGGGGATGATAAATGTACCTTCCAAGGGGTCCTGAAGATAATGAATGTAGGGAGACAGTTAACAGGGTTTGTTCTCTTATCAACCTCCACTGCCCCCCATAAAGTTTCAGAAGGTGTAGGAACTGAACCTACTGTTTGGAAGCCTTTTCTCCTGCCACCATCCTCAGGCAAGGAAGAAATAAAGTCAGAATGTGGACAACAGCCTGCAGTGGGCAAAGAGACCATTTGGGGAGCAGGAAACACAGCAGGGCTGCCCAGGCCCCTCTACCTCCCTATCCTACCAGCCCCCACTCTCTGCCAAGCTTACCTGTAAATAGGGCCGTATTTCTGGAAGTTCTGGGATTGGTGATAGTGGAAATTCTGTGGACCCTTCTCCCTCCAGAAACGGTACAGATTTAGCCAGCCATTGTCACCAGGAGAGGGTATTTCACTGAAAGGCCGAGGGACGCGAGTGGAAATGCGGGCTCCCTCTCCAGTGGGCACCCTGAGATGCCATGGGCCCTCCTGTGGGGCACTCAGCAGGGGCTGGCAGCCTTTGACCAAGACTGAGCGCGAAGGAAGCCCCCGGGCCAGCATTCTTTCCCCAGGACACTCACTGCAGCAAAGCCTGACAGAAGACTCTGGCCCTGAGCTCCTGCAGCCCGCTTATAACTGCCAGCTCAAGGTTAAGGGAGAAGCTGACACAGCAGTCAACTGCCCTCCCCCTCCTGTTGGCTCCTGCCCCCACACAGCCCCTCCCAGACTAGGGTACCAAGGCTCAGTCTGGAATTTCTACAACCAGAGAGGCTTCCCAAAGCACAAGGAGGACCCTCTGTCCTCAGTGCCAGCCCCAGCAGATCCCTGAGATGGTACAGAAATGGTACAGATTTGTGCTTTTCTTTTACTGGGGTCTCCTAATGACCCCTGCAGTGGGACCCAGCTGCTGGCAAATATCCATCAGGATGTGCCAACGCCTTGGGTTTGGGGTTAATAAGGAGGGGCCTGAGAAGAGGTTAGAGATACCTTGCAACTTTGGGACAGCATACATCTTAATTACAATTCTATTATTTATATATAACTGTTTTTGTCTAATTTTCTGATTTTTAAAGTTCTACTTTTTCTGCTTGCAGAAAAAAAATCCTATATTTTCTGAAATGTTATAATAGGCAGTTGCTACTATTACTTTTAAAGATACTATTAACTATAAAAATAAACTAAATTACAGTCATATTTGCTCATTGTAGAACACTAAGGAAAAGGACAAACAGGAAAAATTATGGCATCTTGCATCTTAAATATTGAGTGAAAGCAGCCAGACACACAAGAGTACATGCTGATTGTGAATGAAGGTGGGGTCTCACAGAGCGATTTGATCATAAATTCCTAAATGGGCAGGTCATGGTGGGTAGTCACCACTCCACATAACTTTCTTAATAAAAAAGTTTATCTTTGCCTTAAGCAGCCTGCGCATTGTTTCCGTGTGTCTATGTTAGCACACGTTCAAAATGCCTCTTTTCAGAAGAGAGCACATAATCTCAATAACTATCTGTAATCCAATGCCTGCCTTGCTTTCTCCCACCTTCTTGTAATCTTCCCAACGGTCCCTCCTTAATTCCAAATGCATAAAAGAAGCTGCAAACTAACACTCTGAGAAGCATTTTTCTTAGTTTGTTGAGGTCTTGCTTCCAGACATATCCTGTTTGCTGAAATAAATTGTCATAAAAATTCTCTACAGGTTTGGATGTTCTTTCGCCGACATGTTGGATTTCACTTTGACGCAGTTCAAGAAACAGCAAAATGAATTTACGGTTTTAAAAGTGGTTCTCGTAGGGAAATGACTGGGAGAGGGCATGAGAGAACTTTCTAGGGTGCTGGGAATGCTTTCTGTCTTGATTTGTGTGTTTACACATGTAAAAAATCACCTGAGGTGTAAACCTTTGATATTTGCATTTTATGAATTGTTACCACAGTAAGAAAGCAAAAAAAAAATCATCTTTTCTAACAGATTAGTTTTCAAATTCATCTTACCAACATCCTTTGCGACTGGGATGCAGGTGGATGACTTGGGCTTCACCAATAAAACAACCCCCAGTGACATTCTGGATGAGAAGGTAGTGACATGAGAAAGCAGGCACTGTGTGAAACCCTTTCTGGCATATGTGGTGGCAGAGACCTCCAGCCTGGGATAGCTGCAGCATGTGAGCCTTGCAGGAGTCAATGAGTGGCCACTGAGGCAGCCCTGTGATGTAATTTGGATGATATTCCAGACACCTTGACATCCAAGCGTGATCATCTACCCTCCTGGAGATCTTGTGGAACTATATAGTATCCCTTGGTAAATCCCTTCCCTGTGAAACATTAGCTGAAGTGCATTCTGTTCTTGACAACTAAAAACTCAGTGATACAATGGTAATATTAACCTAAAGATAAAAGGACTTTCAAAGTAAAAGGCAACAAACATTTCTTGAGATCAATAAGAATAGCTATTGAGGACACACCGATTTCAGGCAGGAGCCAACACAGTGTTGCGATTAGGAGACAAAGGCAGTGGGTATCTTTGAGAAAGGGAAGGGGAACTTTACATCAATAGAAGGAAAGAATTGGTGCAGATAACATAACCTAAATAGTGATATTAATTTTAAACAGTGTTGTTAATTTTCAGTCCAAGAGTCATCAGTCTGGTAGTCAACTGCTTTCTTATCTTCGCAAACAGTACTCTGGACATGTTGACCTAGGCCCTGTCCAAAGGTAATTTTGCCCTGTTTTTAACATTCCAAGGTTGGAGGTATAAGACATGCAAAGTCCCTCTGGGATGGCAGCTCGGGCTTCATTTTCAAGTGGCCCCATTTATACATCGTTTATAGTAAACACTAATTTATTTCTTAAAGTCTATCACACTCCTACACGTCAAACATTGTTTGCATCTAAATTAATACAACTAAGTTGGATCCTTTTGTATCACTCTATTTTTAATTTATGCTCCATAAGGTTCAACTCATTAAGGGGACATTCTAAGATCCAGAGAGAAAGTCTCATGACAGGTAGTATTTGATGGAAAGAGTGGAGCAAAAAAGCTTTATTATGGGGACTGCCACTGTAATACCTGTGGTTTCACACTGAGGTAAACATAAACCCTGTTAAAAAGCATTTTGATGTATTTCCTTCTAGTCCTTTTCTAACTTATTCTTTTCTGTTTTCTTTTTTCTTCTTCCGAGTGGTTGAAATTTTATTTATTTATTTATTTTTACTACATTGGATAGTTTTGTCCAAATAATTTATATGGATAATTTCAGAATCCAAAACATATCAGCCCAGGTTCAACCAGAGAAGCAGAACCACCCAGATTGGAAATAATTTTCCACCTTTTAAAAATAATGTTTGAAAGCATAGCTCCATTGTCTTCCATTTCCTAGAACTGCTGTTGAAAAGTCCAAAGCCATTCGGATTCCTGAAACCTTGCATTGGTCTTCCTTATTCCCCTCTAGTCACTCTTAGGGTCTCCTCTTTATTTTGGCTGCTTCAAATTTCACAATTCATCTTGCCACATCAGTCCTTGGGCTAGATATTTGGTAAGCCCTTTCAATCTAGAAACTCATGTCCTCAAATTTCTGAATGTTTCTGGACATTTCCTTGTATAATTTATTTCATAATCTCTCCCTTCTATGTCTCTTTTCTCTGTTTCTGGAACTCCTATTATTCATATGTGAAACTCCTGAATTTATCTTTTATTTACTTTTTCTTTTCTCTCTTATATTACATTTGTTTTTCATTCCACCTAATGAGAGATTACCTACTTCAGCTTCTAATCTTTCTATTGCAATTTTTATTTCCACTATCTGTTTTTAATTTCCTATGGACTTCACCTATATCTGGGTGTAGACATTATACAAACATGATAGTTTCTCAAAACTTTCTGAAGATATAAATCATAAGATTGTTTTCTAATTGTCGGGTTTTATTTTTTTATTTTTTTGCTTTTGTTCTCTGTATTGTCCCTGTTTCCTCTGAGTTTCTTTATCTGTTTGTTTTGATCCCTGTCTTTGATGATAGAAGTTCCCTCAAATGTCTACTGATTTTTGTCAGTCCATTGGGAGACCTGCCTAGACTCCAAATTTAAGAGTCAGGACCCCAAATCCTGGCCAGTTTGGAGCATGTAAGCAGAACTTGTCCAGTCCAGCTGTGGCTTTGGGACAGGGCCCAGTGTCGGTGGCTATATGACTATTCAGTTAGATGAATCATTTTTGCTAAGGGAGACTCTTCTGCATTTTCAGTGCAGGACTTCTCCCTTATCTCATTGGCCCAGAGCCATCTTGGTTCAGTGAATCCAGAACCTCACCACGTTGATCCAGAAGCCCTCCACGTGTTCTGTACACACAGCTATGATAATCGTGTTTACAACAGTTTCGTGTGCTAGCGTTTTCACCCAAATGTTGTAAGCATTTCCTATTTATTATTAAATGCTCCTAAACTATCTTTTGGAAAAGTTGCCTCACATTCTGTGAGTGAGGTTATCTATGCCTTATTCTTGTAAGTTCAAAACTCTGAGGTTTAGAAGTTACCTTGGGTGGGTAGGTGAGGCCAGAGCATGTTAGGTAACAACCATGGGGAATAGGTACATGTATTTATTCCCACACATGCAGCATTCCACCCCTCTGTTCTAGACACTAGGTTAGGTGGTGGCAGAAAGGGGAGGTCCAAGGGACATACTCTCCTCAGGGAGAGCATGGTGTGAGGGAAGCTGTGAGAATGCCAAGAGATTCAGAGGAGGCTAGAAGGATTCTGGCCTCCATGGAGAGGGAGGAAGTAGGGTTTGTGAGCTGAGGTTTGGTGAACCCCCAATGTGGGAGTGGAAGAAGATAAGAATCCTGCCCAGAGAACAAAGGAAAAGCACTTGAAGAAGGCAGGAGAGAACCATAAAAAAGTCAAGAAGCCCGGGTTTCAAGGGGGAGAGGACAAGGTTGTCAAACCCAACTGAGGCTGAGGTGTGGGTCGAGGTCAGTCAGTGTGGGCATTTGTCATTCCTGTGCATTTGTGCCCTGCATACTGACTGAACTGCTTTTTGGGGGGATGGATCAGGACAGGGTTTGCCTAAGTTAAGAATGACCATTCACAGCCTGCTGGTTTCCCCCGTCACTAAGGCAACAGGTGAAGGATCAATTCCAGAGAACAAGTGAGAAGGGAATGGGAGGCAATGAAATGGAGGAGTTCAGTAACGGTTTAGAATCAAACCAACCAGGTGTGGGTATGGCTCTGCCTCTAACCAGCTGGTAACAGAAATGTTCCCATCTTCTGAGAGTGAATGTCCACCTCTGTCAAATGAGTTACCCAACAGGACCCCCGGGAATCAGAGAACAGTCTTCGGAACCCTTCTCACAGGCCTTGCACTTTATGAATCATGGTGTAGACTTTCCCTTGGAGGAGCACAGTGATGGCAGGAAGAAGCCTGGATTACCAGGATGGGGCAGACAGGTTGAGTCAGGGTGCCTTTTACTTTCCTTCTTTTGGGCAAAATAAGGGAACCTATGCAGGTAGAGAGCAACCAAGGGAAAAGGAGAGGCCAGGTATGAGGCAAGTCCCCGAGGCCAGGTAGAGGGGGACTGAGTGAGTTGGGGCAAGGCCAGCAGGGACAGTAAGGAGATCGGCTCCAGAGAAAGTTGCTTCTGGGTAACACCATGTCAGGCAATGAAGAGCAGGGCTCTGGGTGAGGGAGAGGGGAAACATACTGCAAGACAGAAAATGATTCCCTGAGCACTTTGTCTCTGCCTGAGGCCCTGCACTCACCTCACTGCACCCCTTCAAGAGTGAAGAACTCGTCCTCCGGTGAGCAAGACACGGCCTTGTCCAGCTGCCTAAAGCTCACCCCACAGGCCACCTGTGTCCCTATATCATGTTGGCCTCCTCACTTAAGGTTCCAGAATCCTCCATAGCCCCTTGAACATGTTGTTGGTTGGGAGTAAACCAGACCAGCACTCTGTGGAAGTAGGGAGGTGTGCTCCCAGGCTGAGGTATAGTCATGAGAGGCCCAGGTTGGGGAATCTGGGCCCACCTCCTGTTGCAGAGATGGTTAGGAAGAAGAGTCGGAGTCTGGAAATGTATTAACTAACATGGATAAGGGAGAAGGGATGAATGGCAATGTTAGCATCCCCAACTCCTGTCTCCATGGCTTTTTATTCTCTCTCACAAAAATGGCTTTGTTATTATTATTAGTTACTTTCAGGTTAGTAATTGCAAACTACAGCCAACTCCCAGATTCAGCGGCAAGGCCGCCACCGTGTTATCAGCTATTTCCTCTCCTTTTCTTATCCTTGTCCCTAGAGCAAGAAGTCCCAGAATAGGTCAAGCATGTGCACCCTCCCTGCAATGTGTCCTTGTGAGCAAGTCCATACCTTCTGATGACTTTGTTGCTCCAAGGACCAGGCATCCTGCCAGGACTGCAGGCGTCTCTCACAACAACCTCCCAAGCACCTGGATTTGGGAATATTGAGGAGATCCTGCTTCTCAACTTCCATTGAGAGGTGGCACAGTATGGTAGAAAGAGTACCTTCTTACTACACTATGCCTTGGCAAGACCCCTAACTTCCTATGTCTCTATATATAGCAATAGAATATACGGAATGTTACTATGTGCAGGACACTTTACATGCATGATTCCACTTAATCTTCATGTCCCCCTTATGAGGTAGGTTCTAATATTTTCTCTATTTTACAGATGAGGAAACTGAGGCATAGACAGGTTGGATATTTGCCAATGCCAGAGTACTAACCAGCGAAAGAGCTGGGGAATTCAAACCCAGATGGACCTTCTCCCAAGCCTGAGCTCTTGGCCCCCTAAACATGCTGCTGAGAAATGGGCCTGAGGACACTGAATGAGGCCATTAACAATGCTATGAAACACCCCGAAGACTATAAAGTGATGACTGAACTAGGTGTCAGCGGCTGGCTGGGAGACCTGGAAAGGCCCTTAGGTATTATTTCTTTGTTTTTCCTATAAATAGATGGGAAGACTAAGGTCCAGATAGAAGCAGAGGCCTACACTGGGTCACTAGAGCAAAGCAGGAGCAGAGATAGGCCTAAGCCAGGCCTCAAGTCCCACAAAGAGCCACAGGAGCCCAAGTCGAGAGTGACTGTCTGGAGGTGTGGCAGGATGCCCCCCAAAGCCCGCCCTGTGCGAGGCCAGGCAGGCAATTACTGCAGACTTCCACAGAGTAGGTGCCTGACTGATGACAGAAGCAAAGGCTAAAGTAGGAAGTGGAGGTGATGAGAAGGCCTTCATCCTCCAGGCCTTGGAAGAACTTGAAGAAACAGGAATTTCACCTTGAACCCCAGTCTTCGTCATCCTTCCCCAGCTGGCCCTGATCTGAGGCCAGGATTCAGTATGGCCAGAAGGAACCTTGGGTCGCTTGAACTGAGGTCTGTAGTCAGACCATTCTGGACTCACTCCAAGATCTTGACAAATCAGGTCACTACCAACCCAGGATGTCAACTGTTCCTTGCCTACACACTGGCTCTCTGATTTGCCTCCCACCGCACCGCGACCCCAGACCCAACCCAGCTGAGGTCACTCCCCATAAAAAACCCTCCTTGCACCCACCACCGTCCCAGAAAACAGTGTCCATCATAATAGTTTCAACAAAACTACAGCCCGCGTGATAAAAGTATGTACATCAGAAAGCATACACATGCCATGTAGAACATTTCATGACAACAATCTATACTATACCTTATGTTTTACTTTGGACAATATGACTTCCTATTTTTTTTTTTTTTCAAAATCTTACCTGCTGGCAAATAAAGGATATATTTAAAACACACATTGGCAGAAAGTAGAGCAACGGTTGCTTTGGGCTGAGTGGATGATATTTAAAGGATATGGAGTTTCTTTTTTGGAGTGATGGACATAAAAATGTTCAAACATTGATTGTAGTGATTAATATACAATTCTGTGAATACGCTAAAAACCACTGAATTGTACACTTTAAATGAGTAAATTGTTTGGCATGTGAATTACATCTCAATAAAGCTGCTGCACACATACACATAAACACACATATGCATGCACACTTGCACTCAGTGTTGTCCTCCTGACCCCTTCTGTTGTGTTTATCAGCCAATGCATCACCCATAACAGTGGAAACTGAGCCAGGATTCCAATAGTGTTGAACCACTTCCAACACAAATTTGGAGCAGCAAGTTTTTAGCAAAATAAAATAAAATAAATATTTGCACTTATCAAGAATGGTAACTCTTCTCCCTAGGACATGGAGTTCCTGATAAAGAGAGTTTAAAGGGAGCCTGTTTGGCCTCGCTGATGACCTTGAGCCCAGAATGGCATCAACCAGGGAAGGTCATGTCTCACTGGCAGCACTGAGACAATGAGCTTCCACAAAGAAAAGCAGTCAACTTGTTTTTCTTTATAGAATCTTAAAACCAAGGTGAAATTTGTATGTTCCTGATTTAAAGCCCATCCCTTTGTTTTAAGTGTCTCCACATTACTTCCTGGAAGGAACCCTGATTTGTACAGCAGGAAAACCTGTGGTCCTCTTCTTGGCAGCACCCCAACTTTAGTCATGCCTCCATCCCTCCCCCTCAGCCCATGTGTCTCCGAGTAGTTGCCGAGGGGGAAGGTTATTGGCCTCAATCTACCCAATGGCCAGTCATTGGTTGAAGGAGAGGCCTGTGACTAGTCTGAGCCAATGAAATGTGAGGAAGGGTTTGGTAAAGACTTCTAAGAAAGAAAGTTCGTCACTTTTCTGAAAGAGCTTCTAGGAGCACATAGTTCTCCTTGAATGAGGCTGAATATGTCATCTATTGTTTTTTAATAAATTACCCTAAAACTTAGTGGCTTAAAACAACAAATGTTGTTACCTCACAGTTTCTGTGAGCCAGGAATCCAGGAGCATCTTTGCTGAGTGGCTCTAGCTCAAGATTTCTCATGAGGGGCTGCTGTCACCTGACATTTGGCCAGGACTGCGGGTCAGCTTCCAAGCTCACTGGATTAAGCAGGCCCTACTTCAAGATCTTTCAGCTGCTATTGTAGGGGACTCAGTTCTCCCTGGCTATTGGTTGGAGACCTCAGTTTTCCACCACATGGATCTCTCCCAGGGCTGCTGAGTGTCCTCACAACATGGCAGCTGGCTTTCACCAAAGCAAGTGATCTGAGCAAGAACGAGCAGAAAGCCGCATTCTCTTTTTTGCCCCTAATCACTTACACTTTTTCCAGCCTACACTCTAAGGAGAAGGGAATTGGGCTCTACTTTTTAAAAGAAGTACTAAGGGATTCATGAACATATTTTAATCTGCACTGCTGAAGCTTTGCAGCCCCAGAGATTTCTGGCAGCTATTTTGTAATTATTAATGGAAGCCAGTTTTTAGAAAGATATAAGGAAACTTGGCCCTTGATGCCACTGGAAAGATGCTAGACTAAACCATCCCTAAGCTGAGCCTTCTTTGAGACTTTCCAGTTACACGAGCCAATGAGTTCTCTTTATAGTTTCAGCCAGTTTGAGTTGAGATTTCTACTGCTTGGAATCAAATGTATCCTGACACTCTCTTGTAGGAATGAAAAAGACAGCACAGAGTCACATGGTCCAATCACCATGGCATATTACAAAGGTAATTCCACCTACTGCTGCTTTGTGCAGAAAGGCCAGCTGGCTGTTATCTAAGCAATAATCAGCCTAAGAGTGCCCTCCATCTGATAAGGACACTCAGTTTAAAAGAAACTCCAGGATAGGCACAGATTTGACATGTTCTCATTTTGTTTCCCAGACAGAATGCTCATACGCTAGATTTTTTTCAATCAAATCCAAACCCAGGGAGACCCATTAAGTGGGGGTCTCAGCAATAAGACCAGGTCCGTGCACTCATGTTTTGATGGGTCCTAAACCGTCCTAACTCCATAAGGTCATTCCAGATATGCCTGTCAATGGCTTTGACCTCCAACTCAGACAGTTAAACAACTGTGTGTGGTAGGAAAATCGTAAACAGTTTTAAGAGTCTGATGAATACGTGGTTGAGTTTCATACCCACTCTTTACCAGCTGTGAGGCCTTTGGCAAATGCTCAGTTTCCTCATCCACTCACAGAAAAATTAATATCCACCTCACCAGACTATTACAGGAAGTAGTAAAATCATATATGTATTTCTTATATATATTATACATACATATGTATGTCATATAATTTTTTCCTCTCTTTCTCTCTGTTCTTGCCAGTGCCAAAACTGGAACTTTTACCCTCTTAAAAGTGATAAAAAGTTAGGGTCCACCTTCACCAAACTCTTCGCGATGGGACAGTGAATTCTCTGATAGGTGAGGCTGGACTAGTGAACAGGCATGCTGAACCCTTCTTGGCTCTCTTGAGAAGGCTGGCCAGTGCTGACAAGTCCGTGCTCACTTCCCCACTCCTGCCTCCTGTGTTCTGTAACTACCCTGCAATTCTCAGGCTGGAGGTGGTACACTTTTAGATACATCTAAAATGTTGCCTAACACCAAGAAGGTGATATACTGACTGAGATCAGATTTGGATGGATAAACAGAAAATCCAAATCACAGGCCTACACAAAATAAGAGCCTTTTCTCTCTCTTATAAAGGGAGCCAGAACTGGACAGACTGGAGCTAGTGAGCCAGTCCCGTGGAAAATCCAGGTTCTGTCCTCTGCTCCATGTATGCTAAGCACTGACCACATCCCCGAGATGCTGCTGGAGCCCTAAACATGCTGCTGGCCAAAACAAGGAGGAAGAGCTAAAGAAGACAAAAAGGGCCTCCCTGCTGAGCCAGCTCTGTTAAAGCAGCCTTCCTCTTGGTCCCACACAAGTCCAACTACATCTCATTGGCCAGAACATAACAGCATGATTGCACCTAGCTACAGGGAGATTGGGAAATGGGGTTTTTATTCTGTGGCAACATGTCCATCTAGCTGTCTTGGCTGCAGTAAGTTAGGACAAATAAGGAGAGAATAGGAATGAAGCCTAGTTCTTCCACCTAAGAATAAAGCTGAGAATCTCACCCTGTCTGACATCTGGATCTATTGTTCACATTACCACAGAATTTATAGGGGAATGGAATGTGCTTGGGACCCCAGAAGTCCCCAGCATCTAGCACAGTGCCTGGCACAGAATAGATGACCAGAACTTCTATTTCTGTGGTAGACACGTTGTGGGGTAATTTCCTGTCTCACAATAAATTCCTCTTCTCTGTGAAAAACCCCAAAACACAGAAATGGGTACCAAGTAACCCTTCTCTCTGGCCATAGATAACAGTTCTGTTTGAGTATCAGGAGACCCGGGCTGGCTACTTGTGGTCCCTTTCAATTCTTCTAAAGTTTATGTGAGGAAAAAGCAAGAGTCTTTCTCTGGTGGTCAGATGGTAAGGTGTAAGGCTGTGTTCTGTCCACCTAGAAGTAGAAAGCCGATGGAGAGAAGGAAGCCAGAGAAACTCAAAGAAGAATTCTGAGCACAAGGTCATGGCCAGGCCCTTGTTCTTGTTCTCAGAGTCTCAGACGTCCAGCTACAACTTCGTCCTTCTGGTAAACTCCCCATTTGTGTCACCTACCTCCAGCTAGGTTTCTGTCACTTACCATCGAGAAGTGCTATTGCTCCAGTTACCTGTACGTCTCCAATATTAAAGAGCTTCTATGTTTATAACATGTTTAATTAGAGAATAGTATTAATCAAAATTCTTTCAGTAGCAAGTGGCAGAAATCCAGCTCAAATTGGCTTAAACAAAAATAAATATATAAATAAATAAAAATTTATTGACATAAATTTGAAAAGTCAGGGCAGAAGCTAGTGATCCAATGGTGTTTCAGGGTTCATATGCTCTCTCTGCAACTCTCTCCCTGTCATTGATCCTTGTTTCTCCCATGTTGGCCATGGCCTTCTGCAGCCACTTGAACATGGCAAGAAAGAAGCCAAGGTAGCTTCAGACTCAGCGTTACTGGCAGCTCACCCTCCCAGAGGTAGAGGGACCCCTCTCTCCAATATCCACAGATTTCACAGAGTAGCTCTAATCAGCCAGCCTGAGTCATATGCTCACCCCTTAGTCCACTCATAGTGGAGAGGGCCACTATGCTAGCCCTGATAAGCAGGCCTGTGTCACCATCCAGCCTTGCAGCCAGGGATAAGCAGCTTCTGTGAATGATGGAGCCTCTGGGACCACACATGGTGGGGAAAAACAATCTCCAAATACAGGAAGGTGATGGGCAGACCACAGACATAATGGTACAGTTTTGCCTTGTGAAACACACAAAGGCTTTGGAGCCAGATGGACATGGGTTCAAATTCTGGGTCAACCACTGAGTAGTGTGTGAGTGAGCAACTTGGGCCTTAATTTTTTTCATCTTTAAAATGAGGATAATCATACCTGCTTTTTGGGATTGTTGCAAATATTAAGTGAGATAATAAAGCACTTAGAAAATTTCTAGATTCTCAAAGTAGCACACCTAACTTCAATGCATTCACCTAACTTCATCCTATCACCTTGTTGTGGCTTAGCTTAAGGTATGGATACCATATATGAAAATTATGTGTTTCTTTCCTTGTTTTTTTTTTTTCACATACACAACTCCAGGCTGTGTCATATTGTCACTAAGTCACACTATACCTCTGCCCTTGCACTATTTCTTCCTCACTGTGGGTTTCTTCTGTGTTCTCATCTCACCCGATTCTTAACAGTTTAAAGAGTCTGGGTTGGGGGGTGAGAAGGACCTAGAGACATTTGGAGAGAAACTAGCCCTCATCTTCACTCAGCTACCCTGTGGGCTTCTCCTTACTACCATGACCCCATGACCCCCTGTTGAAGTAAGAAACCAAGAATTTTTATAAGAGTTTATTTGAGTCAAATTGCCAACATATGCTGAAGAGCAACACCTCAAATGCTCCAGAGAACAACAGTTTTGCAGTTTATTTTATGCATTTAGAATTAAGGAGAGAATGTAAGGAGGATTACAGGGAGGTGGGAGATAGCAAGGTGAGGACTGAATTACAATGTGACAGTTAAGATTATGTGCTTTCTGAACATCAGAGCTTGGCGGAGTGAGAGATGTCCCCAGATCTCTCCCCTTGAAACAACTATAAACTGAACATCTAAAATTCAACAAAAAACACTCTGCATACAAGTACGTCTGAGCCAGGGATCTGCAAATAAAAGCTATACCATAGGTCAGAACTGCAGGAGTCGGGCAGTAGACTGGAAACAAAGTAGCTGCCTCTTGCAGCTGGAGTTCCCTGCAGGAGGAGGGGGAGGGGAGAAGGTGCATTGGGTTCCCTAATAGCTCTGCCTGAAAGAGCTGTGAGCTCCACACAGTGGCAGTACCCAGGGATCAGGGCAGAAAGCAGAGAAGTGGGATGGCAGAGAAGCAACAGCTCATTATTACCAGCCACGGTTGCAAAGTGCGAGGCTGAGCCTCAGACCTCATCCTCCAAACAAGAGGGCACCTCCCCCCGTATTCTCCAAGACCAAACCTGTGGAGCCCCGGGAGAATCTGAGCAAATGCTACGGAAACTGTCACTAACACTATCAGGGACTGAGACTGAGGGTAGCTGTGGGTCCCAGGCCTGGATGGTCCCAGGTCTGGCTGTAATCCATGGCTAGGAATAGGACCCGAGATTTAGAATGTTACATTAGTCCAGTAGGGCACCTGCGCCTAACATATGTAAACATAATTCAGCTTATTGTATCACGCATGTGTGGCAGAATGCCACTTTTGTACTCTGATATATGTGAAGCACATGCGGTCTCCTAATGGAGCAGAAGCAGAAACACATTCCCCACGACAGAAGCTCATTCCCTGCAATAGAAGCACACTCCCCGCAATAAAGTCGATGCCTGCCATTTCATTCTCATGGCAGCCCCTTGTGCGTTCTTTCAACTGGCTGTCTAACCACTGAAACCTTCGCTTTTCGATCACCTTGGTGCTGATAGTAGAGATCATGATTAAATATTTATGAGAAAAAAAAAGCATTATTAAGATTTTATATGAAGCAAGGATCCAAGAGGTTTAGACGCCACCTACTGGAAACCAAAAGAAAAACTATTTCTTAGCAACAGACTAAAGAGAGACTCATATACATCTTCATTCTGAGCACCGGGGCGGCGGGACGGGGGAGGGCAGAATACACTTCCATTATTGCCCAGGCAGAAAAATAGTCCATTAAACACCATTAACAACCAAGGTGACAAGGCAGCTCAGAAAGAAAGAGAAAAATCACCAGAAAATAAACTTAAAGACATAGAAATCTGCAACTTAAATGACAGAGAACTCAGAATGGTACTTCTGAAACAGCTCAATGAAATAAAAAATAATTCGAAATAATAATTCCAGAATTTGGAAAAAAACAATTAAGTTAATAGAATGAATCTTTAGCAAGGAGATTAAAATCTTAAAAAAGAATCAAATAGAACTTCTGGAGATGAAGAACACACTAAAAGAGATGAAGAATGAAATAGCAAGCTTGGGAAATAGAGTCAATCAAATGGAGAAAAGGATCAGTGATATAGAAGACATAAATCTAGAAATAAATCAGAAGGAAGAAGAGAGAAACCGAAGAATGAAAAATAATGAAAGATAAATATAAGAACTAGCTAATACCCTTAGGAAAGGAAACATAATAATAATGGGCATTCTTGAAGGAAAGGAAAAGAAGCAAAGAATAGAAAGCATTTTCAGATAAATAGTTGATGAGAATTTCCCAAATTTCAGGAATGAGCTGGAGCTTGGAATTCAAGAAGTCAACAGAACACCCAATTATCTCAACCCAAAAAGGCCTTCACCAAGACACATTGTATTAAAATTATAAAAAATCAATGACAAAGATAGAATTCTCAGGGCAGCCAGGGAGAAGAAAACAGTACTTATAAAGGAAAACCCATTAGATTATTGTTGGACCTCTCAGCACAATCTTACAAGCCAGAAAGGAGTGGAATCAAATATTTAAACTATTAAGTGAAAGGAACTACCAGCCTAGAATAATGCATCCAGCCAAGCTCTCCTTTAGATATGAAGGAGAAATAAAGACCTTCCCGGACATATAAAAACTGAGGGAATTCTCCACTACAAGGCCTGTACTACAGGACATAATGAAAGGGGTCAGCTCACCTAAAACAAAATGACAAAACTTACATAACTATGAGTTAGGCAACTAACAGTCAGATAGAAGCAGAGGAGTCCAACCCTTATTAAGAATGGGATTTTATAAGCTTAAACAATAAGAGATTTGCCATTGCAAGACAGTAATGAAGTTCAGCATACATAGGGACAAACTGAGACAAAAATGACTGAAAAGGGGAGGATTCAAAGATCCAAATTCGCAAAGCGGAATGGAGATAAGGCATGCACAGAAGAAAATGTGTATATATATACACACACACACACAGACACATATAAACTGTATGTGTTATATATATAGTTTATATAGTTATATATATATAACTATATAAACTATAGCTATATATATATATAACTATACTTTACATATTCATAATTGTAACCACACACCGAAGATTCAGAACTGAAGTATATGACATAAAACAAGAAGGACCAGAAGGAAAATCCACAAAACCCCATGAAAACACACACACACACACACACACACACACACACACACACACACACACGGACAAGGACAAGGACAAGGAAGCAATGGAAACACTGAGCTATCAGAAAGCAAAAGATAAAATAGCTATAAGAAAACCTCATATTTCAATAATCATCCTAAATGTAAATGGACTGAACTCAACAATAAAAAGGCACAGAGTTGCAGAATGGATCAAGAAACAAAATCCAACCATATGCTGCCTCCAGGAGACACATCTCAGCTCCAAAGACAAATATAGACTCAAAGTGAAAGGGTGGAAAATGATATTCAAGCAAATGGCATTCAGAGAAAAGTGGGAGTAGTGGTACTAATATCGGATGAAATGTACTTCAGAATTAAAAAGGTAAAGAAAGATACTGAGGGACACTTCGTATGATAAAAGGAATCATGCATCAAGAAGATATAACACTTATTAATATCTATGTTCCCAATCAGGGAGCCCCAAAATATTTAAAGCAATTACTAACAGAACTAAAGGGAGAAACAGACCAAAATGCTATCATAGTAGGGGCCCTAAATACCCCACTGTGGGCTATGGACAGATCATCCAAACAGATAATCGATAAGGAAATAACATCCTTAAATGACATATTAGACCAAAGGGACATAATGGACATTTTCAGAGCCTTTCATCCCAAAACAGCTCTTTTACATTCTTCTCTAGTGTACATGGAACATTCTCAAGAATTGACCACATACTGGGACACAGAGGTAGCCTCAGCATATATAAGAGGGTGAAATCATACCAACCATATTCTCTGATCATTATGCTTTGAAGCTGGAGATCAGCTGTAAAAAGGAAGCTGGAAGAACCACAAATACATGGAAATTAAAAAACATGCTACTAAAGAATGACTGGGTCAGAGGAGAAATTTAAAAACAGATCAAGAGATACATAGAAATAAATGATAATGATAGTACAATATATCAAAACTTTTGAGACATGGCAAAAGGGGTCATAAGAGGAAAGTTCATATCATTACAGGCCTATCTCCAAAAACAAGAATGAGCCCAAACAAACAACCTAATGCTTCATCTTAAAAAAACAGAAAAGGAAGAACAAATGAAGGCTAAAGTCAGCAGAAGGAAAGAATCAAAATAAGAGCAGAAATAAATGAAATTGAAAACAAAACAAACAAAAAAAAATAGAAAAAATAAATGCAACAAAGAGCTGGTTCTTTGAGAAGGTTAATAAAATTGACAAACCCCTGGCTAGACTCACTACAGAAAAAAAGAGAAAGGACACAAATAAACAAAATCAGGGATGAAAGAGAGGAAATTATGACTGACGTCACAGAAATACAAAGGATCATAAAAGAATACTATGAAAAAGTACAGAATACCAAATTTAATAACTTAGAAGAAATGGACCAGTACTTAGAAAGATATAACCTTCCTAGACTGATTCGAGAAGAACTGGAAAATCTAAATAGACTGATCAGCACTATGGAAATTGAAACGAGCATCAAAAACCTACCAAAAAGTAAAAGTCCAAGACCAGATGGCCAGCGAATTCTACTGAACATTCAAAGAAGATTTAATACCTATACTCCTCAAACTCTTCCAAAAAACCAAAGAGGAGACAATACTTCCCAACTCATTTTATAAGGCCAATATCACTCTGATACCAAAACCTGGTAAAGATTACACAAAGAAAACTACAGACCCATATCTCTCATGAACAAGATGCAAAAATCCTAAAGAAGATACTAGTGAACTGAATATAGCAACATATTAAAAAGATTATATGCCACGATCATGTGGGCTTCATCCCAGGGGCACAGGAATGGCTCAACATGTGCAAATCGATTAATGTGATACACCACATAAACAAATTAAAAAATAAGAATCACTATTTGTCTGAAAATGTTTTCTACTCCCTGCTCTTTTTCCTCACCTTCGATAATGCCCATTATTCTTATGTTTCCTCTCTTGATGGTATCAGCTAGTTCTTGTATTTCTCTTTGATTATTTTTCATTCTTCAGTTTCTCTCTTCTTCCTTCTGATTTATTTCTAGATTTCTGTCTTTGATATCACTTTGACATCCTCCATTTGGTTGACTCTATTTCCCAAGCCTGCTATTTCATTTTTCAACTCCTGCAGTGTGTTTTTTTCTCTCCAGAAGATCTAATCTGTTCTTTTTGAGGATTTCAATTTCCTTGCTCTGCTCGTCTAGTTGTTTTTTCAATTCCTCACATTTTTGATATGACTCATTTAGGAACTCACTGAGTTTTTACAGAAGTACCATCATGAATTCTCTGTCATTTAAATTGCATATTTCTGTCTGTAAGCTTATATTTTGGAGATTTTTCTCTTTTATTCTGAGATGCCTTATCACCTTGGTTGTTCATGATGTTTAATGGACTATTTCTCCTCCTGATCATTAATGGAAGTGTAATCTGCTCTTTTTCTAGAAAGAAGATTTATTATAGAAAAGTCTCTCTTTAGTCCACTGCAAAGAAGGCGCTTTTCTTTTCGTTTCCAGTAGGTGGTGTCTAAGCCTCTTGGATCCCTGCTTTATATAAAGCCTTAATAATGCCTTTTTAAAATTTTCTTAGAGATATTTAATCACGCTTACTACCTTCAGTTTAAGTCCCTGTCAGTGTCAGCAACAGTCTCAGCAGCGTTTGCCCAGATTCCTCTGGGGCTCCACAGTGATCGGTCTCAGAGGGTATGTGGGGAGGGGCCCTCTGGGCTGTGGCTCAGCCTCAGTTTTGCAACCAGGCTGGTAAAAATCAACTGTCGTTTCTCTGAGGTCTCATCCCACTTCTCTGCTTTCTGCCCTGATGACTGGGTCCGGCCTCCAGCTGCATGGAACTCACAGTATTTCCAGGCAGGACTGTTCAGAGAAGTCACCACACCTTCACCCCTCCCACTCCTCTTAAAGGGAGCTACAGGGAGAGGCAGCTCTTTTATTTCTCCCAGTCCACTGCTCGACACCCGAGGTTCTGACCTATGGTAGCTCTTATGCTCAGATTGCATTCTCAGACATGCTGGTGTGCAGTCTGAGTGTTTTTTGCTGAGTTTTAAATGTTCGGTTTATTGTTGTTTCAAGGGTAGAGATCTGAAGATGTCTCTCACTCCACCGTGTTTCCTAGAATCTGCTCAGCCATCCTCTTTTGATTGCAGCATTTAATCCATTTATATTTAAAGTAATTTTTGATAGATATATAGTTATTGCCATTTTATTATTCATATTTTTAATTTTTTTTTCCTTTTTCCTTCTTCTTAAAGCAGTCCCTCAAATACTCTCTGTAATACTGGCTCGGTGATGATGAACTCCTTTAGCTTTTTCTGGTCTGGGAAGCTCTTTATCTGTCCTTCGATTCTGAATGACACCTTGGTAAGTAGAATAATCTTGGTTATAGATTCTTGTTTTTCATCACTTTGAATATTTCCTGCCAAACTTGTTTGGCCTGCAAAGTTTCTGTTGAGAAACCAGCCTACGGTCCTATGGGAGTACCTTTGTAAGTAACTAAATTCTTTTCTCCTGCTGCCTTTAAGATTCTCCCTTTGTCTTTAACTTTTGACATTTTAATTATGATGTGTTTGAGTGTGGGCCTCTTTGGGTTCATTTTGTTTGAAATTTTCTGCACTTCTTGGGCTTGTATGTCTATTTCCTTCCCCAGATTAGAGAAGTTTTCATCATTATTTCTTGAAATAAGTTTTTAATTCCTGCTTTCTTCTCCTTCTGGTATTCCTATGATGCGAATGTCAGTAAGTTTGATACTGTCCCAGAAGCTCCTTAAACTATCATTTTTTTGTATTCTTCTTTCTTGTTACTGTTCTGATTGGGTGTTTTCTGCTACCTTATCTTCTAACTCTCTGATTTGATCCTATGCTCCATCTAATCTGTTGATTCCCTCTAATGTATTCTTCATTCCAGTTATTGTATTCTTCATTTCTGTCTCATTCTTTTTGGTTTTCTATCTCCATCTTTATGTTTTCTATCTCTTAGTTAAAGTTCTCACCAAAGTCTTCTATCCGCCCTTAAGTTCATTGAGCATCCTTATAAGAAGTGTTTTGAACTCTGCATCTGGTAGATTGCTTGTCTCCATTTTGTTTATTCTTTTTCTGGAGCTTTGTTCTGTTCTTTTGTTTGAGATATGTTTCTTTGTTTCCCCATTTTAGCTGCCTTCTTCTGTTTGTTTCCATGTATTAGGTAGGGCTGCTATGTCTCCCAGTCTTAGTAGAGTGGCCTTACATAGTAGGTGTGCTGTGGGGCCCAGTGGCACTGTCTTCCCTGGTCATCTAAGCTGGGTGCTCCAGGTATGTCCCTTGTATGGGTCATATGTGCCCTCCTGTTGTAGTTGAGCCTTGGTTGCTGTTTGCTCATCAAAGGGAGGAATTGACCCTAAGACTGATTGGTTATGATGACTGGCATGACCAGTGGAGGAGCTGTTGTGCAGGGGCTGACCCTACAGAGCAGGATTTGCTTTAACAGGGCTCTAGTGACTGCCCTGTCCACCCTTGGGGTTTGTCATCCTCAGATGTGACCCCAGGTGGTGCTTTGGCTCAGACCGAAGCTAGCTACTGGGTGTGCAGGCCAGGGCCTCCTGGAAGGGGCTCTGCCACAGGCCAAGTTCAGCTGAAGCCTGTGCCTTTCCTGGGGCCACCTGGCATGAGCCACCAAGCAATCCACAGATGGCCGCCACCCACGTGGGGCTTGGATGTGCCTGAAGAGGCCAAGCTGTAAGCTGAAGCCAGCTGCTACTAGTGCAGGCCTTGGGGGTCTGCTCAGTGAGAAGTATGGGGCACACTAAGGTCAGGTGCTACCTATTTAGGTTTTGTGAAACTTTGAGAGATTTTAGGAAAGTCCACAGCATGAGCCAAGACAGGAAATTTGTATAGAAAATCCACTGAAAGTGGCTTGGGTGGGCCCACAAGTTTGGAGGAGTGGGGTCTCAGGGAATTACAAGGGCAGGGCAACCAGTTTTAGCTACATTGCCAGAGACTCAGATATGGCAACTGCCTGGGTCAGCATGCCAGGCAGGGGAGGGCTCAGCAAAGGAGTAATGCCCTGTGCCAGTACTTCTGTCTGGGAGAAAGCTGCCCCTCCAGCCCTTGCCCTGAAGCCAAACAACTCAGTTCCTCCCCATATGTCTCTGGTGCCTTTAGAGCTGCTGCCCCAGAGCTGGAGCTCAGAGCAAGTGAGTCTATCTGCAAGTAACTTTGAGTGTTGGCCCTTTAAGAGGGATGTCTGCTACTCTATGGGCCCTTCGTCTCACTTTCTGCTGATTTTCACAGCCAGAAGTTGTGGGGACTTCTCTTCCTGGCACTGGAACCCTGGGCTGTGGAGCCCGGTGTGGGGCAGGACCACATTCTCCTCAGAGAGGCTCCTCCGTAGCCAAGATATCCTTCTTGATTCTCAACTGCTACATATGGGTATGGGACCAGCCTCATTTCTCATCTCCATCCCTCCTACTAGTTTTGAAGTGGCCTCCCCTATGTGTCCTTAGTTGTAGGACTTCTGTTCAGGTAGATATCACGCTACTCTCAATGATGGCTATTCTTAGTTTAGTTGTAATTTTTATGTGGTTGTGAGAAGAGGCAAGCACAACAATTACCTACTCCACCATCTTGACCAGTGGCCAGCTTTTTCTAACTGTGCATCCAAAAGATTAATTTAGAAGTGTCAAAAGATTCTTTTCTTGGCCATATTCTTGCATGAGTATTAATGAGAGTCTGTCACTTGTGAGCCTTGTCAGCCTGGGAAGCATGCTTTCCCATGTTAATTTTAAAATCCGTAGAGTCTGAAAAAACTTCTAGGGAAAACCAGCCTTTATGTTTATGTTTCCAGACAAACCAAATGCCATAGATATAAGATATAGGACTGCTTCATGCTCTAGAGGAAGATTTTCCTCAGGTAACCCCGCAAACATTCTTAGTCACCTAATAATACCTGAGCAAGGGCAAGCCAGAGCTTATGGATACTGCCAGAACCACGGCACTGCTCAAAGCATGGGCCCCTCTCTTGGGTACCTCTCTCAGGGTAAATCCATTTCAGAGCACCCTATCCTTCTCCTCAGGGCCTCTCCAGGGTTGGCTGCACTACCAAACTAGACATCTCTTGGCTCCCATCTCTGCCTCTCCAGATTTGGGAATCTGAACAACTATCATCATACTATTGGCTACTCAGTTTAGGGAAGCAAGTGTCCTTTCTATTTTGGAGCTAAAGGGAGTTCAGCCTCTCATTTGACCAGCAAAGATTTTGTTCAGACCCTCAGTAAGCAATCCAATTAAAATCAGCAACCCATTTTTTTCCCTTTCCTTGGGTTACTGCAACCCTATTCATCTCGAAGAGAACAATTCAAAAAATAAAATCATGGCCTGCTACTTAAAGCAAGGAGGCCCGGATTCCTGAGATTCCAAGAAGACCCACCCAGGTTCACCTGATGAAAAACAGGGAACTAGTAGGGCACAATGAGCCTTTGCTTGTACCTAGCACGAGGGTCCACCAGTTGGGCTTCTTCAGAGTACCAAGTAAATGTTGACTTAAGAAACAGAATTTTTATGAATTTATTTGAGCCAAACTCATGACATATGCCATCTCAAATGTTCCAGGGAATAACAGTTTTGCAGTTTCTGTCATGCATTTGAGATTAAGGAGGGAACGTAAGGATGATTACATGGAGGTGGGAAAAAGCAAGACAGGAATTGAATTACTGGATAGTTAAGATTATGTGCTCCCTTGAGGGTAGTTTTCCTTCTGAAGGGTCTGAAAAAAAGCATTTCAAAAGTGTGCTAAGCTAGATCCACAGACACAATGGACAGGGCTTGCTTAAGACAAAGAAAAACCTTTTCCCGAAGAAGTTATAGGCCTGGTGCATTACTACCCACTATGACTTGCCTAGTTAGGAATTTATGATTAGATCACCCTGTGAGGTTACTTTCCATAGAGCCCCTTTTTTCTTCCATACCCTGTAAGTCCAGAGGAGCCCCTGTACCCTAATTTGAGGAATGACTGAGTATCCCAGAACACTCCTTGCCGGGATGTAGGGAAGAGACACCACTCCTCCCTCTTCCCCCCACCACCACTGTCCCCACCTGTCCCCTGAGGCTTATCTGTGTTCCAACCCCATCTAATTCCAGCAGCCTCAATGACTCTTGCCTCCTACCTGACCCTGAGACAAAGGGCTACTTTAGGACCTCTGTAAGCCCTGGCATTTTAATTTTTGACAGCTTCACCCCTCATCAGTGCAAACATACTAAAATATTTAAAATCTGCTGTAAATTTTTTGAGAGAATATTTATAATTTTGCTCTTGAAAACATTTGGCTAGGAGTAACTGGTTTAATTTATAATGGGAAATTCTTGTAAAATGAGGAAAAATCTAGCCCACACATTCTTTCAAGTGTAATAAAATTTTTATGAATACTAAATTTAACAATTAATGAGGTTGATATAATGTTAGAGTTGGACATTTGATTAAGAATTTATTGATTCAGTTTTGGAGTGTTCTTATTTTAGAGCCAGTAATTTTTTTCCAGCTGTCAAATATTCAAATGGGCCCCTGTGGAGGCCCCAAGCCATGGGCTCCTCCAGTGGGCAGCACATAAGTAACCTGGACCAATAGATCTTCCCTGTCCTCCCCATAAAACACACTTCTGTACACACACATGTACACACACACACACACACACACACACACACACACACACACACTGAGGAAAACCATCACCTTGGCTGGACTGTGTAGGCAGAGTCTAACCCCAGATGAGGAAGACAGTGGGGCCAGATAAAAGCAGGGATGAAAACAATGTCATGTCATGTCAGAAAGGACTTCCTTACTGAAACCCATGGTTAGAGCTGCTAAGGGAACAGAGGCTGAGACAAGCCAGCTTCCGAGGTTGGCATGGGCCCTTCTTCCCTCCCTGGGAGGGTGGATACCTGGGGCAGAAGGGAAAGGGACCACTCGCCCTGGTTTTCACAGTCAGCCACAGAGCAGTTGTCTGAACCTATTTGGGGGGCTACAGCCTGTCTTCCAGGCAGGCGGACATCAAGGCTAGAGAGCTGTGAGAGGCTTCTCATGACACTAGGGCAGTGCCCCACAAGGAGGTCATGGACAGAGACAAAGACAGGAGGGTGGGGTGCTAAGAGGAGAAGAGGAAGGGGGTGGGGAGAGCAAGTAGCTGTGAAGGAGCTGGAATGAGGGCAGGAGAAAGACATGAGGAGAGCTGGTTTGCATGCCAGTACTTAGGGGGAGGGAAGCAGGATCTCCCAGGACTGTGGTGGCCCTGGGACAGCAGCAGCAGCTGGGCCAGCCCAGGAGTTGGGATGGCGGGGACTGGCAGGGGCACTAGTTCTTCTGAGTGTCCTTGTGATGTCACCTCAGCCTTCTGGAGGCCGAGGCAGAGGGGTCTGGAGGGACATCTGTGCTTGGTAACAATCCTCCCCCCTACCTTCCAAACACCCCAGCCTCCCTCGGAACCAGAGGGAGAAGCTGGGCTGAAGCAGAGAAACGCCACTTTGTCCTTGCTCCGATTTCGTTGAGGTATCCAGAAGCTTGGTTCGCCCCAGAGCCTCAGCCAGAGCATTGCCACTAGGTGGCGCCAGAAGCCCACGGCAACAGCGTCGGCCTGGGTCCCCCAGCGGCCGGGTTTAAGAGGATAGTGGGCTCGCGAGGCAGCGGACTGTGGGAGAGGGGCTGAGTCTGGGCTCTACCGAGAGGTCCGGAAAGGGGATGAGACAGCCAGCTCCAGCCCAGTGTGAACTTATTTGGCTTACAAAGTCTGTCCTGTGCATCTGTCTTGGCAGAAAAGGCTAAAATGGCCCAAGACCGGACCCCTGCAGCCACAAATCCCCATTTATCAGATGAGAACTCTGAAGCCCTGCGAGGGGGTGAAGGGGAGCCAGGACAGCTGAGGCCAGAGCCCGCACCACAGTTCCTTCCCTTGTACCACTCATGGGACCCAGGCCCTATTCTTGAGGAGGGCGCACGTGAAGATGGTGCTGCCTCCAGAAAGGGCGACCCTGGGAGTGAGCACTGCGGGTGTACACGCTAGGCCCCGGGGACTACGACCCTCACAGCTCCGGGGCTGACGTTCTCTCCAGCACCTGCAGGGGAACGACGAGGAGGGGCAGAGAGAGGTCTCGCCTCAGGCAAACTAGCGCTGGTGACAGGGATCCGAACGCGTCCTTAAGGCTAGGCTGCAGGTGGAAGCGGAAGGGTGGGGTTCGGGCTCAGAGGCCTGCATTGGACGTGGGGTTTCTGGGGTTCTCGGATTGGCTGGGGCTGAGGGGGCGGGACCAAGGGCGGACTTGAGAGCCGCAAAGACCAAGAGGAAGAACTTGTGCCGAAGAGGCACAAACTTGGCACAGAAGGCCCGGGCCTGAGCTACAGAGCTAATGCGGCATCTAGGGTAAGCATCAGCCCTGTTGTCCCTAGGCACAGGTGTGCTGCGGGAGACGAAACTCCAGGCTCCCTCAGGTAGGCTTGCCTCTGCCAGAACTCAGTTTCTCCGTTTTGAGAGCCCTGGACAATCTAAATCCAGGACTCTGGCCTACCTCTCCCTGTGCTCTCATTCACCTCTCACCAGGGGAACTAGGTAGGTGTCCAGAACTTCTCCAACCCCCACCCCCACCCCTTCCCACCAGCAGCCACGCCCCCCCTACTTTCATCTTTCCCTTTTCAAAAATCTCTTCCAGAGTGATTACATCACACTTAGCTTTGCACAGCCAGTGCTCAGCACAAAGCCTCCACCCAGTACTGCCTCAGTAGACCCCCCTCAGTCTCCCCTGGTTGCCCTTTCACGTCTCAGTGTCTGTAGAAGGGGAGGGTGGGGAAGGGGTCACATGGCCACCTGGATGCTATGAGTGCAGTAACCATTCCACAGACATGTACCCAGATACTATGCGCCAAACCCTGTGATGGGCACCAGAAAAAAAGCTGGGAGAAAAACAGTCATGCTGTTACCAAATTTTCACACCAAACTATAATACAAAGAGGGAGAGAGAGAATTTGAGGAAACTGACAAGTTATCCCCACCCTGGGGATGTGAATGGGCAGCATTTGATTTCAACAGTGGGGTATGAAAGTTTGAAGAAATGTGTTGGAGTTAGAGGTCATTACACCAGTAAAAACTAAAAATGGTCAATTACTATCAATGTCAAAAAGAAAAATTGCCCCCTTGTTGCCTTTTCACTATAGCAGGATGCCGCTTCAAGGAAACCAATATGCAAATATCAACCTACAGGTGAGTTCTATTTGGGAAGAAGGGAAAGAATGACTCTATCCAAGAATCAACCGTAAGTTTTCCTTAAATGGCAAACTTCTTTGACATCTGAAGGAAGAAATTACCTCTGGACACACCAAGTTATCGGCGTGTCCTCAGGACAGTGCAGCCAGTGTCCACTAGAGGGAAGCAGAGAAATGGAGATGGTAGAAGAGCCTTGGTTCCTTCCCACCAGCCCCAGAGGGTGTGAGGAGCCTAATAAAAACAATACTAATAATAGTTCACATTTACTGAGTGATTACTCTAGGCCAGGAATCCTCCTAAATTCTTTATGAAAAATTACCTCATTTCGAACAAACTGGCAATGGCCAGAGGGGAGGGAAGTTGCGGGGCTGGGTGAAAAAAGGTGACGGGATTAAGAAGTACAAATTAGCAGTTACAAATAGTCACGGGGACATGGAGTACAACATAGAGAATATAGTCAATAATATTGTAATTACTATGTATAGTACCAGGTAGGTATGGACTAATCAGGGGGATCACCTCATAAATTATATAAATGTCTAACCATTTTGCTATACACGTGAAACTAATATAAGATGAAATAAAATTTTAAAAAATTACCTCTTTTAATTCTCCCACCAACCCTATGGGGTGGAGTTAATTGTGTTAACCTCATTCTATAGATAAAGAGAGTCACACAGCCAGTAAAAAGTAAACCCCAAATATGAATCCTAAAGTAGAGCTGTAGAATCTACATGGCTCATATGATACAATTCTGCTCCCTATGAAGAAGGCGAGGAGGATGGAGAATGGAGGAGGCGGCTGAGGTCCTCACAGATATAACCCTG
Organism: Eidolon dupreanum; assembly: GCA_028627145.1. NCBI lineage: Eukaryota > Metazoa > Chordata > Mammalia > Chiroptera > Pteropodidae > Eidolon > Eidolon dupreanum. The sequence goes on from CM053509.1 coordinate 86,047,404, forward strand.
GCAAGCTCCCCAAGGCCAGTTGCAGAAGCAGGTACCAGACAAGGCTTCTAGCTAATCAAAGACCTTAGGTCATCTGTCAGGTAAGGTCAGAAAATCTGAACTTCCCTGCACATACACCTCACATTCCTCATAGGGATACGGCCATGGGGTAGTTGCACCAGCCCACCCCATCACCACCTGCATTTGGGCCCAGCCCTCCAGTGCCTCTGGATGCCCACCACCATCATGTATCCTTCCAACCACAGTGGCCTTTCTGGCTTAGATGTGTGAAGTTGGCTTCAACCCACCCTCTTCTTGTCCACTAGGAAGCCCGACCCACTCCCATCATCAGCCTAGCTTAGGCCTCCTCACTGAAGTCAAGAAGGGACTGGTCAGGAGCAGCGACTGCTGCTGAGAGGTTGAGGGTCCAATGAGGACCAAGAGGACATAGGTGGGGATCTTGTCCAGTGAAACCTTGAAAGGAGTTTCAGGGCAGAGCCTAGTCTTGTCTTGGTTTTATTCCCAATTTAATAACCACTTGTTTAGCTGCTGCTCTGTTCAGGCACTATGCTGATAGCAGAGGTTGCAATGAGAGCTTGCTGGGTGACATTGAACAAGCTATTACCAACCCTGCCCTCAGTTTCTCTTCTGTAAATTAAGAGGTTAGAGACCAGGAGTTCTTAACTTGGTACTGTAAGTGTGTGTGTGTGTGTGTGTGCACGCGCGCAGCTGAGTACCTCTTTCTGGGTCTGGGTTTCTTCTCAGCCTTGGCACTACTGATGTTTTGGCCTGGACAGTTCTTTCTTATGGGGACTTGTCCTGTGCACTGTAGGTTGTTTAATAATATTCATGGCCTTTACACACTAGATGCCAGTAGCACCCCTCTCCCAGTTGTGACAATAAAAAAAATGTCTCCAGATATTGCCAAATGTGCCCCTGGTTGAGAACCATTGTAAAAGAGCTGCAGGAACTCCCTGGGCTAAGTGAACTGTAAGTTCGTCAGTGTGCCCCTCTGTAGAATGAGGGTAGACTGAGGTTGCCTTGCGTGTGGTGACTGTTAAATGAGGCATGGGGTAGAAGGTGCTCAGCCTCCCTCTCCTTCCTTATCCCTGACCGTCCAGGATTCTCAAGGGTCTGCTGCTACCCAAAGGTGGGGGGAGGGTGGTACTTTTAAGAAAGAACCTCAAAGGGCCAATTCTTACCCAAAGTTCTAAGGGAAAGAGTACTTCAGGCACCCTTTCTGAAGCTAACCCAGCCAAAAGGCCTTTCTGCCTGCCCATCCTGCTGTGGTCAGGCTGGGAATGGTACAGGAAGGTGGCACACTGCCATAAGAGAGGAAACAGCAGGACCTCCTCTGGGCCCAGCTCTATGTACACCCTGCCAAGGCTGTCCCCATCCGCTAACTCTCTGGGGCCCCTCAGCCCTGGCCTGGAAAAGATGGCTCCCCTGCACCCCAGCACCCACAGATGCAGGCCCTAGCCATTGGCCTTACCTGTGCCCCCATGAGAGCTGGTAACAGTGGGCAGCGGCCTAAGCCAGAACTGGTGGCAGATGTCAGAAGCAGACAACCCTACTTCCCAAGAACCCTGCATTCTTTCTCTCCTGTTCGGCAGTCCTTTACTGAGCCCTGCTATATACCAGGCCCAGCTGTAAGGGCCAAGATCAGTGATGAATTCAGTGGTGAGTTGGAAAATGTTTAACAACCAGCTCTTTGGGATGTGGAGAGGGACCCTGATTTGTGGCATTTGCCCATTTCCATGGTGTCAGTATTCCTACCATGGCGGGTGTCAAGCCACCAATGTGATGTCTCTGAATGCTGAGTTGGACCACACCGTTATATAGTGTGTCTCTGTTGCCAGATCCAATAGACATAAACGACCTTATGAACATAAATAACAGTAAAATAATTAGGAAGTAATGAGTTTTTAGTGTGCAGTTCTCTTTTTAACAAAATATATTTATTGTAAATTTTTGTAATTTAATTGTTAATAATAGCTACATTTCACAACCAGTTCACAGAATTGGTTGTTAATTTAACCATCTGTTCTCTCTTGCCACAGGGAGCTGAATGTGGTCCTTGACCTCAAGGCCACACTCTCTAAGGAAGACAGACCTATCTAGGGAGGGGTCATCAGTGGGGGACAGAGTGACACACTGGGGCCGTGAAGAACCTAAGGAGGGCCTGACCTTACTCAGAGGTTCAGGGAAGGCTTCCTGGAGGAGGTGGTATTACACAGAGACCGAGGGAAGAGTAGTGTACACCAGAGAGCAGGTAGGGAGTGTGAAAGCCTGAAGGGAGTACTGGGTAAATACCAGGAGAGGAGAAAGCACTTGGTATGGACCAAAAACCAAAAATGAGAGACCCAAGTCTGGCTGAGGGGAAGGCTGGGTTCCAGCACATGTTCTGCTGTTGATGCCTCTGTCACTTGGGACAAGCCCTCTCCCTTCTCCAGACTTCTCCCTTCTGTTAAGTTGGGGCCTTGATCCAGGTGGTGTCCAGGCCCGTTGGTGTTCTAGAGCTGCCAGGTGTCTGTGGAGGGCCTCATGAGTGTAGGAAAGCTCCTGTTGAGGGGTCTGGCTCACAGCAGACCTTCCACAACCAATCTTCACCTCTCTTTGCCTTTCACCCAGTTTCTCCAAGTGATCCCCAAAACTTCTGGTTTGGTAGCAGAAAGTAGCTGTAATTACAGTCATTTATAGAACAGTGTGCTGCCTTCTCCTAATTACCAAGCCATGCAATTCCAATTACATGTCTAAGGAAACATCTCAGGAGCCCCTCCCCCGGGCCAGCCTGTCAGCTGCAGCCCCCAAGCCAATAGGAATGTCATTGGGGTTGGGGGCTGTTGGCTGCTGTAGGACTTCCTTCTGTGTCTCCCTTGGTGCCATCCAGGTAGGACACCCTAGTTCAAACACCTGCCCTGGAGTGGAGCAGGGCAAAGGGAGGTAGAAGAAATGCCTCAAGAAGTGGCCAGGGGCTCTATCTGGGGAGGCAGGAGGCCTCCATTTATACAGTAGGTGTCCTGGGCCTATCAGCACAAGTCAGAGAGTTTGCAGCCAAAGAAGCATTTAATGTTCAATTGTTTAGGAAGCATTAATTTTAGGGGGTGACTCCCTACCCCACTTCACTAGGTACAGGCCTCATATATATCACCACCCACTGCAAAAATCCCCTCAGCAACAGCCCCTATTCTGTGGAGGGACCATCTAGACCTGTCTTACACACCTCCTAGGACAGGGAGCTCAGGACCCCAAGAAGAAGCCTGTTCTCTTTGGGGCTTCATATATGAGAAAGCTTTCCCTCAAACTAAGAGAAACCTCCATCTGTGTAATTCTTATCCACACGTCCCATCTCACCCCCAGGGCTACTGTTCCCTCTGTCCTAGGGGCACTGATGGACCCTGCTGCTTACTGCTCCTCATCAGGGCAAGTGTCTGGCCCCCAGAACCTTGTCTGGTTCCTCAGCCTCAACAGAGTCTGAGAGGCCTCTGATTTTCAGCTGACCAGTCTTCTCCCTATAAACATGCTCCGGTGTCCAAATCCAGTTCCACAGCGCTGGGCTCCTAATTCCCAGTGGCTCCACTCCCAAGCCCAGCCCATTTCCCCCTAGCAACCCCCAGGCCCACACCCCCTCCATGCCCAAACCCAGTCCCTCCAGCTTCCTCAGCCCTGCCCCTCTTCATCCGATCTTTAAAGCCTCAAACTCCAGCACCTCTTTCTCCCTCCCCCAAGTGCATCCCAACCTCACCTCTGTATCCCAAGACCCCCAGCCCTGCTGCACTCAGGCCACCAACTTCTGTCACCTAGAACACCGTATAGCCCCCTAGTTGGTCTCCCCACCTGAATCCCAGGAGGTGGAAGAGCATAGCTCCAATGGGGTCCATTCCCAGCTCCTCCACTCACAGATAGGCCCACAGGCTTGGATCAGGTCACTAATATCTCCATGCTTCATTTTCTTAATACTGATATCTATCTCCTAGGATCTCCTGTGAGCAGTATGGTTACCAAGGAATTCAAAACGGCTGACAGGGGCTGGGGGGAAGGGGGATAAAATGAGTCAGAAAGGGGCCCAGGGCCCAGGGTCCCTGAGACCTTCAGGGTTTAAGGCCATGAACTTGCTCTGATCAATTTTGTATCTTAGATGATGCCCATGAGATGCCCTGCCTTCTCTCCTGCAGAAGCTGAGAGCTTGCCCTGCCTCAGGGGTACTGGGGGTGGGTCTGGCTTCAGCCTCCACCAGCCCCCACATCTACTCCATTACCAGTAGATAATGGAGCTGTTCTCTTCTCTCTCCAGACTACAGGCCTCTCCCCACGGGGGACCAGGACCAAACGACCAAAGTTCCGACCTTAATTCCAACCCCAGGAGGGTGGACTGTGGCCAGTCAGTGCCACTTGTGCTGGCATGGCCCAGCAGACAGGGGTCTGGGGAAGTGTGGCCTCAGGGACCAGCCGTGGCAGCCTGCCAGAGTTACCACCCCTCCCTCTGACACAGACCCACTACCTACAAAGCTCTTTAGCAAATATATTACCTTATTTAATCCTTATAACAGCTCTGGGAATTGGGCATTATTATCCATTTTACCATGGGCAAACTGAATGCTATGGTCCCATTATGTACCCATTAGGAGCCTGCTCAGAATGGTTAGTGCCTGGGTAGGAGAAAGGATGAGAGCTGCTCCTTAAGCAAGCTGGGCCAGCCAAGTCCAGTGCAGAATGGGAGCCAAGTGTGGAGGGCCTGCAGGCAGGAGAGGGGTCAAAGAGAGGAGGGGGTGGTGTGGGCATGCCTCTAGTAAGGGCTCCCAGAGGTGGGGCCTGCCAGACACCAAGGGGAGAGGGGTTGGGAGGGACCAGGAGAACAGAGATAAGAAGAAAGGCCCGCTGAGAGAGGGCTGTAAAGCTGAGGTCGAGGGAAGTCTCCTTGAGTCACCCTGATCACTGTACAGTTGGGGAAACAGACTCAGGCAGAAACAGAAACTTCCCTAAGTTTACTCAGCCTGCCAGAGGCCAAGCTAGGACATGTTCCTAGGCTGGTGCTCAACCTCCACTCTCAGTATGTCCTGAACCAGACAGGGCCTGATAAGGAGGGAGGCCAGGCTGAGAATGGGGCCCAGGGTGCACCCAGCCTGGCCTTGGGGAGGAGCAAGGGTACAGCCCCTCTGGGACCCCAGCAGCTCACATTTGGCTGACTAGCAATGACCAGATAGAACTCCTAGCCCTCTGGCCTCTCTGAGTGGCCAGCAGGGGGTGCAGCTGCCCCAGGAGTGAAGTTCCAAATCTTAAACTTCCTGAGGGTAGGACCCAAGGTCCTAGGACAAGTGGGGGGACACGGGGGAGGGGGGCGCGGGAGGGGGAAGGGTGGAATAAGATATCCAGGGGTAGGAGGGGCACACAGGACTGAACATCAGGATTCCTGGGCCCTCGTTCTGATGCCAGTCCCCTCTCCCCTCAGGGTCTAGTTTTCCCACCTGAGCACAGGAGGAAATAGACCCTTACACCCTCCTACATGGTCACCAGCTTAGAGGACATTTTGGAAATGCACCCAGCTCCATCCATCAACCTCTGCTGGCTGGGAAAGGGGCTGCATCATAGGCCATAGCCCTGCACAGGAATTTCTGGAGTGACCCTGATGGATTGTGGGATTGTCCTTTTACTGCAGTCCTACCCTAGGGGGTGAGGAGAATGGTCAGTCTGCCATAGGAGAGAAGGGCTAGATGTCTATGCTGTTGTTTCAGGCCTCCCTTAGGTGAGAGGGGAGAGAATTTTCCCCAGGACAGCCAAGGAAGGAAAGTGGCAGTGGCAGGGTGAGCTGCTCCAGGCCCCAGGGTGACTAGTACAGGGTGACTGGCCTCCCCATGTGATGGGCTCCATGTCACCCTAAGCAACTCTAAGACCCTTCCCACTGTGGAGGTTTCCCATAACCAGTTTTCTAGAATTAGGTCGAAGCAGGAATCTTTGCTCTGACTGGGAGCTCACTATCTCTCAAAGCCTTCCTTCAAAGTTCCAGAGGTCCAATTCCTAGGGACAGAAGTCCCAGGGCAAGAGGCAATGCGAGATCCAGGGCATTGAGGATATTGAGGGACCCCAGGCCAGAAGCACCCCACAGCCCTGCCTCTCCCAAGTTTTAAAATGCTCAGAGGCTATAGGTTTTCACACAGGTATGCTATGTTCTGCTGTGGTCACTCATACCCTTTCTGGTCCTCAGCACCCATCCTGGCTCTGTCCCATGGAAGCCAAACCAGACAGTGTTCTAGGGGTCCCTTTCATCACCCTCTTCGGGTTCCTATCGATGTCAGCATATACCAAAGTCCAGGCACTGCCTGCTGGACAGTACTCTGTAAGGGCCAGTTGTCCTAGTTAACCCTTCAGTTCCCACAAGCTGCCTGGCTTCCCCTAGAGCAGATAGGGTGAGACAAGGGTCTGGGGAGTCACAGCAGGCACCCTGGTGACAGAGAGGCAAGGAACGCAGAGATGGAGATACACGGGTTGGTAGGCAGCATCCTGGTGGGTCCCAGGCTCCTACTGCCTTGGGGGGTCTGGTGACTCAGGGAACAACAGATGAGCATTTCCTCCATGTAGTGAAACCAGACAGGGAAGTACGGCAGAGAGGAACACCCCATCCTGGAGTCTTTGTCCTCCCAGGTGCACTTCCGAGTCAGCGTTTGAGTCATGGTGACCACTCCCACTGCCTCACACTGATATCTGAGTCTGACCATGTTCTCATGCTTTCGATCTATTCAGACTTGAATACCTACCCTATTCTATCACCACCTGGACCACAGTAAGCCTTCTTCAAATTGCAAATCTCCCCCTTCTGGGACTTCCATCACATTGAGTGTAAAAGCAGACCTCCTGGGGCCCCCACCTCTACTCCAGCCACCTCAGCTCTTCCTCAGCCCCTCTACTAACCTGCTCACCACCATTTTTTACTCCTCTGTTCCCTCTGCCTGGAATTCCCTTCCCAAGCTCTGCTTTGCCTAGGCTATGCCTACTCATCTTTCAGTTTGACCCATGTCACCTCCTTCAGGAAGCCTTCCCTGACTTTTCAACTAAATCAAATACATGTGCCCCTGGCACCATGCATGCCCTTGTCAGAGTTGCATTATTTTGTGAAGGTTAGTTGTGTGCTTGGTAATGAGTGCCTGCCTCTCTCAATAGATTGGAAGTGAATCTAATTTGCCCTCCATCATCTCTGAAGCATGTGGCACAGTGCCTGGCACATTGTAGGTGCTCATTAAACATACACCGAATGAATGGATTCCCCAGCCAGCTGGAAGTTCCACTGTGAATCTGCAACCTCTCTTTCCCAGCCTGCAACCACGCCCCACCAGGCTCTACTCCTCTGTGAGCCTTCTATCCACATTACCAGAGCCTGCTGATGATTGGGCTCTGTGGTGGGGATTGGGCAGCCTGCCCCCAGACTCTAAGATCAAGGCCAAACTCAATTCCCTAACAAGTGCCAAGAATATTCTCAGTAACACCACCTGCTCTGACCTAGTAACTCAGAGGAAGCCAGTCCTCCAGGACCCAGCCCCAGACCGAAGAAGCCCTCCCTCAGTTCGCATCAGGATAATGTTTCAGACTCAGGTCCTATGGCCCTCAGAGACTGCCCAGCCTCCCTCTGCAACCAGATGCCCAGAGGAGGTCAGGGCCCAGCCCAAGTTCACATCACAAGACTGCACATTGCTGCACCAAGAATCCAAGACACCGGCTCCAGTTTAGGGTTCTCCCCGCGCTATAATAAATGTGGATATTTTTAGGAAGCTCATTAGCAAGTCAAATACAACTCCTGCTAATAATATCACTTTTATGCTTTTTAGTCTCTTCATCACCTTATTTGATCCTGCAACAGCCAGGTGGTCTAGCAGTGAATCTGGAGGTGATCTCATTTGAAAGGTGTGGTCCAAAAAGAGGAAGTGACAAGTCCTCCAGCCTATCCCACCAGCCCGGGTCAGTGATGCTCCAAAGGGGCGCAGTGTTCCAGAGGCTTCCCTCCCCAGGGCCTGGCTCCCAGCCTCTCACTCAGGTGGTCTGCTCCCCTCAGTAAGCCCTCTACCTCATCAAGCTGAAGTCGGCCTCTGGCCTCTCCCTGTCGCTGGCAGCTCCAGACCTGCCTTCTTGAAGCCCCTGAGCCTCAGGTGGCCTTGAGGCCTAGTATCTGCTGGTGTTTTTTCTCCCGCAAGTCTCCAGCATGTGCCAGGCTAGTTCTGGGCAAGGAGGCATGGCAGCCTAGCTCTGTAGCCTGGGCAGCCCCTCGTCTTGGAACCCCAGTTAGAGTAGAGGACAGCTTCGTCCCAGCAGGGAACTGAGTCAGGTCCAGACCCTCGTCCTGCAGCCCTGTCTCCTGCCCCTTCCCCCTCCCCTGCAGAAGTTCCTGGGATGTCTGGTGGCACCAACAGGGCTAGATAAGCACAAACATGAGGTCAGATCCTCTATTGCTTCCTGAGCCTTTCCCAGAGGAGGGAGGTGCTTCCCATCAGGAAGCAGCTGGGCTGTTTTGCCAGGGAAATGGGGTGGGGCAGGGTGTGACAGAGCCCCCCCGTTTCTCGGATGGGCTACTGAGGCATAGGTTTGAGTGCTGGAGCATCGTGAGCCTCTCACCTCCTGTAAGAGCCTGTGCTGAGCCCCACAGACCCAGCACTTGCTAAGGAGGATGGCAGACTAAGACCAGGAGGGTTCCTGGGCCAGTTCCCAGGAGTCTCAACGCAAAAAACAAAGACCTGTGCTGGGTCCTTTACCCAGACCCCAGCTGGGGAGCTCTGCAGTTGGGAAGGCTTCTCAGAAAGACAGCTGGGAGGGCTTGAGGGCAGTGAGGAGGTAGGACAGCACTGAGACGGGCACAGCAGGTGCAAAGCTGTGGAGGAGAGGAGGAGTTCAGTGATTTCCCTCTCAAATTAATGCCCTGGCCAGTGTCCTACCTCAGCCGGGTAAACTGGCTCACAGGGAAAGAATCTGGGCTCATGGTCTTCCACAGGTTTGGCCTGAATGGGGAACTGTCCCCCATCCCAGAGTCTCTTCACTGACTGACAGGTCAGGTTACTGGTCCCCGTTGAGCCAGCTTTGGGGAACAGCTTGCCAGGAAGGAGAGGGGGACCATCTGATAAGGAAGGAGTAGGAGAGGCCATTCAGGGTGGCCCACGGCTTTTCAGAGGGTAATAGGTGATCTCCCTCCCTCTTTTACCTGGCAGGATGAGGCGGGCAGCCACTCACCGGATCCCAGACCTGGTCTCCACCAACAGGGAGCCGCCACCCCAGGGGAACTGTGCTGGCTGCAGGGCAGCAGCCATGCCTGCCAGGGGACAGCGATGTTGCTGACACAGCAAGAATGAGGGCATCAGTGAACAAAGAGAGAGATGGAAGGGGTTGTATCTGCAGGAGTCAGTCCTCTATGTGACTGAGGGAGGAGGCATGACATCATCTCTCCCCAGCGTGTTCCTGATCACATAGTGGTATAGGCCCCTCATGGCTAAAGCTTGACGGATGCTTCCTGGGAAGCCCCTGTAACCCCCACCCTAGGTCCCAGAGTGCAGGGCCCTCCTCTCCCAGTGGAAAAGGTCTGAGTTTCCTCTCAACCCTGACAGCAGAGTCTGCTTACCACTGCTATTTTCCCCTGCCCTCCCTTACCCCCTCTAAAGCAGTGGCCCCCAACCTTTTTGGCACCAGGGACTGGTGCTCCTGTGAAAATCTAATGCCTGATGATCTGAGGTGGAGCTGAGGTGGTGATGCTAGTGCTGGGGAGCGGCTGCAAATACAGATGAAGCTTCACTCACTTGCCCACTGCTCACCTCCTGCTGTGAGATACAGTTCTTAACAGGCCACGGACTGGTACTGGTACCCACGGCCTGGGTGTTGTGGACCCCTGCTCTAAAGTGGTAACAAGGGAGCCCAGAAAGGGTCATGCTGAGGCAGGCAGCACAGATCTGGGGAGGGCTTGTAGACAAGAATAGCCTTGTGGCAGATGCTGTGCCCCATAAGGGAGGCACGCAATAGCAGGGCAGGTGCAGAAACCCTGTCACTGGCCTGTCACACAGCATCAAAGAAGGAGCTGCCAGTACCCAGTGAAGGTTGGAAGCCTGGGGGTGAGGAAGCACTGCCTTTTCAGCTGAGTGAGCGAGAAACATTGGCTAAAGTAGAGTTGGTGCCCCACTTTCCCAGTACAAGTTAGGGAGGGCTGCCCACTGCCCGTAGGGCTTGGCACTGAGTGGCCCACAGGATCAGACTAGGCAGGGTAATATTAGGATCCCAGAGAGGTGGGGGCAGATGGTGGCAGACACCCCTCTCCACTCTGGCATGAGGAAAATGAGGGCACTGGATAGGAGCCCTGGTGTCCAGGGGGAAGGGAGGGTTAGCTCATGGGATTGTGGGTTCAGCAAGGTATGTGGCCCTCAGCACCCTCGTCCAGAGGGGCTCAAGTGCCCAGATGCAAGCAGGGTGGGTATAGTCACTCTGGAACTAGGTCCTGGCAATACCTCAAGGACGGCATGAAACTTAGACCCAGGCAAGAAAGGCCCCTGCCCTGGACCCCGCACCCTAGAGGAGCTGTCCCACAGAAGGGCAAAAAGTCCATGAGCCAAGGGGACATGCCTACCCAAAGTCCATGCTCCTCCTCCAAATGCAGGAACCCAGAATTCCCTGCCCACAAGACCAAGAGCCCAATTCCTCTGTCTGCCAGGGCCTTTCCCCTGAGCCTGCAGCTGATGTGTACACCCCAGGCTAAGGGGTGGCCAAGGGCAGATTTTGCCTGGTTTGTGGATGAACCATGGACAAATGGCCTGGGACAGTCACATGCACTTCCCACAGTTGGGGCTGGGGGAGGGGCTGGGGATCCCTCTCCTCACACTGCCACATTCCAGTACCAGACTCCAGGAGGCCAAGAGTTCTAAATGCAACCTGGCCTTCCAGGTTGTTATGAAAGTATATTTGTCAATATAAGAAGCTAGAACATATTCTATTTAGAAGTTTACTAGCTTGATTTATAACTTTAATATCTAGACATATATTATGTGGGGCCTCCATCTATACTTCTGTCTTGGGCCCCACAAATGTTAGGGGTGAGCCTATCAGAAGCACTTGATGCAGGGCCCCACAATATCACAAGTGCTTCCTCATTCTTGCTCTGAAGCTCATAGCCTCCTCCCCCTGTGAGGTCCTGGAAGGGACATGAACCCCAAAACTCCCAGGCTGGACCGTCAGGTCCCTGAAGCAGAGGCCAAATCCTAAAGCCTCAGTTGGTCCCCAGGTCCTTTCAGAGTTGGCTGTCCTGGCACCAGGCAGCTGACTGTGGTAGTGGTCCCAGGAGGCTGGGGGCCTAAGGGAAAGGAAGCAGTACTTACTGAATACCTCCCTTGAGCCAGGTTCTCACAGTCTCCCCTGATCCTCAGGAACTCCCTGGGGACGGTGCTCCTGTTAGCACCCCGGATTTGCAAGTGAGTTTATAGGACTTGCCCAAGGTCACACAAGTGGCTTTGAAGCCTCATCTCTGAGCCCAGAGCCTGTGCTCTTTGCACTTGAGCAGTCAGAGAGAAATGTGGGGCATTTGCGGTGGGCTGGGGACAAGCAGAAAGCAGGATTCTATTGGTCGCAACTAGGGAGCCAGGTCCAGCCACCATGCATGGACTCCATGCTCTGGCTGCCAGCCCTCCCAGTGGGGTGCCCTAGGGAGGGACTGAGGGGCATCTGTGTAGCAGGCCACATACCAAGTCCCCCCTTGGAGCCTCTTTCAGGCTTCGAGTGCCTGTCTCCAGAGATGGAGGAACTCTCTCACATTTGTGAGAGCCACAGGAGCCTAAGGCAGCCAGGAAATGAGCACCTGAAATAGGAGGGAAGATTAGAAATTTACCCAGCCACATGGGTAATGTGGTGGGTAATGTCCAGCAATGTGCAGGAGTCAGATAACGTAATCGCCTGATCTCTCCACACTCTACTTACGTCAGGAATCTCACTAGACTCACCACAGTGTAGCCTTGGGTGAGTCACTGCACCTCTCATAGCCTTGGCTTCCACAACAGTGTCCTCTCCATGAGGCTTTATGAGGGTCACACCAGGTGGGGAACAACCAGCTCTGGGCCTGGCACCTACTCACACTGTGGGGGTGGGGTGGGGAAAGGGAGGAGAAGGGGGAGAGCTATTAATAAAGGTTACTTTTCCCTGAAGTTAACAAAGGTAGTTCCGATTTTCAGAAAAGAGGAAGTAGGTGGATTCCTGAGAAATTGTAGACCAGAAGGGAAAATCAGCCACAGGCATTGTTTAGCTTCCACGATTCAGTAGGTGTGGTTCAGGTAACCCCAGAAAGGGAAGAGGTGACTAGAAACAAGCTATCAAAGCCAGCACCTGTCCCCTGAATTATCCGCCCCAGCCCCACCTCCGTCTCTGCCTCTACCCCCAGACATCCATTCCCTCCTGGGACCTTTGGCTCGGGCCCTGGAGAAGGCATTGAGCACCTGGAGGCCTTCCTAGGCAGGGGACAGCTGGGATCAGGTCACACTCAGCAAAGACTTCTCAGCATCCAAGGCCTGCTGAGCAGCACCCGGAAGCCCCTGCTGGCTGGCTGGTCTCCACAGTAAGGCCTCAGCCTCTCTCTCAGATACCGTGAGTCTTCCCTGCCTCCGTGTCTTTGCCCAGGCCACCCTCCCGCCCTGCCCACCCTCCTAATCCACCTCTGTGTCTACAAGGTTGCCCCACGTAAAAGCCCTTCTATTTGGAGGCCCTCTGAGAGAAGCCAGGTTTAGGCCTAAAGTCAAGGCCAGGCTGAGAAAAGAGCCTATATCCTCATTCTCAGGAAAATTTTTTTAAAAGATGCCCCTGGTTTCACATGTTTTCTTAACGGTCTTCTTACCACAGTGGAAATAATCATCATGTTATCTATAAAAGATAACTTCTCTCCACTTCTGCCTTTGTCCCTCCCTTCACTCTGTCCATTTTCCCCTCCCTCAGTCCTCTCTCCTCCCTCCTCAAGACTCAAGAGCCAGAGTGGAGCAGATGTTCACCTCAGCCTTGTCCCAAAGAGGCTCCAGGGAGCTTGTGACATTTACCTTTGTCTCTCCTGAGTTCCAACCTTCTCCTACCTGCTGCTGTCCACATCCTTCCCACCCTACAGAAACCCTCTCAGCAGCCCCTTAGCCCCACTTCCAGCCTCTACCCAGCAGCTACAGATCACCACCCACTGTCCCTTAACCTCTGAGATCTGACTGCTGCCCCAACACTCCACCAGGCTCACTGGCAGCCACTTCACTGTTACCCCATGTCACTTCTCTGTCCACATCTGCCCCAACTCCTCAATATTGCTCCATACTGCTTGACCACTCACTCTCTCTTCCGGTAACGTGCTCCCTCTCTGCTGCTGAGATGTGCACCGAGACATCCACCTTGAGCAGTCCTCCAACTGGCCTCTTTTTGGTTCTCCCTCCTCCTCCCGATGCCATCTTTAAATGAGCCCCTACCCAGAACTCTGTCCCAGGCCTTTTCCTCTGGCTCCCCTCTTCCCAAGAAGACAGACCTCTCCCACCACCAGCTTTCCCTCCTCCTGCATCCTCAAGGCTCCAGACCAGATAATTCTCATGCCTACTGGACACCACCTCCAGGATGACCCTTGGGCACTCACTCCTTATGACCTCCCCAAAGCCTGCCCTCCCCTTTCTCTCCCTCATTGTTGGCTCAGATGCTGAAACCAAGCACCACCTTTCCCTCCCTCCCTCCTGATCTCACCCAGTCTCAAGGCATTAAATGCCTTTTATGCTGTTGACACCCAAATGTGCACCCCACCATCCCTTGTCCAGACATTTCCCCAGTTGCCTACTCTTCACTTGAGATCTAACAAACATCTCAGATGTTCCAGCTCCTGCTCCTTGGCCTAATGCCCTTCCCCAAGTATCTGCAAGGCTCACCCCTCACCTTCTTATCTTCATTCAAAGTCACCTTCTTGGTGAAGCTTACCCCAACCACCCCATTTAAAACTTTAGAAGCTCCTTAACCAGGACCAGCAATCACCTTTACCTTTATTTTAGTTTTCCACAGTTCTAACAGACTATGTAATTAAAATGCTTATTGTGTTTATTATTTATTGTTCGTCTCCACCAGCTAGAATAACACCTCCTGAAGGTCACAGCTATTTGTCTATCTTGGTGACGGAGTCAAGCCCATTTCTGGAACAGTGCCTGGCATCCAGAAAGTACTTGGTGATTTTGCTATGTGAGTGAATGAATGAATCTTGGGCTCCTCTCCTTTCACAGCAGCCACACCTTACTCACAGTCAGGTCTTGTTTCCACCTCCTGAGTTCTGAGTCCTCATCCCAAAAGCCACTGCTTTCCCTCCAGGCCCTCGTTACTTCTCATCTGGGTTGTTACAACAGCCTCCTGATGTTCCTTTGCCTCCAGCCGGCCCCTCCAGGATAACCCTCTCCAGCCACCACTCTGAGAGGCAGGATAACAAAATGATTGAGTTGTGGGCTCAGAAACCTGACTGGTTGTATTCTTTCTCTGGCTGTGTGACTTTGTGCTAGTTCCCTAACTTGTCTGTGCTCCATTCCCTCATCTGTAAACTCAGAATAATGAAAGTACCTCCCTCATGGGGTTTGAAGTTGTTGAGAGGTTTAATGAGACGACGCACATAAAGCACAGTGTACATGTGGTTATTGCTTTATAGTTGTCAGATCTTGTGACCAGACAAAGCAAATCAGCACTTGCTGAACACTGTCACTTGGCTCCCCATAGTTTTCAGTTTCTTCTCTAATCTCAGGGGCCTTCCCAAGCTGGTCTCCACCTCACTAACCTGGCACCATTCCTTCACCCTGGTCACTGAACTCCCTACTCTCCTGAGCACGTCACACTGCTTCCGACCCGGCCTGGGCATGAGCCACTCTCCACTCTGCATAGACTTGCACTTGCTTTTTTACTTGACAAAATTCCCCAGAGCTTTTTTGCACATTCATACATATAAAGCTTCCATATTCTTTTTTACTACTGTGTCATATTCCATCATGGGGACATACCGGACTAAGTCAGTCCCATGCAAATGGGTGTAGAGGGTGTTTCCAATCTTTTGCTGTCACAACAGTCCTGCGATGAATGCTCTTGTATGTATGTCACATGCATACAGATGTTGCTGTAGGACAGACTCCCAGAAGTGGGATTGCTGGGTCAAAGGTAATTAACAAGTTTTAATGTACTGCTTTCCGATAGTCTTGCCAATCCGGTGTGCATCCCAGCAGAGTTGGGATCTGGACCCAGGGCTGAATGACTCCTTCCCACTGTACCAACCTACCCTCCTCAGACATAAGGCCTGAGCCCATGGAGGGAAACTGTGAGGAGGTAGCCCAGGCTATACCACTGCTCAGATGGCTCCTGCGGGCCCTTACAGAGTCAGCTGAGTCAGCTACCATCAGCCACAGGGTGAGGCTGCCCATGCCAGCCTCATGCAGGAGGCCTCCCTGCACAAATGGTTGGGACCCAGCTATCCACCCCAGTGCTGACTTCGAGGAAAGTTCCTACTCCTTGCTTGAGTGCTCAGGGTCCTTTGTGAGCCGCCCTGCTTAACCCCTGCCCACCTGTCCCCACTCATCCACTCCTTTTCAGTCAGTCATATAGAAACACTTTCTGTCCCCCTTTTGGTCATTTTGCTCTCTACTTTTGTGCCTTTTACTATGTAGTTTCCCTCTTTACCCAGTTAACTCCTATGTGCCTACAAAAACAGAATGTAAGAATCACTTTGGCCAGCTGAGGTAGTACTTACTGTACTAACGGTACCTCATTGGTTTTAAAGTCCCTCTCTCTGGGTTCATCCCAAAGGTATGGACAATGTTCTGATGTCTGTCCTCACAGAGGCTTAGGCTTGGGCAGCTAAGTTGTCCCAGGGAGTCTCCAAAATCCCCCATCCCACAGTGCCACAACACTAGGGCAGCCCCAAGGAAAAGCCGGTCCCTCAGAGGCCCTTTGCTAAAGATCTACAAATTGCCCCTGAAGCCCCATGGGAGCTCTATGGTAGGGAAGTGAGGTCTTTGGGTGGCCGGAGTGGCGAGAAGCACTTCAAGGATATCATCTTTTGGACTTTCCCCCATGTCTCTAGTTTTACTCACATTTCTTCACAGCAGCTGTTGGGACAGGCCTAGGGCTGCCTGTGAAGAAGGTCAAAAGCTACTATTAGCTTGAGTGAGCTGAGCCCTGAGATGAGGAAATAAGAAGGTGTGGGGGAGGGGTGCGACTCAAGGGCAGGTGGCGAGCTTGAGAAGTAGTGTGGCTCCCAGAGCCAGCTGCCTGCTTAGGCCTCCAGAAGGAGCCTCCTGGGCAAGGGTGGGGCAGGGGAGAGTCGAGGCAGGCCTGAGGTCTCTGTCAGTGCCCAGAGCCCCCGGAGGATGCACCCCAGCCTTGGAGAGACCCAAGTGAACCAAAAACATGAAAGCAGCCCCAGACACTTCCCCTGCAGGGCCACGGAGTCCCATGACACGCCCAGCAGTGGTCCAGGCCTCAAATTGGGACCATCTTTGGTAAATCTGGGGCCTGATCTCTGAGCTCACAGCCCATGGTGGAATAGAAAGTGTTCCTCCGGGCTCAAGCAGGGTTTGGGGCTGCCAGTCCACCCACTTGAGAACCCAGGTCAAGCTGGTCTCTCTTCTCGGTACCCTCATTGGTGTCACCGCCAACACATATTCCAGTGCCCTGAGCACGCTGGTCACAGGAAGACCAAGGGCTCTCCTGCTGTCCAGGAGGACAGGGAGCTGTATCTCACCCTGCCCCACATACCCACAGCACCTGATATGCCCAGGGACTTATGCATGTGAGTCACTGAGAATGTGTAAGGGGTGAGCTGTATTTCACCTTAGTCCTAGAAAGTATGAGTTCATTGAACAAACATTCCGCAAGCCTACCTTTGGGGCCAATCACCAACCACTAGAAGCTCCAAGCTCCAAGATATGAAAGCAGGAGAGCCGTCGACATTGTTGGGCAGCCAGGCCCGGCTCTAGCTCACCCCTATCCAGCCAAGCTTTAGCCTCTTCCCTTAGACTGTGGGACCTGGCGGGAACAGGAGGGCAGAGAGGTGGCTCACCAGCTGATGTTAGGCTCATTCCCCTACCCTCACCCCCTAGGGATCAAGATGGGTTTGACTAAGAGTCACCCCACCCCCAACCAAATCACTCCCAACCCCAGGGTCTCAGGGGGAAAATAAGGTAGAACTGAAACTGGGCAGAAGAGAAATAAGTCAGAGCAAGCCCCATGGGCTTCTACTGCTTACCCCTCCCCATCATACACCCTGCCCAGAGCCCCCTTCCCCCAGCCTGGGAAAATCTTTGATGCTTGGCTTTCTCCTACCTAGGTCCTCCCTTTCAGCCTCCTGCTACCTCCTCTTCCTTACCCCCAGCCTCCTGCTACCCCAGGCCTCACACCATCAGAGCTAAACGCACCCCAGGCTGAGGTCTGGAGATCAGGGCTCTGGTCTTCTAGAGTGACCTTGGGCAAATTGTCCCCCCTCTGAGCCTCAGTTTCCTCATCTGGCTTAGGCTGCTGGAATGTGATCTGGAACAGGTTCTAACAGATGAATTTCAGGCAAGAATGGCACTTTTCAGATGGCAATGCTTAGGTACCTTGAACACCACACCTCTCAGGGACCTGGGTGTTAGGAAGGGGGCAAGGGCAGGAACCAGGGGCCACAGCATAAATGTTGCCTCCTCTGAAGCCTGCCCTACATCCTTCTCAGGTAAGGCTTCCATTACTCATCCTTCTCCCCACTCATCACCAGCTGCCACTGTTTTCTGTCTATGTCTCCAGAGGAGCCTGAGTCTCATTTCCTCTTCTTCCCCTACCCCAAGCACAGTCCTCAAACCAAGTAAGTATACAACAAAATGTGTGTTGAAAGAATAAAAGCACAGAAAATAACAAGTATTGGTGAGGAGGTGGAGAAATTGCAAACACATGCTAGTGGGAATATAAAATTGTACGAGCACTGTCGAAAGCAGTGTGGTAGTTCCCCAAGAGTTAAACATAAAATTACCACATGATTCCACAATTCCACCCTGGGTAGATAGATACCCAAAATAATTGAAAACATTTGTCCACACAAAAACATGTACACCAACGTTCATACGGCATTATTCACAATAGCCAAAAAGCGAACACTGAATGGATAAACAAAACATGGCATATCCACACAATGGAATATTATTTGGCAATAAAAAGACAGGAAGCACTGATACATGCTATGACACAAATAAACCTTGAAAACACAATTGTCAGTAAAAGAAAACGAAACACAAAGGCCACATATTGTATAATTTTGTTCATATTAAATGTCCAGAATGGACAAATCCATAGAGCCAGAAAGTGGGGCAGGGGGAAGGATGAGGGACCCCTAACAGGTATGGAGTTTCTTTTGGAGTGAAGGAATGTTCTGTAATTAGATAGTGGTGAACGTACATATACTGAAAACCACTGACTGTACACTTTTGAATGGTGATTTTTATCTCAATAAAAAAATAAAGCAAACTACCTCTCTCTAGGGAAGAGTTCAAAGGCCAAGCCTGTCTGGCTGGCTAGCTTGCTTGTCTTTTTCTGTCCCTCTGAAAACACCAACCTACAGAATCATTCTTTGTCTTGGGGAGTCCCCACCCCCACCCCACCCCTGACTTCAGAGGTGACTTGTAAGGAGTAGGTAGGAGAGGAGTGTCCCCGCAGAAACCCAGTGGGCCTTATAGAGAATGAAGCCCTCTCATTATACCCCCACATCACAGCAGGTGCCCCCATGACAAGGGAACTTGAGGTCTGGCTGTGATCTCGGCTCTGGCACAGGTTCTATCCCCTCCTTCAGTTTCTCCATCAGCAGTGTGTCTCACAGGGCAAGATGATGTCACAGAGCCTGGAGATCAGGGTGCCCTCCAGCAGTCGGAAGTTCAGTCTGACTGTGGTATCTGCCTTGGAGACAACAGTGGACAGGTTTCCACTGAGTTAACTAAGTCAACATTACTCAGCTTCACGCCCCCATTGGAGTCCTCACCCCTGGATGCTTGCTTCATGATGCTAGCAGGATGTGGGCTCCCTCCAGCCACCAAAACAGCTTCTCCCCGAGATAGTTCTATCAGGAATCAGTGAAAGGAGAAGGTTGTCCCATCCCCAGTCTCTGGTGGTAATTTCCCTGCCAGAGCAGAGGGGCTGGGCCACCACCCAGCCTGCCTCTGGTCACTAAAAGGATAGATTGGCAGGTGTCCCTGCCATGTCTGAGCCTCTTGAAACAGGTGGTCCCATCATTTTCCTCTGAGTTCTGAGCATCAGATCCAAGCAGACAGTGTGTGAGGAGCCCTGGGCCATTGGGCTGCCTCTGTCCCAGGTCCAATTGTTTTCATTTTACCAGAGCGTCCCTGCTGTCTGCTCGCCTCTGCTCTGTGTATCCCCTGTGACAACCACAAGCCCAGCAAAGAAGAGGAGCTTAATAAATAACTGCAGAATGAGTGAGAGCGATCAGATAAAATGGCCCCAAACCCCAGTGTCTTGAGAACAAAGATTAGATCCTTTTGCTGCAAAATTTTGCAAGCTGATTACGCTTTCTGTGCCTCAGTTCTTTTAACTATAAAATGGAAAATGATAATAGTATCAACCTCATAGAGCTGGTAAGCAAATTAACTAAGATAATTCATGTAAAACTCCTAAAACAGTCCCAGTACACATGTGATATATACTGTATGATCACCACTATCACTATTCATGGTATTGTCCTCATGGTCTTGTCCTTTGAATCCAAGCCAGGCTGATCAACACACCTCTCTGGCAAAGAGAGTGAAGACAAGTGACAGCTTTCAGAAGGATCTCTGGGCTCCTGCTGGGTCAGCCACCATTCCTGGAGGGCTGTTAGCCCTTGCCCCAGCAGTAAGAAGTACTTCCTTTCAAGGCATCAAGCCCTAGCCCTCCTGCCTGTCATAAGCCTCCTCTACGTAGAACCTGCATTTGACAGGTCCTCAGTAAGTGGGCTTATCTGGACAGAGAGCAGGCAGGCCCACATGCTGAGGCTGGTGGGATGGAGGCAGGCTCTCTGGACTGCCCAAGCCCAGATGCCAGGGCAGGGTAGGTCCTTGGTGACTTGACTCCAGGGGCTTCCTGCCTGCACAACATCCCTCCCCTGTGGGATCACACTGACCCTGAAAGACGAGAAAAGTTGGACATTTTGGGAAATTCCTGACCCTCCCAGGAAATCCAAGTACCTGGTGGGGGCTCATCCGGCCTATTGTCCTGAAAGGACATGAACAGAGGCCTCTGTCACCATGATCTCCCCCACAGACGTCTAGCCCTCGGGTCTCTGTGGGCGGGGTACACGTTTACTCAGGCTTCCTCCCTGCAGCCACCTTGCCCTGGGCTTCCTGTGATCTAGGCGTCCTCTGCCCCAGCTCCCATCTCAGCAGGACCAGAGGGAAGAGGCATCAAATAGGGCTGGGGCTGGAGACCCTCTGTACCAGTGCATCACTAATTCCACATCACATCTTCATGTTCCACTCTCTCTGCTCACCTCCAGGGCATTCTCTCTCTCTCTCTGAAGGTCATGTTAGTTAGCCCAGTGACCCCGCTAGATTCCCCAGATATCAGTGGGGGTCTCAGCCTAGGTCTTCAAGTTCCCAATTGCCAGTGCCAGGGAGGCGGGGACAGCCTAGACATCAGCTGTGGGTTTGCCCTGAGCCTGTGGACTCAGGAAAAGAGAGCTTCATGGCCCCGCTCCTCTGAGTATGTGGACAGGACCCAATGAGGAAGGGCTCCTCTGTGGGGAGTGCACACGTGCACAGATATATATTCCTGCATATGTGTATGTGTGAGCAGGTCATGTGTGTGATCCCATGTGATTGTATGTTATATGTATATGTGCTTGTTCCATATGAGTGAATACAAGAGAACAAGTCACAGAAAGAATCAGGAGGGGCATGGAGAGACAGAGAAACCAACAGAAAAGGAATTAGACTGAGACACAGAGAGAACAACAGAAAGCCATGGAAATAGAGAACCCCACAGTTCCAACTTCCTTGGTATGAGCTGCCAAGCAGAGGGCTCTCCACTCATTACACCTGTGTTTCTACCCATAACTGAAGTGGGTCTTCAGAGGAGGTGAGTAAGCAGAAGGTGAAGTTCAAGAAGGGATAGGATGTCAACAGTCCCACATCTCCTCACTCGCTGTAGGGCCAGTCTGGGCTTTCTTCAAGGACTGCAGTTTCCTCAAGCTGAGAAAGGGGCCTAAGGTCCCAAGATATCATCTAGGGTACAGAAGAGCTCCAGGTGTCTCTGAGCTTTTGAGGTGGCTGGGGGAGGGGAGCACCTCTGACAAGCCCCAGAGTCAGAAACAAATATCCCGAGACTGACACCTCACAGTATCCAATGTACGCATTGAGGAGGGCTTCCATCAGCTGGGAAATGAGGGATATGGTGGGGTGATGGGAAATGAGGGGTATGGTGGGGTGAGAAAGCCTCAAGGCTCTAAAAACCTCCCCCAATACCTTCGCCTTGGCCAAGAAGCATCTAGTTCACACCCACCCCTGCTTCCTGTGGGGAGGGTGCTATATGGGGATGAGAAGAGGCAAGAGTCCTGGGTTCTAGGCTAGGTTCTAATGGGCCAGGTAGCTCTGGGCAAGAAGCTCCCTCTCCTGGCCTAATCCCCCTTCCCTGACTCCCCATCTGTCTACTAGAGGACAGTAATGCCCACATTGGCACTCTGCTCCCAAGAGCTATAGCCAGGCTGCCGGGAGATGTTGGGGCAAGAAGGGGCTTTGGTAATAAGATTCCGGGCACCAGCTGTGAAAAGAACCACCTCAATGAACTCAGCATTTCCGCCAAAGTCGCCCACCAGAAGAGGAAAGTGTAACTTCCGCTGCCCCCACTTTCTGCAGCTGGGACCCTGCTCAGCTCAGAGTGGGGAAACTGTCATGGACTAACGATGTCATCTGCACACTCACTCTTGCCAGGAAGGCCCTCCGCAGAAATGAGCCTTCATTCAAACCAGAATGTGCCTCCAACAGTGATCACTTGACCTCAGGGTGACAGGATGTGTTTCAGCTCGGAAACTCTGCTAGAGGCTCTGTGTTACCTTGAGGATCTTTTCTCTCTGCCCCTTAAAAGGAGCCCTGCCTGCTCACCCAAACAGGAAGTCTTGAAGCTCAGAGGTGGAAGGCACCAGGGCTTCCCATAAATCAGAGATGTAGAAGGCCCAAACTGGGGAGCCCTGGCACCAAGAGCTCCGCACATGGTATGAACAGAACAGTCCTGGCCCAACCATTAGGGGTAGGGGCAGACTTGAGAGGCAGGACAAAGACTCCTGGAGGACCCATCCCTGGGGGTGGTAACAAGCAGACCTGCCCTGCTGCCTTCCAGCCTGTACACCTGGCCCTACCACTCCATCTTGTTCAACCAGTCTTTCCAAACAGCTCACACTCTTCCATGTGCTGTGGACTCTCACACTACTTGGATTTGCACGTGCTGGTTCCACTGCCTGGAATTCCCTCACCCCGCCTCTGTGTCTGGGTAACAACATTCCCTCAAGAATGGGAGAGCAGACAGAGAATGGGTTTCGGAGGTCCAGGGGGCCAAGGCCCCATCTGCTTGGGAGGGCAGGGTGATAAGCAGTACCTCAGCAGGCCTGACAGCAGGAGCGCTGAGCTCAGGGTCTTTAGGGGCCAGGGTGAGACAAAGGGGGAGAAGTCGGGGGTTGGTCGCTGGGACAGACCATGCAGACAGACAGTCTGGGCTGCGGAGGAGCTGGCAGGCACAGGGCCCAGCTTCATGAGGGCGGCTGTGGGGGAAGCTGGGACTGCAGACTATTTTTAGGCTCCTGCTGGATGGGAGAGACAAGGATGCTTCAGGCTACAGCCCTTGCTCACTGGGGAAAGACTAAGGTGGCCTTGATTTCCCCTGGCGCTCAGGGTCTCCAGAGATTCCTCTTTTGTCCCTAGGGACCAGCGCCTGGTATCAGGACCTTAACAGGAAGCAACCCCAACAGCCACAGACATGCAAACGTCAATGAGAAGTCATTTCCATATCATTTGCACTTTGCCCTTCTTCCTCATCAGAAGGAACAGAAAGTTTCCTTTCAGAGAATCCTCAGGGGAGCAGGGCATTCACCCAAGTCCACCTTCGGCTGCTCCTCCTGGGTATCAGGAGAGTCCGATATCAGCTCTAAAATCAGAAAGCACATAAGGCAGGATTGTAGCCAAGTTGGAGCTACTGCATAGGCTCAAGGTAGCAAATACAGTACGTTTGACCAGTTGGTGGAGGCTCCCTGAAGAGTGGTGTTGATGAGGATTCATCCATTCACTCCACAAATAATTATTGAGCACTTACTACGTGCCAGGCACTATTTAGGTGCTGGAGATTTAGCCGTGAACAAAAAAAGACTAAATTCTCTGCCCTTGTGGAATGGATTTCTACAGCAGTGCTGGCCAATGAAAATATAAGTGAGCTACACAGATAATTTTACATTTTCTAGCAGTCACATTAAATAGAAGTGAAAAGAAACAAGTGAGATTAACTTTTTCAAGATAGGTTATTTAATTTGATATATCCAAAACATTTTCATTTCCACCTGTAATCAATATAGCAATTTATTAATAAGATAAATTCTTTTTCTTATATTACATATTCAAAATTCGGTATTATAGCTCATCTCACTTCAGATGAGCCACATTTCAAGTGCTCTGTAGCCCTTGGAGAATGTAGTTCTAGAGGAAATCACTCACCTGAGCTCAGGAGAAAGAATGCACAATTGATTAGTGATGTCTGCTATCCTCATAGGCAGGTCTGGGAGGTGGAAAGTAGGCTGTGCGTTTGCCCACATGTTATAGGCCCAACTCCAAGTTTGTGTTCACTTCTACCTAAGCCTTTCATGAAAAACTGCCAGTGTGACTTCAGGTGTGGGTCCAGCAGTTCTAGTATGGGTACCATTCTCCAGAAAGTCACCAGCATGCTAACAAAGCAAGTACCTCCTTGGTGTGCTCCTGTGTTTTTCTCTTCACCCTGGGACTGTGGTTGTTTGTTGTTGTTGTTTTTCTCAAAGCCTCTTTCTCCCAAAGTTAACTCATACCAAAATAAAAGTGTTTCCTGAGCCTAAATTAGCCATTCCAGCTCCATTCCACCAACCCACATCCTCAGGCCTCCTGGCCAGAATCCTTGCTGGGATGGCCCAGCGCAGACAATAAGGCTAAAATTGGGTTGTGCAGGCAACAGGAAATGCTTATAGATGGGGAGGGGTGGGGGAGGGGTGAACTTGGAGTGTGGCAGGCAGGGATGAGGTGTGAGAAAAACTAGATCTCAGACCTCATTATCCTTATTATCCTTATCATCACCATCCACCCACCTCTGCTCAAAATTCTTCAATGGCTTTGTATAATCTTCAGGATGAAGATCCAGGGCCTCAGCTCCCAGGAGCTGACATGGACAGACTCATTCAGTCTCACTTCCAGATACTCTCCCCTCTTTCAACTTATTCCTTCAACAAGAATGTATCGCAGGCACTGTTCTCGGTGCTAGAGATGCAGCTGTGACCAAAATTGACAAGAGTCTCTCTGCCTTGCTGGAGCTGACATTACTCCAGTAAAGCCCATAACATCCCAGGCCCTTGCACAACCCCAGGCCCTGGCAAATGCTGTTTCCTCTTCTATTTTTCAGTGACCTGGGGGATTTCTACTCATTCTCTAAGGCCCACCAAAGCATTCTCTGGCCCCCACAATGGGTCAGGTACCCTCCCACCTAGGATAATCACACAGATGGTGGCCACCCAGCCCCACATCTGCCTCCCCTAGAAGGCTGTGAGGATCTCTATGGCAGGGGCTGTGCCTTCCCTTGCTGAGACCCAGGAACCTGATTCCAAGCGCACCAGCCCTAAAGCTCCATTCTCCGCCCCCCCACCCCCCACCTCCCCAGCTCGGGACTGAGCAGGACAGACAAAGTGGGTGGGCAGAAGTATCAGGACTCTTCTGAAGAACTCAGGGGTATTCTGGAACCTCCTACTCCTGGCATTCCAGTGGAAAGACTGACAGAAGCAATAGCACAGAGTGTCTCCAGCAAAGGTAGGCAAAGGACTAAGGGAGACAGGATAGAGAAGACAGGGATGTGCAGGGCTGTCCGTGCTGGGTCAGGGCATCAGGTCTGCAAGTGGAAGGAGCTGTTCACAGGTTTCACACAGAGGAGAGAGAGAGAAGGCAGTGGCTTTCTCCCAAGGGAGATGGGATGGTGAAATGTGGACCTACCGGGGTAAACCTTAGTGGCCCTTTAGGTTTATGAAGGGGAGGGAGACATAAAGGGTTTCCCATTCCCTGCTGGCTTCCCCAGGAATTCCAAGCTTTGGTTTTTCACAGTCTTGCTCCCTCTTTTACATCCTTATTCCTCCCTTGGGTGGGTGTTGGGGGAAGATGCACAAGACAGAGGGCAGAAGGCTGGGCCTGCCCCGGCCCCAGCCTGGCTCCCTAGAAGCCGATGTTGGTGCCATATTGTGTGGATCTCCATGCCCTCGGGGTTCAGCCTAATGGTCCTACACTCGCTGTTGCCCAAGGCCTGTCGTGCTGCTTGTCCATCAGAGGAAAGACAGAGAAGGAGGCTTGTGCCCCGCCTGCCCTTCCCCACAGGCTCATTTACATGGATTTACAAGGCTCATTTTATGCCTCCATGGACATGGCTTCCCACCTGCCCCCCTGCCCTCCTGCTTGCCCAGCTTCTCCTGGTGCCTCCATTGACACAAAGGAGTATGTTCCATCCCTCAAATCCCCTGCTAGAGGCCCATAGGACACTAAAAGGAGCCCCACAGGAAAGAGGCCTGCTGAAGCCCAGAGAAGGCAGGGACCTCACAGGAGGTTACCCAGCAATTCAGGTGGGCTAGGGCTTGAGCCCACATTTTCTCCACTAGCCATTCCTGGATCCCACTTCTTCTGCCTCTTCCCTTTCAAGGGGCTCACTGGGGTGGGGGGAGCCTGGAAAGCCCTTATGCTGCTGCTGCTGCTGCTGCTGCTGCTGCTGCTGCTGCTGCTGCTGCTTGGCTATAAACTGGGAAAACAGATGCGGCCAAGACAGTGACTCTGAGCTCCTTCTAAGACAAAGTGAAGTGGTCTTAGAACCCAGAAAAGTGTGCCAGAAGGGGCCCCCCAGAAGCCCTGGTCCAGCCCCTTCTTCCTACACATGAGAATGAGGTTCAGAAGAGACGATATCTGCCCAGGATCAAAAAAGGTAATGGCAGCCCAGCGTCTCTGCCCCCAGCCCAGAGCTCATCTGTGTTCCCCAGACTCCAAGACTCCTGGCCTGAGCACCTGCTGCCACCTTGGTCACCTTAGGAAAGCTGGGTGTGAGAGAGGAAAGAACCAGGCAGAATCTTAGGCACAGGGCTGGCCCAGGAGAGCACAGGGCAAACTAAAGGAGAGTGTGGTGGGTGGGGCCTATTCCAGCTCTGTGGTCTGCCAGAGCTGCCCAGGAGCTGAGCTTAGACTCAGAGAGGGTGCTGTCCCAAATTCCACTGCCACATTCCCCTCTCCAGCAGTCCCTGCTGCAAGGGGCAGGCAAGAAGGGAAGAAAGAGGAGGGGAGAAGATGGGGGGAGGCATCTGGGAGACATCTGGCCCCACCTTTACCCTAGTCCTGCCCACCCATCCTCCTGAACAGTCTCTAAGTCCCCTCCCCACATCCCATCCCAGCCTCAGAAGCTCCTTTTCACATATCCTTCTGGGTTCTAAAATCTATTTGCTTTATCTTTGAGGAATTCAAGGGTTTCTAAGGCACAAATCCCACCCCAGCCCTGTCACTGCCCTGGGGTTGAAAGGCCAAACTCCAGACTAACACAAAACCCTGCCCCATTGTACCCACTGCATGCAGACTGACCCCTTGCCCTGCCTGGAATAAGTACCTCACCCCCACTCAGGCACCCCCTCTTGTAGTCCTCTAGCCTCTTGCACACATACTTCTGTCACCACAGGTTTACCCCATGAGGTCATATTTGATTAGCTCTCCCCTTAGAAGGGGCCCCTCGAGGCAGGGAGGTCTGAAGCTGTGTCTAGCATGGCCAGGCCAGGCCTCTGGCGAAGTATGGGAGGTGGAGGCTGGGAAGGGGGAAAGGCCAGCTCCTGAGATGAGGAGAGGATGTGGGGTAAAGGAGCTGTCTGGGCACCAAGGTTAACGGCTTGGTAGGCAGTGCACTGCTCAGGAGCTATGGGTTCAGATCTCGCTCCTGCCTCTCACTAGCTGGAACCCCTGCTGAGCGTCTCCACCCCTCCAAGGCCCTAAGGAAAGGACCAGTGAGAGGGCATGTGATGTTCAGAGGCAGGAAGTACAGTCATAAACAGGAGCTCTCACCCTCACCCCCTGACGAGAATGGCTTTGAAGGGAAGGAGGAAGCACAGGTAAATAAATAGCTTGTTTATTAGTAATATGTTACATCATTAAAGTGCATTGAGAAGAGATGCAGGGGCCAAAGCTGGAAGGCCACCGGCCCTTGGCCCTGCCCTGGGCTGGCCAAACATGGCAGAGAAGGCCCAGCTCTCTGCTGAAATCCATGGACAGGGTTGGGACAGAGCCACCCACCTGGAGAGCTTGGCCCAGGGTGTCCCCACCAGAATTCACAGTTTAGCCTAAGTTATAGCATGTCCTGAGCTGAAGGTGGGAGGCTAGGAGCATGGAAGCACAGCCCCTGGGGAAGAGGGCTGAGGGGAGGGGAGAGGCCTCCCCACCCCCCGACCCCCAATACCAAGGGCAGAGTCCTGGAACCTCCCCCTGAGGACCTGACTCCTTCTAAATGAATGTGTGAACCTAGGGCTCAGTTTTATCCTTCATTCTCCCCTGTCTCCCTCACCCACCCCCTCCCATAACCACCCCCGAACCAGGGGCTTGGACAACGTCTCCCTTAGCCTGGGCTCCAGGGGCAGAGCCAGCTCATGCCATCTCCTCAAACCCATGCCACCACGTCCCTGGACTCTTATCTCATTCCAGAAGCCTCACGCTGGGAGCCCCCATAACCCATTCCTTCCCAGGCCCTCCCTCTCCCACCCCACCCCCAGCATGTAGTTTTGGTATTTTCATACAGATGCAATCGGAAGTAGCTATACATTAAATAAGCCTAACATAAAAATAGAGCTTTTTCCGTCCTTCCGTCCGGAAAGCAAACATCCTTCAATAAACATGCAAGGAGGCTGCCTTAGCGGGACCCAGGGCTGGCAAGCGGGCCACAGAGGGCAGCCTTGGGCCTGCAGAATCACCAGCCACCCCTGGCCATGGCAGGAGGGGCAATTTGGGTACAGAGAATTCAAAAGGACTCAGGCCTCAGCTCAAAGGTCCAGAGACGAGGTCCCAGCTCACCTTTCCCAGCCCCTCTCTGGCCCACAGGCTCTTAGGCCGAGAACGTCACTACATTTGGTCCAGTTTGAGTTCTTGAAAAATAGTCTCCAGAAGATAAAGTCTTGCATCATCGACGTTCCAGCTTCACAGTCGGCTCCTTCATTCTCCGGCCCCCACTGCCCTCGCCCCACCTGGGCCCAGCAGCTGCCTGCTGCTGGCCATCTCCAGGCCTGGTGTCCCCCATCGGGCTACACAGTCCCCCTGGAAGCAGTGGCAGGCAAGGAGCTCCCGGGCAGGGCAGCTCTGGGTGTCACTTTTCTAGTGCTCTGGGGCTATGGAAGCCTGCAGCATGCCCGGCCCAAGGAGGCCCTAATGGACCAGTAGACCAAGAGCGAGTGTGGGCAGGACCCCCAGCCAGAGGGAGGCCACAGGGGCCTGGGCTCGGCCCAGCAGATGCTCAGCCTTGGCTTCATCCTCAGACAGCAGCTGCCAGTGCTGAGCCTTGTGGAGGTAGGACCCCTCCTGGCCTTCGCAGTAGTAGTGGCCATAGTGGCCGTCCGTGAGGTTCTCGATGAACAGGATGCAGTTGGGACTCTGGTGGCCTGGCTCGCAGCTCTGCTCCACCTTCTCCCCATGGCGCCACCTGTAGGTGGCGTGGCGGGACTCCATGGGGCAACTCAGGTAGTAGCGCGAGTTCTTGGCCAGGGAGACTTTCTGCAGTGGGGCCTCCTCTGGAGGGGATGGGAAGGCAGCCGTGAGGAGGGGCCTAGGGCTCCCAAGGCAGGCTGTGTCCTCCCCTACTGACCAGGTCTCCAAGGCCAAGGCTTCTAAATGAACGCAGGGAAACAAGGGCCCAGTCTCCTTTCTCTCCCCTGCCTCCCTCACCCACTGCTCTCACAACCACCCCCACAGCAAGGGGACTCCCTCCACAGGACTGTCCTGCCCCATCTGCATGGAGCTCCCAGGACCAGACCACGTTTCCCTCAGACATGGCAATCAGGGCATGGCTGTACCACCCTCACTGGACTAGGCCCCAGGCAGGGCCAGATCAGGTACCTGGCTTTGGGTTGGGGCACTCTTTGTGTGGCTCTTCTGGATTAATGGCCTGCAGCACTGACCTGAAGTTGAAAGGAGAGAGGCTAAGTAGACAGCAGGCCACACACCTGGCCCTTCCCTGTCCATATCCCCACCCTAGTATCTGCCAAGGTGTTTACCTACAGGAAGGTCTGGTCAGAATGGTCCAGCACCAACACCTCCCGCAGTCCGTCCACACCCCCTATGTCTCCTTACTCCTGTATCCACCCTCTCCCAGGGATAGGGATCATGGCCAACATACCTATGGGAGCTGTAGATGGAAACACAGTGGCCCTGGTCCCAGCCACAGTAAGGGTCTCGGGCCATGAGGCAGCCATGGCAGCCCCCACCATAGACATCACACAGGTCCAGTGGTACCTGGCTCACCTCCCACTGGGAGCTCACATACAGTTTCCGCTTAAAAGAGAAAAGAACTAGGTCAGGCCAGGGCCCCACCGTCAATACTGAGTCCTACGCCCCCAGGCCAAGGCCATCTGCCTGGCAGGCCCAGGGCCCAGAGGCTCTGAAAATGACATGCGAATCACATGCAATGAAGCTCTGTCCTCAGCTGGCCATCACTGGGTAGAACCACAGGGCAGGGGTGGGGGTGGGGAAGCTCACCCGGTCAGCGTCCAGTGACATGGCCTGGATGGTGGTCGCATGGCGGAAGGGTTGGATCTCTATGATGTTGATGAGGCTGTGTTCCCGCTCCCCCGACTCCACTACCTTGTGGATGGTGCCCCGGTCTGTGGGGGGTGAGCAGAGGGTCAGAGAGCAAGAGTCCCACCTCCAGGCCAGGCAGCTTCCCTCTGGGTTGGACTGCCCAGGAAAGGCATGGGTGGGGGAGTGCTGGGAAGTCATGGCCAGGCAAGGGTCACAGGATGAGGTGAGGTGTGACAAGGAAAGCATGACTGGGAGGAAAGTAGGAGCCGGAGGGCAGTTGTAAGTTTCCAAGGCTAGCCTAGGGCTCACCAAGGCCCAGGGAAGCTCGATCATGAAGAACGGAAGCAGCAGTCCCGCATGCCCAAGTACTGTGCTAAACCCACTACACGTATTAGCATTACCTCATTCAATTCTCCACACTCCTGGTTGTGGGTATTATCTTCCCCACTTCACAGATAAGGAAATGAGGCTCAGAAAGACTAAGCAATTGTTCAAGGTCACACAGCTGGTGACTGTAACCCAGAGGTGTCAGAACCCCACCCCTCCCTCAGCTTCTTCCATAACTTCCCTGCCTCCTGGGCTCTCTGGGGACATGTTTTCTTCAAATAAACTTTTTATTTTGGAATAATTTCAGATTTACAAAAAAAAAAAAAAAAAAATAGCAAAGATAGCAAAGAGTTCCCGTATACCCTTCACCCAGCTTTCTCTACTGTTACCATCTTATGTAACTGGCACATTTTCACAACTAAGCAGTACAGTACTATTAACTCAACTACAGACTTTACTGGGGTTTCACGGGTTTTTCCACTAGTGTTCTTTGTCTGTTCCAGAATCCAATTCAGGGCTCCACATTGTATTTTGTCTTAGGGGATTTTTAAATTTTTATAACATCTTCAATCTGAAAAAGACCTTCGATTCCACATAGGGATTCCCAAAGTCACATAAGAGGCTGCCTGATTTCAAGGTCAGTGCTCTCTCCATCAACACCTGTTGGGAATTAATGGGTATCCTGACCCCTGGGTCTTCCCAATCCCACCTAACCTGCTGTCCCAGTTTCCAGAATAGCTTACCTCCTTCTCCCTCCTTCCCAGTTCCTCAGGGCATCACTTGTCCCAAAATAACAGTCAGATAATGGGATGGTTGCCTGCCTAGGACATTTCCTTTGTTTCTATGATTGCCCTCGCAGGCACTGGAATGTGGTCCGATGCTTCTTTGGCCTGACAAGCTCCCAGCCCAGTCACATTCCTTTCACCTCCTTCCAAAGCAGCATGGTGACAGCCTCCCATTGCTTCCCCCAGTTGTGAGAGCCTCCCGTTCTCTGCAGAGGGCTCAGAAAGCTCTATTTCTTATCCAGCCCCAATTCTTCTTGCTTCTGGCTCCATATGGGGTCTCTCTAATAGCCCTCAGGGAGAAAAAGACAACTGCCTTCATCACTCAAGTGTTTTTGCCTCCAAGGTCTGCAGGAAGGGAGCCCACAGCTCCCCTAGCCTTCCCTGACTACTGCTCCCAGTCCCCCATCGTATGACCTCTCCTCTCCTGCACCCCAGTGCCCTGCTGTTCCCTGGCTGACTGCTGGGGCAAAGCAAGGGCAGGGGCCCATGCGTGCAGCCAGGATGAATGGAGGAATAAGGAGGTGTGGTCTCAGGACCCAGAAATCAGGCCCTGCTCCAGGGAAACTGGTGAGGCCACCGTGGCCCTGAGACAACCCCAAAATGAAGCAACAGCAGGAAGTCACGTGGGGGAGGGGTGGGTGCCTAAGGCCTAGACCATGTGGCCCCAGAGGTGCTAGGCACCTGGGGGAGACACTGCCCTTTCTGATGGCACCACTGCCTGGTCTCAAGGAAAACCTGCAGCTACACTGACCACCACATTCGCTCCTAGGAGCCCCCTTTGTCCATAGCTGGGGTCAGGAAGCTGCCATAAACCCAGCTCAGGGCTAGCGCGTCTATGCAGTGGCTTCCTGGAATGCAGGGACATCCCTCAGGGTTCTTCCCAGCTTCTGGGGTCAGCAAGACCCTGCTTCCCCAGAGAAGCCTCCTGCAGAGGAGGAGTCCCTGCAATCTTCTGCAAGACTCTGCAAAAGCTTTACCCTCTAGGAGTCCTTTCTCATACCCCACTAAATTCTTTGCATACCACATGGAATGTTTCCTCTCACCTACATAATCCCAAAGAGAGGGAGAGGGTCCAATTTCCTCATTCTGCCTGGCAGAGGTCCACAGGACACCCAGTAACCAGATCCTTCCTCTTGACCTTCCTCATCTTTTTCCGCTATCCTCATGAGTCCGACATCTGGACCAAAGCTGCACTTAGCTTTGTTCAGACTCATCACATTTCTGCCTCTGAATCCTGGCACCTGTTCTTCTCCCATCCTAGGAGGCCTTCCCCTCTTCCTTCTGTCCCTACCTCCTCTAGGAAGCCCTCTCTGCCTGACTCTTTCACAGCCAAACTAACCCCTGACAGCTCTAAGTCACTCAATTCTTCCTTCCAGGTATAAAGATCCAATCAGATGTTAATTACATTATTCTTTATACCTTTCATATCCCTTTTTACAAAGCAGACCTGAGGGATGTGGGATCACAGGGTAGTCCCTCACCCGTGGCTAGGTAAAGCACATGGAAGGTCTCCCCGTGGCTGGACTTCATGCGGTGGACAACTACTTTCTGGTAGTGGTACTTAGAGTGAAACAGTGGTGTCTTCAGAGGCCCCATGGGCTCCACCCTCTGTGCCACCTCAGGGTGACTGTCGGCCACCTGGAAGGTCTCCGTGGGTATCGGCTGCCGGTCTGGGAGGCACTGAACAAGAAGAGCAGGCCCAGGTCAGTGGGTGGCTGGAAAGGGAGGTCGGTGGAGGGCAGGGCCTGGGTCATGGCAGGTGTCACTGCTTACCTTGCCAGGCCGAGGGTTGGGAAGGCCCGTGTGGTAGCCCTTGAGCGAGGAAGTGCGGAAGACCTTGTCAATGTCACCAAGGGAATATACACAGACAGCCGAGTAGTTCCTGGGGGAATCACAGAAACCATTTCAGTGGGAGGCCCAGGACCCACCCACCTCTACTCACCCAGGCCAGCCCAGCACCATACAGAGCATGACTACAGCCTTCTAACCAAGCTTCCCAGCCTGTGAGATCCACGAAGGCAGGGACTATCCTGGGGCCAAGTCCAGTGTCTAAAATAAGAGTCACCAAACACCATTGCAGGCAGGAGGAAAGGAAGTAAGTTCAACCTAATTTCTTTCTGTTGCAGTCTAAAACCACAGCCTGTGTTCTGTGATAAGATCGCTTAGTTCAGAGGCCAGCCCCAGGACCCTCTGGTCCCTATGTGCAATCCTCCTACCTCTCTGGGCACAGCTGCAGGATGCTGACACCCAAGGAGGTCAGACTCTGGTCCCTCTTCAGCCCAGTTGGGTCCATCCACACAGAAGCCACAGAGCAGGGTCCTGGGTTCCCTACCCTGCCCCCCTCCCCTTTCCGAAAACACACCCAACACTTTTGCCTGCCTTGTTTTCAATCAATGAGAGTGATTAAGAGGTGTGAATTATCAGGCGCAGGCAGTGCCTGAGCAGGTGTGATAGCACTCAGCAGCACCCTGAGAGGCCTCAGCAGCTTTATTCCCAAGGCCCAGAACCCACTCTAAGCACACGGCTGGTGGACATGTGAGCACAGGCACTGCCATGAGCGTGCATACAGTACATGCATGCATACCTGTGTATACAAACTCACAAACACACCAGCACACACATCTCCGTGAGCAATGACTGTCCCCCTACCCCAGTCCCAGCAACAGTCCTGTCCCTTGAGCCTGCAGTCCCTGCTCATGCCACATCAGCCAGCCCCACAGCAGGGCCCAAGCCCTCCAATCCCTGCTGGACACGTAACCAACATCAGCCCCCAGCCCCAGGACGAGGGTCACTCACCAGGGGTTGGAGAAAATGCCATAGACCCTAGTGTCCTTCCACTGGCCATTAGGGTCAGGGAGTAGGAAGACATCCTGCAGCCTGTTGAAGTTCTTGTTGGTAGCGGGGTCGCTGCACACCAGCATGGCTTTCAGGAAGGTGTTCCACTTGGAGACCGACAGTGAACTCTCACCACCCTGGTCCCCCTGGAAGGGTGGCAGGGAAAGGAGGCCCCTCAGCACTCGCTACACACCTGCTGCCAGGGATGCTAGCACCCAGGCTTCAGGGAAGGAAGGGAGGCTCTGAAAGGTGTGGGTTCCTGCCAGGCGACCAGGGAGAGATCCCCATGACTCGGCCCGGTTCCTGGGCCAAGCTCCAGCCATAAGGCCTGGCTGACCCAAGGCATAGGGCCAGCAATGGGCACCTGCAGGGTGAGGGCTATGGGTCCATTCCCACAGAGCAGATGGGCTCAGACACACATTTGCCCATTCTCACACATGCACACACACACAGGTGACATATTCGCACTTGGTAACACACGTAAACACTCATACTTGCACACATACTCATACACACTCTCACATGACTACACATACTTGCACACTATCACACATGCACATAAGTTTAACCATCTTAACCTACTCACAGATGCATGGACACTCTTGCACACGCACATTTACTCCTACAATCCCACATACAGACTCACTCACACATTTCACATACTTCATACAAACATGCATGCACATTTACACACAGGCACTCACACACTCACTCAATCCTACTCAGGCATCCACTCACCCTGCACAGCTGGGCCACGCGAGACACGTTGAGAGGAGCCTCCGGATTCTTGTCAGGGTTGTCCTCCCGGAAGAAGTAGTAGATCTTGTCATTGTAGGCCTGATCTTGGTGCACAATAGTGGCCTTAATGAACTGTGGGTCTGCCAGGGACACATTCGAATTAGTGTGAGGCTAGAGAGCCTGCTCAGGGTGAGGGGCCCTCTCCAACCCTGCACACCTTTGGAGTCTGCAAAAACAAACCTGGGGCAAATCAGACCTGAAATAAAACTTAGAACATCAGGCCCAATAATCCAAGGGTCTGAGACTCTGTATCCCTATCCCATACCTGTTTTGCTCTCCCCCTACAAAGATGTCATTGGCCTAGAAGCGATGACTTCATGCTTGGGGACTGGGGGAAGGTTCCAGGGGACCTTTATATGGGAAGGTCCCTGGGGGCCTTTATGTCACTTCTGCCTAATTGGCAGAGCCGTAATGAGGAGAGAGGGGGTTGTACCTCCACATGAGCTCAGCAGGGATACATTATGACTCCAGGGGACCTCACATTGGGTCTGCGGCTTCCTCTGTTTTGTTCCTAGAGTATGTCAGTCCCATCTTGCCTCTGCATATTTGCCTCTGTTGTTCCCCTGCTCCCTGCCAGACTGACTTTCTCAGTCACTTTCCTGACTGGCCTGTGGCCCCAGCAGCCCTAAGGGAGCCCTCCCAGGGAACGTGAGGCTTCCATCTGCTGCCTGGGCATTCACACCCCCGGGTTCACCCCAGTCCAGTGGGAGCCTACTCACTCTGCATGACAGTATCACTGGTGTATAGCTCGATCTCACCCTGGATGCGGCGGAACCGCGGGATCTTTCCGTTGTATTCTTGTTTCCGGATTGTGGAGTATACCTCATCCCCTGGGCGTGGTGGGAGGAACATGAGTAAGGGCAGACAACTCCTGGAAGTCCTTCCCCCAGGCGTGGGCCACCAGACACAGAATTGACCACCCACCCCCAACCCAGGACAGCCCCAGCCCTACCATCAAACAGAACAAGGGAGTTCTCATCCGGGCTGAAGGGAGCATAGCCTCTCCTCTCACCAAGTGACTCCACAGTGCCATTTACCTGGGGGAGGTTGGGGGGTGCGGTCAGCCAGCCATGTAATCCTATCATCGCTGCCTGCCATAGGCGCCAGCTTCCCAGCCAGGGTCCCTGTCCTCCCAGGCATTCTGTACAAGGTGAGGCCAGTCTACCCGACCTCCTTCTATGGGGGGCAGAAGCCCACCCAGACAAGGGTGAGCTGACCAAGCATATGGGGAGGGGCCTTCTCACCAGGCTCCAGCAGCTGGGGCGCCGGGCATTGGTGCCACAGACGAGCAGCCCCTCGCCTTGTCTCTCCAGGAGCGTGATGTAGTTCTCACAATCCTGCCCAGAAGAAAGGGAAGAACAGAGGTTGCGTGGAGGCCCTGGTAGGCCTAGCACTAGAACTCTCAGTCTTGGGGAAGGACTCAGAAGATTAAACACAGGAGGCAGCCTCCAAGGAGGGCCCAGAATAACCCCCCAAGAACAGAGGAAAGACACAGGGGCCTCAGAGAGACTGTGTCTCCCTTCAAACTGGGTACCCTAAGGCAGGGCCATGCCTCCTTCCTCAGACTCTCAGACTCCCATCCCTTTTCTATGGAGCCCAGCCTCCCCTTTCTACTCCCTCTCTCCACTCACCCGCTTGTCTGTGCAGGACCCCTTCGTGGAACCGATGTTCACCTATGGGGGAAGGTGGGATGGGAAAGTATTAGTTCACTCTGCCAGGAGCCAGATGTCCCCTAATTGCTTTCCATGTACCCTCAGGACAAGCTCATTTTATATTAAGGTAAGTGACTCGGGCTCTGAGGTGGTGAGCAATTCACCGGAGATCATATAGGCTGCTCGGCCTGATACCAGGAGCCAAGCCCAGAGCTCAGGGGCCAACCCAGAGATCTCAGAAGACCTGGGCCACAGGGTTCTGGAGCCCAGCTTCCTGCACAGATCTCCCCTATCAGCACTACCCACCTGGCCAGGCAGGTAAGTTCCGGGCTTTGCTCCACACTGCCCAACACCCATGTCCGTCTGGACTACCTTTAGGGAGCCTCCCCCAGGGACCATTTATAAGATATAATGGGAGATGGACCAGTTTAGGAAGAAATGCCAGCTCCCTCCCCCAGATTCCCTGAGGTTCTCTCACCAAGGCCAGAGGGGAGATAAGGAGAGAAATGGGGGCAAGCAGGAGGGAGGGCCCAGGCTCACCGTGTGCACAGAGGCGTTCTTGCCCTCTGGGAAGTTGAAGAGATAGACCTTGCTTCGTCCACCCACCCACACAGAATCGCTGCCTGGCTCGTGAAAAAGCACTGTGTGCGGCTCTGCTGAGCCAAATTCCACCTGGTCCTTCCCTGTGCGGCCTGAGGAGGAGGCAATTGGCAGAAACTTGAGGCTGGGCCCTGGGCAAGAAGATCACGTCCCCTGTCTCAGGCACACATGCACCCGCCTGGTAACTAGAGCTTGGGTCTGGGCTAGGGCAGTGCCAGGACTCAGAGTTACAGGCGGGAAAAGAAAGGGGTCCCCTGGTGGGGTCTAGCAAACAGCTGTGTTCACCCCAAAGCCATGGCCCCTACCCTACAATATGTGTGAACTCAGGGTGGGAGCAGGATTTAGGGACCCCTGGGGAGAAGAGCTCCCCTCAACACACACACATACTTGGCTGTTCCTAAGGGGCTGGGACCAGGGCCTTTCAGGTTTGCTCTGTGAGGCTCTTTGTTGCCCGGGACAGAGTAAGCAGCTACCTCTACCCGCTGCAGGTAGGAGGGCCTCGAAACACCCCACTTAGAGTCCAGGTTCCCAGGAATCACTTTGCTCAGAACCCTATTCTCTCCTTCAGGAAGCCCTCTCCAACCCCTCCTGTGGACCCCACCCCAGCCCCTCAGTTAGCAGGTCAACTTAGATCAGAATCTAACTGTCCATTCCCTCCCATTTCACAGATGGGAAAGCAGAGGTCCAGAGAAGGGGCAGCACAAGGCCACATGGTCAGTAGTAAGCCCTGAACTGAGCCTAAGCTCCTGCCTGCAGCTGGGCTGTGGCCTGGCCCACTGTGGCCTGGTTTCATGGAGGTGCCAGTTTGCCCCAGGTGTAAAGTTCTACCCTCCCTCCGCAGCAACTCTGGTGTAACAGAGGGCCCTTCACAGAGCATATCCTGGGCCTTAACCAGAAGGGCTGACCAGCACAATTTTGCCCAAAAAGGAAATTGTCTGCAGCTACCGCCTCCAGAGTGAAGATGTCTCATCTCTGGTGACACTGCTGAGGTTGTCCTGGTTGCAATACTAAATTATAGGGATGGGACGGCCTGTGGCTTTGCCCCCGCAATCACCCACAGCTTGCATCTTCCCACACTTCTGACCATCTTGGAGCCTCACTCAGGAACTCGGCCTGACCACTGTTTACTCATCTGTAGCAAACCCAGGGGCAGACAGCTTAGCAATGACACCCAAGCAGGACACACTCAAGGCCAGACAGAAAAGAACTGCCATTTCCTGAGTCTGCCCCAAAGCCCTCTTGCTGCCATTTGAACCATTCCTGCTGATTCTGCATTCAACAAGGCAAGGAATGTGACATACCATGCAATCCACATTATCATTCCTTTTCTGTAAGATACATCCCTGTATAGCCAAGTCACCCCAGAAATGGGGTATTGCACTCCACCTCAGCTGTAGCCTGGTTCACTGCAAAGGCAGAAACTGAGGGCACCTGGGAAACACACCAGCCAAGGTCATACTAGGATATAGGATGGACTGACTCATCCAGACTGAATATGGGTTCTCAGGAGCATTCAGGGAGATGCCAGCACTGTGGACTACAGAGATGTGCTGAGCTCACTGCCCTCGGTTTACCTGGCTCTCCTCAGCCACACCACGAACAGCCCAAGCAGCCTCTCTGTACCCCGAACCTCATTCCCCATCAGTACCAACTGCGCAGGGCAGGGGCCCAGCACCCACCTCTGTGCTAGGTAGTGGTCAGGGTGCTGGCCAAGGTTTGGGCAGGGCTGGCAGGTCTCAGGACCCCCGATTCCCTCTCCTTTCCAGTTGGAATAAAATTAGAGTGCTGGGGTCAGCAGCCTAAAGACACAAGGCTTTCCTGACTCAGCTCCCACAGCTCCCCTTTCACCTGAAGTCTGAGCCGCAGCCACCATCCCACAGCCCAGAGCCCAGCCCACTATCCAGACTGTCAGCAACCTGAGCTCCCCTCCCACTTCCCTAGCCAGCCAGGGGCCAGGAAAAGCTGTCTGTCTGCATCTGGAGATGTTGGGCTGGGACAGGAGACCTGAACAACCCCCCCACTCCCAACCCCACCCCCCCTCCACCACCACCAGAGGCCAAAGGGGAGGAGCCCCAACCCTTCATCAGTCACCTCAGCCAGCATGGGCAATGAGGCCACAGCCAGTGTGTAGTGCTAGTCCCTGGAAAGGAGCTGTGGAGGAGACCCTAATGGAGCCCTGGCCTGGGGGCTGCAGTCCTGCTCTAGGGAGTCTAGTCTAATGTGGAAGACAGAACCCTGCTGTGGAGTGACAAGTCTGATGAGAGAGGCCCTGAAGAGCAAGGTCCGAGGGGGAGACCAGCCCTAGCCTAGGATCCAGTCGGAGGGATGAGACAATCACACCGAAGCAAGCCTCCACAATGCTCAAATAAAACTGTCTAGGTGTAGCCCCTAGGGCTGCTCACACACAACTTCTGAGGACACAGAGGGAGGATGAGGGCTGCCATGCTGGGTATAGCATGAGGGGCTGCAGCACCAGGGCCAAGACAGTCCTGCATAGAACTGTTAGCCTGAGCCCTATTCCCCTCAAACCCTGGCTGCAGCATCTGGGTGTGGGGGAGGCAGGGACTGCTGGCCCCAGAAGAACAAACAGGAGCCCAGGAGCATTGCCTCTCTTGACCCCCAGGCTCCCGCCCCACGGAGCTCTGCGCCTGGTATTGTGTATGGGGGCGATGGCACCAGCCCGGCCCCAGGACCTGGCCTTGGCCCATTCTCTACCCAGCCCCAGCCCCAGCCCTGCTCCGGCATCGGCTGGAGGCCCTCAAAGAGCCTGATTGTGCCGGGGGAAGTGTCTGAGCGGCAGCAGTTCGATGAATACATGAAAGGAAGCTTTGTTCAGGTCGGCAGGAGCGGGGGCTGGGGGCTCAGGGGCAGGAGGGCTGCCTGGAAGTGAAGGCAGCACCACCACGCTTTCAGGGCCAGAATCCATGGCATCAGCATGGAGAGAGCTAGGCCAGGGAGGGGTGGCCTTCGAGGCTCCAACCCTGTAGGGGCTGAGCAAGGCCAAGGGCTGCCCCTAAAAAGGCCCTGCCCAGGGAGCAAGTGCCACATCCCTAAATATGTCTTTTTGCTTTCTTATGAGTCCAAAGAGATGGAGGAGACAGAGCAAAGCTAGATGGGTCAAGAACATGCAGAAAGAAAATTTCAGGCAGGAGAAATAGCCCAAGCAAAAGTGGGGAAGCTGTCTGAGACCCAACCAGAGAAGATTTGGAAGGTGGGCTGAGGCCCATGTATGAGGCAGGAAGGGTGGTGGTGCAGCCCACGGATACATCGACCACTACCCATCAGTCTCCAGTGCTGCCCCTCCTCCCTAGGAGCAGAGCCAGGACCTGAAAAGCCTCCCTTCCTCCAGCACCCTTACCTCCCCACTCCCCTGCCTGCCCAGCTCCCTCTGCTTCCCATCCTGGATGTCTAAAAGGAGCACCGTCTGGCACCGTGTCTCCCCCCTCACTCCCCAGCCTGACGCATTAGTGGCTGACTAAGTGGTAGCTAAAAGCTCCCAGAATAACCAAGGGTTCAGGCAGGGGAGGGGGCTAAGGGCACATAGGCAGGCATGGCCCCAGAGGCAGCCTGGCACATGACCCTTCCTCCCACCCCCATGTGATTCTGAGCCAATCCTTGCTCTTTCTAGACCAAGGAAGGACACATTCAGGCCGCCCCATACCCAGCTATACGTCATGGTCCTCTCTGAGTCCCCACTCTCCTAACAGTGTCAAGACCAGCAAGGCCCTGGCCCAGGCCCTGTGAGGATAAGGGTCAAGAAGATGGCAGGGTGTGAGACACAATCTCCCCTAGTCATAACCCCCAAGTCGGGCTATCCATGGGGCTCTGATCCTGTTGGAACAAATCAGAGCTGATTGCTCTTGTGCCCCCCACCCTCCCACCACTGTCCCAGGGATCAACAGATTGGAGCGTCTGGACTTCTGTAGGATGAGTTCTCTTCAAGCAGGCCTGCCTAGTGGAACATCGTTCCTTTTCTCATACTCTCTGGGTGCTGTCCCTACCATCTAGTCATCGCTGTCCCCATATCCTCACTGCTTGTGAAAGAGGGCAGCCCAAGGGGAGGGTTGAGTGGAGGCTGGAATGGTGGTGGGTGTTGCTGTCCTTGAAGGGAGCAAAAAGGGGTAGGCCCCATGGTCTGGTCTGGGCAAGGACAGCCTTCCAACTTGAACCACTTACCCAACAGGTCTTGAATGCTAACCTCAGGAAGTCTTTTGAAAGTGCACATTGAGGCAGGCTCTGAGAATGGCAGGAATGTAGACACCTGAGAGAATTCCTGAATCAGGCAGCCAGGGAGGCCCAGGCATGAGGCAGGAGCCAACCCATCTCTGGATGGGGACCCAGCCACATTTGGCAGGAGACTCCTCCCACAACCGCACCCCACCCTTCATCACCGGGCCCACCTCACACCCTTGCCTACCATGCAGCTGGCAGAGACAAGAGGGAAGGCCCACATGGGACCAGGAATTAGCCTGCAGCCTCTCTATCCCTTGGAACTCACACCATATAGGTCAAGGTAGATGGGAAGGGATCTGAACAGTCATTGTGCTGAGGGGTCATGGAGACCAGAGAGGCTGTGCCACTGGCCAAAGGCACACAGCAAAGGAGGCAGGGGCAGGCCACAGCTCAGGGTTTCTGGTACCTAGCAGCCAGAACCAGCCCTTTAGGACCACATCCTAGACTTCCTTGAGAGCCTCTGGATTTGCAAAAGTTGTACATCACATTTTTCCCACTTCCCAGTGTCATCTCTGGCTCTCTCCCCTCCCCCTCCCCAATAGGTGATAAGTCACTAAGCTGATAACTTGATGGGAATCACCTACCTACCTACCTTCCTGGTGGGGGACTCTGATCTCCAAGGGCCTTTAGCAACCAAAACCTTAAACTCAAAAAAGCATCTAATGGCAGAACTCAGCACTGCATCAGAGCAATGGAGGGAAACCTTCCCGCTGGGGTGGAGGAGGCAAAGGAACAAATGTTTCATTAATTTTGTTTCTCCCAATATGGCCAGGGACAAGGGTATGAGAAGCCACTCCTCACACTTAGAAGCCCAGTTTCCAAGTGGCACTGGCCCATGCTAAGGAGAAGCTGTGGTTGCTCTTGGGGTACCGGTGACACTCAGCAGGACAAAGTTCCAGATAGCTGCCTGGCAGGGGTGGAGACGTGTGCTGGACAGGTGGCAGGCCCTTGATATGGTGCTTAGATCACAGGGAGTGAGAGGTCAGCACCTCTTTATTAGTCAGGGAACGAGGAGCTGTGTGCTGGGCCAAGGAGCTCCTCAAGGTCAGCAGTAGGTGGGTGTGGAGCATATCTCACATGTGGGCTCAGCCCTGGCTCTAAGAAGCCTTGTGCTCCTTTTGGCAGCTAGAAGTCTGGTTGGCTGTGACCATGATCAGGGGCTGAGCCTTCCTGAATTCAGTTTCCTCCTGTGTGGATCAGAGGAGCTGGTACTTGTTAAGGTCTACGTTTTATGACCTACCATCATTCTTGGAACAAATTACAAAACCATCTGGATTGATTTTGGGAAGTGTAGGATTGTGCAAGTCAGAGATGGCTTTCTGGGGGTGGAGACAGCCCACATCAAAATCCTCATCTGCCTCGAACGACTAGCCCACCAAATTCCCCAACCACCATGCAAAGAAGGCATGACAAGAGTCTGCATCCTCATTTTATAGACAGGAAAACTAAGGCCCTTCCAAGCCAGCAAAGGCTGTGTGCTCTCTGCCCTGAGCCACTATGCTTGAAGGACCAGAATGCTTGTCTGGTGGGGAAAGCAGAAGGGGGGAAGGGGCAGTTGGACAGGAAGGTGTGGGGGGGCTGGGCTGAGCCAGATTCGGGGGCTCAGGGAGGGAAGGCTGGCACTGAGACCCAGCTGAGCAGAAAGCCTCCAAGCCCAGGGAAGGCAGGAAGCCCAGGATGCACACCATGTCCAGTCCACCTTCTATCCATTCTTCAGCCCAGCAGGTTCTCAAAGCCCCAGAGTGAGCTGGTGTCTCCTTCAAAGGAGAGGACAGGCAGAGGTGCAGGGCCTGCCCTTGAGCCCAGAGCCAGGGCACAGGTCGGGGAGAGGGCAGAAGATGGCTCGATCACACCAAGTAAAGCAGGATGGAAGGCTGTTGAGAAACAGAAGGCTCCCCAGCTCCTTAGCCTGAGCCAGCAGGGAGGGCGGGAAGAGCAGGGCAAAGGCAACCCGTGAGTGTAGCCAGCTAGAGAGAGCTGGTAGGAGCCAGGCTGCTGAGGCTGCATTTCATCAGAAAACCGAGCTGCCAAACGAGGAGGAGGATGACAATGACAACAGCAATCTCTCTACTTACCAACTAATCATTCCATAGCGCCTACTATGTGCTGAGCATTATTCTGATTTTTTGACATATTAACTTGTTTAATCATCACTGAACTCTTATGATATGGGTTCTCTTATTATCCCCACTTTATAGATGAAGGCGGCGAGACACAGAGAAGTGGAGTAATTTGTCCGGGATCATACAGCTATTAAGTGGTAGACTAGAGGTTGACACTCAGGCAGATTGATTCTGGGATCTGTGCTTATAACACTGTGGACCCTTGGAAGCTTCCAGGCCAGCCCCTCCCATACAAATGAACAGACTGAAGCCCAGTGAGGGTAGGGCCAGGTCAGAGGCCACTTGGCCGATGAAGGCTTAATCTCTATCTATGATGTCCTAAGCAAAGTGTGTGTGAGTGAGTGCTGGTGTGCAGGCCCGATGTGGTGTGCAGCACAGCACTGAGTGCTGACCAGCATGACTAAGGGGAAGATAAGTCC
The DNA here is from genome assembly GCA_028627145.1 of Eidolon dupreanum. NCBI lineage: Eukaryota > Metazoa > Chordata > Mammalia > Chiroptera > Pteropodidae > Eidolon > Eidolon dupreanum. The sequence goes on from CM053509.1 coordinate 86,091,144, forward strand.
TGAGACCTCTGCACAGAGGGCAGACCACAGCAAAGGACAAGGTAGGCTCGCAAATCCTTCTTTACCATCTGCCCAGCAAGGTTCTCACCCAGCCAGCACTGGCCAAAAACACTTGCCTCCTGTGGAGAAAAGGAACCCTTGTACACTGTCGGTGGGGTTGCAAATTGGTGCAGTCACTGTGGAAAACAGTATGGAGGTTTCTCAAAAAGTTAAAAATAGAACTACCATATGACCCAGCAATCCCAATTCTGGGTATTTATCCAGAGGAATCCAAATCACTAATTCGAAAAGATATATGCACCCCTATCTTCACTGCAGCATTATTTACAATAGTCAAGATATAGAAGCAACCTAAGTGTCCACTGGTGGGCAACCGGATAAAGGAGAGGTAGTGTGTGTGTGTGTGTGTATGTGTGTATATATATATATATATACACACATACACACACACACACACACACAATGTAATATTACTCAGCCATAAAAAAATTGAACTCTTACTATTTGTGACAACATGGATGGACCTAGAGGACATGAGGCTAAGTGAAATAAGGCTGACAGAAAACGACAATTACCATATGATGTCACTTAATTATATGTGGAATCTAAAAAACAAAATGAACAAAACAGAAAGGAAGTTATAGATAGAGAACAAACTGATGGTTGCCAGGGGGGAGGGAGGTTGGGGGCTAGACGAAAAAGGTGAAAGAGTGAAGAAATACAAATTGGCAGTTACAAAATAGTCACAGGGATGTGAAGTACAATATAGGGAATATAGTCAATAATATTGTAATAACTATGTATAGTGCCAGGTGAGTACTAGACTTATCAAGGGATCACTTCATAAATTACATAAATGTCTAACTACTATGCTTTAAAATCTGAAATGAATATAACATTGACTGTCAAGTATAATTGAAAAATTAAAAAAAAAAAAAAACACTCGCCTCTACCTCTGGCTCCTCAGCTCAAGAGCCCACCATAGCTCCCAACTGCCTGTCCCACCAAGACCCATCTCCTCTAGCTGGGAGTTAAGGCCCCACTTCTGCCCATCTCTGCCATGGCTCTTTTCCATCTCTACACTTTTGCTCTTGCTCTTCTTTCTGATTGTCCTCTTGCCTTCTTTCTGTGCACGTGGTCTTACCTGTCCTTGAAGATGTAGTCTCAATCCTCCTGGCCCCAGGAAGTGTTCCAGACTTCTCCAACCCTCACTGCTCTGTCCTCCCTCTGACCTTGTGCTATACACCATCTGGCACACATCTTCTTTCAGATTACACTGTCTGGTGTGGAGTCCTGAAGGTGAGGCCAGGCGTCCTCTCACTTCATGGTCCCCAGGCCAAGCAAGCCAAGGCCAGGGCTAGACAAGTGGGGGCAGATGAGACAGTAGGCAGGACTAGAGTAAGGCAAACCCCGATGTCAGACAAACAACATGAACAGCACTCAGTGCCAAACTCTACCCCCACCCATGTCCTAGCCGCCGGCCCTATCTTGGCTCTTCCCCCTCTCCCAAGAAGTCTTCCCTGGTTGTACAACCCCAAACTGACCTTTCTTGCTCTCACCCCATCACAGTCTTTGGCTGTACCTACTGGTCCTTTCTGACCTCCCCAGGTGCATTCCCTAACCACAAGAAGCAGGCACCTGTGTGTTCCCCAAGGACAGACTCAGGCTTCTCCTTCTCTCTCCCCCAGAGGAGCTGAACACAGACCTAGGCACAGGGGTAGGGGCTAGCTGCCTGCCACAATGAGGACTGCCTCAGGGGTGCTGATACAGAGCCCAAATCCATGATTGGAAACAGAGGGTACAGGAGGTACATGGGATCAGCCTAATCCCAGGCTGCCATGAGGGTTAAACCCAGATTAGCCAAAGTGGAGACACAGATCAACCTGCCTCTGAGACACCTAAGGTCAGCTAACCTGAGGAAAAAGCCAGAAGAGGTGTGTCAAGCTGGCCCAAATCTAAGATCCTGAAGGGAGGAAGGTCATGGCCAGTGGGATCCTGAGAGTAAAGAATGCCAGGACAGGAAGAATCTGGGCTCAGCTGAGCTAGCCAAGGGGGAAAGGGGCTCAGGGAGCCCCAAGCCTGTGAACAGAGCATGAAAGCAGACAAACAAGTGGAGGGAGGCCAAGAGCTGAGGCCAGGCACAGGGTTGGAGAGAAGACACAGCTCTGGTCCCAGCTATGTTCATCTCATTGGATGACCTTGGGCCAGTCTCTGTCATCTCTGGCCTCAGTTTCTCCATCTGTGGACCTAGTGGTTGGCCCAGATGATCTCTGACGTTTTTTTCTGACATCTTAAACTGTCCCGTCAGGTCATGTGAGTTGGAGTCATCCAAGAAGGTTCCTTGGAGGAAGTGAGATAGCACTGGAAGAGAAGAGGAGGAGAGTACGAGGGGATGACCAGTAGGGCAATGGCCTTGAGTCAGGAAAACATGGGGAGCTGGCGAATGGTGAGGGAGGAAATGTGAGAGATGAGGTGGGAGTAGAGCCACACCACCAAGTAGGACTGGGGAAATCAGCAGCTCCGTCACTATGCGTCCTAGGAGGACTGCTCAACACAGTGACACAGAGGGATGGAGGGGCCTCACAGAGACCAGGGCATAGTCCTGGAAACAAAGAAGGGTTAGGGTCAAGGCTGGGGGAATAAAGGGCTTAGAGACTGACTGAAGGGAGACAACTGCTCCCATACTATAGGGGGCAGGAAGGGGATGGATCTCCTGGTCCTTTATAGCCTGAGCTGGCTGGGGAAGATGGAAGCCCATGTTCTCTGAGGGGGGTGTCTATGTTCTAGGAGGACCCCTTTCTCCCCCATCCTAAGAGAAAAGAGGCTTCTAGGGCAGACAGGCCTTGCCAAAAAAGGAAACCAAGAAAAGGGGAAGCTTTCCAGTCCCAGAGCTACGGGCAGAGTAGAGGAAGTGTTGTCACTCCTGTGACAGAACCAGACAGCTCATAGGGCCAAGGGAAGAGGACATGTTATCAGCTGGGGCCGCAGTTCTCAAAACGAGGGCTACCCACTCTCACCACTGGCCCCTGCAGGCAACTAGATTCCTTTCCTGGGTCTGAGCCTCTGCTTCCTACCATCATATTAAGGGCCCAGGCCTGGCCCTCCCCCTAGACCCTTCTCCTAGCCCAGGGAGTGATCTACCCTCCCCACTCCAAGAAGGTGAAGGTTCCTGGAAGGGGAAGTTGGTAGGAGGAAGGGTATCTGCCCTTCCCCCAGCCAGCAGGGCCTGGCTGGTGCTCAGAAGCTCCCTCACTCCAATGGAGAGTCTCTACTGAAGGACAGGCCTCCTCACCTAAAGAACCTCCACCTATGGAGTCAGGCAGAAAGCCCTGGTGTCCTAAAACCCAGCTCCAGCTTCCCATCAGTGAGCTGTGACACTGGGGAGGCCAGCCCTGATAGCCACAGTTCTTCCTCCCCACTGCTGGGCTGGCTGTGGAAGGTCAGGTGGCTGAACTCAGAAGTCCCCTCCTGCAAGAAACCTTCCTAGAACACAGAGGCCAAGGCTAACTCCATGTCTTCCCCTTGGGGTCCCTTACTCATCAATTCCTCCTCTCTATGGTCCTAGCTGCAAGGTTTGGGGTCTGAAATCCTGTCACACTGGGTGCTTCCTCCTGTCCCTCCCCTTCCCCAGCTGGCTCCTGCTTTTCCTGCCATCCTGGCTTACCACCTCTTCCAGGAAGCCCTCCCTGATAGAAAAGACTGAGTTAGGTACCTCCTCAACTCCACAGCTGCCCTCTGTCATATTTGGATCTGCCATATTTCATTGTAACTGCAGGTGGACCTGCCTGCCTCTGTATCTACAGTGAGAAGTCTATGGAAGTGTCTAGTTTCCTATCCTTGAATCCCCAAGCACAACCCCAGGACCAGCACAAGGTTGGCTCCATTAAATATCAAGTGTGAAAAATGTTGAATTACTATGTCCACACTTGAGGCCACAAACCAATAAGCCACTTCCTCTAGCTGATCATCAGCCTTCTGCTTAGGAGAGAAAAAAATAAACTCGAAACCCAAAGATTTCCCCTGACTTCCCAGGTTTCAATTTTTCCTCACAGCTAAGATTTAAATGGGCCACTATAGCCTCTGCCCATCCCAGAGAGGCAGGAATCCCGGGGGATTAGTGCTCTAATAAGTATAAACGCCTCCCTCCAACCACTTTGGACATTTGAGAAAACTGAGGCTCAGAAAAAGGCTAGCTCTTGCCCGGAGTCACACATAAAATCAAGCTGGGACTAGAACCAGGCTCCCAACCTGCCATCTCTTTCCCCCACACCCTACACCACAGTCATATTGGGCTCCTGCGAGCATCCACTCCACTCCAGCCTGCTCTCAAAACCTTCACTATTCAGGACAGAGGGGCCACAGAGCTTGATAGGAAGCTCCCAGTGACATCACTGATCCTCTCTCCCATCTCTCTCAGCTTAGGAAACCCCCTTCTCCTCCTGAGAATTACCTCCCCACCTCCCCCGTCCCTGTTCTACAAGGGGGTTAACCCTGAAGGGAAGGAACACGTCTAAGTCCCCAAGGAGGCAAGGATTTCCACTGGAAATGCTGATGCTTGGGGAGCCTGAGCGGTGACCTCATCCCCTGGAGGAGGTGACAACAACCCCTGCACTGGGTAACAGCTCCATAATGGCTCCCCCAGCAGCCTCCAAGTCAATAATAACATCCTGTTGTTTAATTGGACAAGGGTGAGGCAGACCCAGCTGGGCAGGTGGAGACTAAAAACTGGGCTCTGTTTCTCAAGCAGACAGGCTGGCTCACTTCTGACCTTGGGGGTCAGGTCCTTCCTGGGCTTCTCCATCTCCTCCAACTGAAGAATGGAATAGGAGAGGGGTGCACAGCTACCACAGGCATGCCAACCTCCTATCCTCACCTGCTGCAACTCACTCCTCTCCAGCCCCTGCTAGCAGGAAGGTCAGGCCCAAACAGTCACATCCCTCAGGGGACAAACTCCAGTTCTGGTGAGCTCTGAGGGTCAGAAAAAAGAGCCTACAAGTAGGTCAGTGTTGGCATATCCCTCTTGGCCCAGAGCTGCTCTAGGCCAGGACTCATCAGGCTAAAGAAGCCTCAACCTCCCTGGACAAGTACAGGCTAGGACTCTCCCAGAACTCCCTGATCTAATTTTTCCCTAGGACTCAGAGATACAGGAAGCAGAAAATAAATGATAAAGAACCCTCCATACCTCTTCCAGTCCCCATAACTGTCTTGGCTTAAAAACAAAAACCCAGCCTTTGACGCTTTAGAAAAGAGGCTCTAGAACAACCATTAGCCTTGATCTAGCCGTTCCTGGAGGCCATCTTCCTCCCCACACCCACTGGTAGACAGGGACCTAGGCCTATATTACAGCAAAGCCGGGAGGGTCCTCCTCTCACTGCACTTCTGGGTTTGCTCTGCCCAAGCCCATTCCTGTCCAACTGCCATGTGTCACCCCACAGGAAATAGAAGACAGCTGTCAGCCAGGCATACCATCACCAGCTGGTGGTCCTGGGGGACAGGCGGATGGCAGGGTCTGTCTGGCCAGTGGGGTGCCTGGCACTAGTGAAGAAGACTACAGACTGCCCTTGGACAAGACAGGTGAGCAGCTGGTGGACCCCAGCGGGGGGTCATTAGTGTATTACCAAGCAGAGGGCCCAGCCAGTGTGGCTACACTAGTGAACTTCATGCAAGGGAAAGAGGTAGAGCTGGGTTGGGAGCTTTGAGAGTGTGAAAGAACTGAATGCAACTTTAAATAGCCTCAGGGTGGAGAGACTAAGTGCCTGAGATAGGAAGGCACACACATCAAGTGCTAAGAAATGGGTATGCTTTAAGTATGTAGGGGGAGGAGTCTTGAAAAGATTTGTGGGATAGGGGCAAGCAGAGCCAAATGCAAGGGGTTTGGTGCAGAGGGAGATTCTAGAACACTCCGATATGGCCATTTATCCCCTTCAGGGGGTCCAAATGCTCTGTTGCCCAAGACAGCCAAAGGGTCTGAGGCAAGGCAAAGATGCTGGGAGGGCAGAGGAAGCCTGGGCTGGAGGTGTCCACCAGGAATAGACCGCCAGAGGTCCAGTTGCCCTGCTTCCCTCCCCCCAGGAATACCTGGGGCTGGGTAACAGAGTTGGCTCCCAGAGTCTCTCCTTCATGGCCAAGAAACTGCCTAAATCCTTCTCCCCTCCCTAACCAGTATTAGCACTCATCCTGTGCCAGATCAGAGCCCTATCTGCACTGTGAGCTCACACGTTGCCCAGTGACCTTGGAGGAGTCACATTCCCTCTGCTGCAGCTGCAGTTCAGGCCACTAGTTTTGTGTGGGTTTTCTCCCCCACTCTCTGCTAAGAATACCTGCCCCAGATAATGCTCAGGCTCTGGCAATCCCTGCAAACCACCTCAGGCATCGAAGGGCGCCTGGCAGGGCCAGACCTGAGAAGTCC
>CM053509.1:86098052-86128404 GCA_028627145.1 Eidolon dupreanum
CTCATCATCAGAGAGCCCTTCAAACAGGAAGCCACCTGGAGGAGGGAGAACAGATTTCAGGAGAAAGAACAGGAAGGCACAGGCATAGCTCCAGAATCTTAGCTCAGACACTTTCCAAATTCATACTTTCATCTCTCCCCTTGGAAAATTACAGGACAGATGCACTCCCTGACTCAAACCGAGAGTTCCCGAGGAACACCCTCTGCCAGCGCTATACATAGCTGCTGAGTAAAGCATTTTGGGCCACTGCCGGGTTCTGTGGGGGCCTGTATTATGTTCTCCTGGGAGTTACCTGGCATGTCCCGGTAAGAGCTGGAAGGCATGCTCCGGGAAGAAGAATCAGTCCCTGGTAGTGGGGTGCTGCCTGCCACAGAGTGTAGAACCAAGACAATAGCATTGACTAGCGCTGGGTGAGCAGGTACCAACCTAGAGGAAGAGGAGAAAGAAATCCAGGGTGAATATTAACCTCGCCATGACAGGAGTCTGGTGCCCCTCACAACTATCAAGCCATCTGTGCCTGATCTTAATTTCCTCAGTTCAGCACCTCCCTCCAGTTGGTTTTGTCTTTCTGCTCCTCTGCCCCAAGCAACAGTGGCAAGGCCTTCAGTCCTTGGATCCATTGCACATAAATCCTTTTCCTTGGTATGATGGGACAGGACAGCCTGGGAGGCTCAAGGGTCAGTCTCTGTTCTCAACTCCATCACTACTTGTCTTCCTAGGGGGTGGGGTGAAGCTATTTCCTTCACGTGCAAAATAAGAGACACAACCTCTGCTGTCCCTTCCAGCTCTAAAATAGGGATCTACCTACCTGCTTCACATCCTTCAAAGGCTCCTTCATAGCCACTGAATAAGAGATAAACTGAGCCCGGCTCACAGGCCACTGGATTGTCATTTCCCCATAGCACCCCACTCTTTCTCACCTCCTGACATATTTGGAAGTTGACTTGGAAGTAGACGAGGACTGGGCTCCAAGAGCAGAAGCCAGGGTGAGACTTCTGGCCTAACCAAATAAGGAGAGATAGGGTACCCTTTAATAAGATAGGTATACTTACGTATCAAGCATGTTAGGATCTGCGAAGACAGAAAAGAGGTCCTTGTCCTGGAGAACCCCTAAAAAGAACAGGGCTCAACTCAAAGACTGGAAATCTAGATCCAAGAGAGGGACGAGGCTTTAGGCCTCAGAGAAACGAGCTTAACACAGACACAGGATCACAAAGCAGCCCTCGTGAAAGTGGGAGGAACAAAGCCCCAAGCAGCACAAGTGAGTGCTCTCTATCTTGTTCCCTGCTTGCCACCTCCCCCTGCACTTAAGTCGCATACTGTGTACTGACATGTCAGCTCTTTTCCCCATATCTCTGGGTTCTTCCTTTTCCATCAAGGTATGTAGGAAGTCCTCCCTGATGGTTGCGGTTTGGGCTGCTGCTCTCATTTGACATCCTCATAGTCTCATTTATGATGTTAGTTAGGTCATGATTTCTCTGAGGGGCTGATAGCTCTTGGAGGGCTGGGCATATGGAACACATCTTGGTTGTCCCCTCCCCCATAAAAGCAGTGATTCTTCAAAAGATGGTCAGAGTCTTTTTAGGGTAATTGCCTTCTTCTGGTTTCTCCTCCTAAAACAATTCCTATTTGTTCCAGTTCAGTCCTGCACTTACCAAGAGCAATGGGGTCACTGCTAAGGCCTGGAGTGGCCACGACAATCTGATCCAGAGATTCTTTATTGCTGAGCATCTTAAAGACCTGCAGGAGAAATGGGGAGGGCTGAGCACTCCAACCATCTCCATCTCCTCAGTAAATACCTACACTCTGCTGAAGTACTTCCTCCCTCTAAGTGCTTGCATATACACCACCACAATGAAACAATAGCCTCAGGAAACAGACGAACCTCTTTCTTCTCTGGGATGTGACTATACTGGAGGACAAGCAAACAAACTTTTTAAAAAAGCAATATCACACTAAACCTTCAATCTCTGGTCTTTCCCGCATCTACAGTCTTAATGTTTCCAAAATAAAAGCTCCCATTAGAAGCCAATAACAAAGGTTCTCTAGATCCCAAAAGTCCTTTTCAATCTCCTTTACAATTATCATTTCATATTCATATATATTGGGAAGTTTGCAGCTGTATTAATTTTGCATGAGAACTCTCCTACAGAAACATATCAGTGCATTTCCCAGTGAAGAAATCCAGGTAAGGAGCGGTGGGCAAGCAGTTCAGCCAAGTTCAAAGAATGAAGCCCAGCGGAAACAGTACACAGATCTTTTGGCTGAATTTATATTTATTCTGTGAGGCCAATATTAGGAGAGGTTGCATCATTATTATTGGAGGGAAATCAGCAATAACTAGCTGAGACAGCCTCTTTCGGGGAAGACAGGGCTCTACCAAGACCCACAGACATGGCAAACTCCCCAAGGAACTCCTGGTAGCCATTGCAACAGGCTCCCCCAGTCCCCACTGTATACCACTCTCCAGCATTCACTCTCTCCTACAGGTCCGGCAAGTCTTGGGGCAGTGGGGCGCAGCACACACTCACCGCCTCCCTGTAGGAGGAGCTGCTGTGCAGGGCAGTGTGCAGCACCCGGAACTCCCTCAGGGCAGCCACTTTGTCCACAGGTTCTGCGGACAAGACATTCAGTTACCTACAGCCTGGGCCCTGCGCCTGCTGCAGACGCACAATATCATTCCAGCATGTGTCCAGGTGCAGCTTGGACTGCAGGTTCCCCTCCCTCTATCACCCCATTGAGACTTTGAGTGCCCACTGAGAAAAATCCATTTACGAACAGGTATGAAAACTGCATTCTCTTTTAAGCATCTTTAGTACATAATTAAAGTCAAGTTCCAGCAAAGGGGAATCTTACCACATGAAAGAGGTTGCTCTGATCAACATCCCACTGCAGGAATTCTAGACTTCTTATTTGAAAAGGAGGAAGGTATAACCAACTCAGCATATTTTCTTGCAGTGATTTAAAATGTTAAGTGCTGTAAGCCATCTGAACAATATGGAGCTACATTGACACAACATGTTAAGAGAAATAGAACACAAAGTTGTATGTGCATTCTCTAATAAAGCTACATAAATGTGTCAGTTTGCCTGTGGTCCAAGGCTGGACGGGACAAGGGAAAGAACAGTATTTAGTCAGGTGACAGAATCCGGGGTAATTGTTTTCTCTTTGATATTTTCTTTCAGACTTCTTTAATATTACTTTGAATTAAAAGCAAACAAAACAAAACAAAACAAAAAAAAACACAAGAGGGACCAAGAAAACACACTGTGCCTCTGGGGTTCTTAACTTTCTTCATGTATTTGATACCAAGTGTTTCACTGAGACTCAAAGCTCCCTTTTGATCTTTGGACACTATGATTCATATAAATGGGTAAGTTTAGTAGTTGTCTTAGTTTTACTTGGTTGCTTGACTACTGGGACATCAGCCCATTTCATAGGTGAAGAATTGTGGATAAAGGAAGGGAGAACAGGCAGGAAGTTCACCCTGGGTCACACTTTTAAAAGTGCAGTTACCCTCACTTAGGAAGTCTACTTGTGATTGTCTAGACTGTGTACTGTTCAACTCCCATAGCAAGGTGAATGGCACCCCTGTGGTTCTGTGTAGAACCACATCCTTACCTACCTACAGCTCTAGTTGTGAGGGTTGTCTCTTTTGAAAAACATTCATCTTAAGCAAATTACCTAATGTATTCATTCAATAAACATGTACTATGCAACAAACATTTACTCCATGCCTGGTTTTGGGTAAAGCACAGGCAAGTGAAAAATAGAGGAGTCCTTCACATCAAGGAACTCTTAGGACAGCAGGAGAAATAAGACTAAATCAAACAAAAACTATACAATTACAAAATAATATGCTGAGCACCTCAGCAGAGATGTTAATCCCAGCTAGAGTGCTAGGAATAGGTGGACAGCTACTACTAAGAGGGAGGGCTAGGACACAGACCTGTCTCCCAGGGGAGACCCTTTGAGAGGGTATTCAAGGTAGGGTAGATGTTTACTAGGGAGAGAAGGTAGTCCAAGCTTAAGCAAGAACTTGTGTAAAGGCATGGAAGTCTAAAATAAGTTGCTTTGAAGGAACAGCAAGTATTTTTTGTGTGTGTGGTTGGAGCTTGGGGTACACATCCCTGCTCAAATAGAAAGCTAAGGAAGACCCTGAAGGGATCTGTAATCCTCCATGGAGAACCACCTAAGAGATCCAGCTGGGAAGGGAAGGTCTGACAGATTCGCCTCCTACAGGCACTATTTAGTGGGAGATCAAGAATGTGCTTCCTTTTGGAAGAACACTCAAGGACAGAATATCTAAGATGCCCTCACAACACAGTTTCTTTTCAAATCTAGAAATTTATTTTCACCTCCCAATAAAAAATCCATTTGTTTCAAAAATAAATCTCCAGGTAGAAGGAAGGAGGAAAAGGACTCTCACTTAATATCTTAAGATGATAATCAGCTAAGAGTTATTGTTGTCTCTATTAACATCTCTGAGCTAATCTTACCCTTTGGAAGCAGGAGGCAGCTAGCCCAGTGAAAAGAATGTGGGCTTTTGAGCCAGGAAAACCTAGATTTACCTCCTAGCTTTTGCATTCATCTTCTAAGTAGGTAACCTTGAATAAATACCTTTCTAACCCTCTTTTTCTTCCTCTATAAAATGCTAATGTTACCTATCCTGCAGGGCTACTGTAATGACTAAATGAGATATCAAGGAGAAACAATCTGGCTGGGAGAAACAACAAATGTTACTTTCCTTCTGTCAATGCCCTCTAGCCAAAGATGGGAGGGGCTCACTCAGAATTGCACAAGTTGGATCTACTGCTCCTAACAGAGAAGAATGCACATCACAGATTCCTGGGGCATTTGCCTTAAGAGGGAGTTAGAAAGGACTTAAAAGATTTGGACTTTGGCTGGGTGATTTGGGGGGGAAGTTTAAAGAAGTGGGGTTTTGCTTTGGATTGGATACTATCAGGAAGTGGGTTGATCTTATGATTGGGTATCTTAATAACTATTATCTAGAAGGAAAACTAGAGCATGGCAAAGATATAATTGGAAAGATGCAGCAGTCACTCATAATAGCCAGGAGAGGGGGATATTTGGTCTTTTTTGTGGTTTAGACAATGTTCAGGTTATTGTCTCTGTTCGGAAACGAGAGGGTTCTTGTTCTTGTCTTGATTCATTACAGTCTCAGAGCAGCCTCGTAGATGCTGGCGATCTGTGAAATTGCTCATGTTCCAAGGCCTAGTTGAGAGCCAGGCCAACCCTTGGATATCAGGGTTTCTCTTTCTCACTTCCCATCAGAGTACAAAAGATCTTTTTGTCCTTTATGTTTAGAATTGAAAGGAGGATAATTTCAAGCTGACAACCAGTTATAGCAATCATGAACATTATAAAAGTGTCAAACTGCCAGTTTAACAAAGCTAATCTTTTATACAGCCCAGCTTTATACCCTTGGGGAGGCATTTAAAACACAGATGCAGAATTTAAATGATCAAGTCCAAGCAGCACCTTTTATTAAGAAATCCAAAAGGCATTAGAAGTTTTGTATGTTTTCTCCAAGAGCTACTTTAACACTGTGCTAATATTTTCAAGCTTCAGGAAAATAAATGACCAGTAAAGCAGGAGGAATGAGCTGACTGAACAAGTTACCACCTGAAGCAGTTTGCCAGATTTGCTAACAAGAAAAAAAACTACAGTATTAAGAGTGCAAGGAATTCCCTGCTTTTTTCCTAATGAGGACAATAACAACAATAACAAGATACAAAGTTCACTGAGAAATAAACTGTTAACCTAAAGGGGTTTAAATAGACACATACTTCCCACCCCATTAAAACAGTGGATAATGAACTTAAAAAGAGAGAAAAAAAATCACCATTCATTAATGGTGTTGGCAGAGAGAAGATCAAAACTGCATTTTGCTTATCGATGTAATCTAACGTAATAAGTAATTAAGATATCTTCTACTACCATTTCAGTAAATCACTCCTTTGGTCCACCCACCCAAGGCCTGTGCCTCAAAAACCCACAGACCCTTCGCTTATAGATAGTACAGAAGCTCTGCCTGTCTGAGTAAGGCCAACCCTCACTCACCTGGTTTCTGATCAGGCTCAGGCCAGGACTTGCGCAGAACATGGACTGTGGACCCAGGTTGAATGCCATAGAAGTCAAGGGTCTGGTCATCTTTTAATTTCCGACCACAGTAGATCAGATCTAAAAAAAGAATTGTCCATTTATATTTTGCTCCTCAAAATAATTTAGATGGTTTCTGTCCCCTAGGAGGCTTATCTTGATTAGACAGCTGTAGAATGATATAAGCTTTAAAAAGCACACTTATTTAAAAAATACATTTTAATAGCAATTGTCAGCAAGTACAAACTCATAAAATACAGAATGTGTATAAGAAAGCTCTAAAGCTTGTAAAGCTTGCTCAGTTTAAATGGGAAAATGCGGACAGCAAAAAAAGAATGAGCCCAGTGTTTTTATGACTGAAAACATACTTTTTGCCAGTTGGATCCCTTAGCTATTATAAATTATCTTTATAATTTAACTGTTATATTTAATTCTTTTTTCTCCTCCTAGAATGCCCTTGCCATCTTCCTATCCTTTTTTACTGCCTTCCATTTAACCAAACGACCAAGCAGACAAAAATCCTTTTAATTATCCCTTAAGACCCACCTCAAAATGCCATATATTGGGGGGCTTTCCTTGACCAGCTCCTTCTTCCCTATTCCACCCCAAATTCTTGCTCTTTCAGAGAAAGAATTCAACAACATCATTGTTAAGGAACTTTGATAAAGTAGTTCAGTATAATGCACTACTGTAATGGCAACCAATAGTTTTATTATATGATTTGTGTTTCTTTTAAATCAACAACATTCACTCCCCTGGAGTGTTAACATTATGAGGCAACAAATCCCAAATTCTTAATTTACCCTTGAAATTCTATTAGTATCCTCCCCAAAAGAGATCAGAGCAGCAGCCCATCTCCAAACTACAGACTCACCAATCAGCTCAGGGTCCGGAACTGACTCCTGGAGTTTGCCAGCAATGAGCTGCTTCAGAAATGAAATACTGTAGCCCCCCAGTGAGTATTCTCCCAGCTCTGTCTCTGGCAACCGAAGAATAGACTTTGGGGCAAGTGGCTGGTCAGCCAGTTTCACCGCCAAGTGCCAATCTGAGAGAGACATCCTCTCTCTTTCGCGCTCTCTCTTTCTCCCTGTAAAGGAACGTAGCCTTTGTGGTTAAAATACAGACAGCCACCCTACTTCACCCCACCCCACCAAGAGGCTGAATGAGAGACAATTCTATGTGACACTGCTGGAAAAGCACAGGATACAGCATCAGAAGGCCAGAACTAGAATCTGGGGTCTTCTCTTTACTCATCCAATGATGGACAGCAAGGAACTTCAGCTCTCTAGGACTCAGTTTCTCCATCTTTAAAGTAGGTGTAAAAACACCATCCCACCTAATAAGAACTTTGTGAGGTTCAAATGAGATCATCTAACCCTCTCCCTTATGTACACTCATTTCTGATTTTCTTCATCAACTCTTGCTTGAACTATACAAGAGCTTTATAACAAGTTCCCTGACTCTTGCTTCTCCCTATCAAACATCCATGCTGCCACCCAACTCATCATTTTAAAACAGATCTGATCAAGTCACTCCTCTGCTTTTAACTCCTCCAAGACTCCAAACTACCTCTAGGAATAAGCCTAAACTCCACAGCCTGGCTAACAAATACATTCACATCTGTTCCCTCTGTCAGTCTTCTTGCCACCCCCCACTGAGCCTCCATTCAAACAAAGCTTCCCCACTTTACATCTTCCTCATTTGCTAACTCTGCTTGTTAATTCCTCTTCCCTCTTTGGCCTCTTAGCAAAACTTAACAAACTCCTACCAAGACCAAGCCAAATTCCACCTTCTCTGTCCCCTCCCTCTTTTCCTCTGTTTGTTCTCACATTCCTTCAGGGGAAGGGGTTACAAATAACTATTTATTCCCAATCTTGTCTCATCCCATTCTTGGAGGCCCTGGAAAGCAAAGACTAGCATTTTTTGCCTTTATTGCCCGGTGCCTAGCACATACGGGTGTTCAGAAAAATCAGAAATCCTGAGGGCGAAAGAATCCTGCAATGCAAGACAAGCTCTTGTTATGATCATGCCCTTGCTTGCAAAGAGGCCTCCAGTAGGGATGAGGATAGAAAGGCTGTGAGGTTGAGGCTGCCCAACAGACCCTAATCCATCCTCAAGGTATCTGCCATCTCCAGGTTCACGACAGGGGAGGGAATACGTCTTTTCATATCTCATTTAATTCTCACACTCGTTCCCTGAGGCAGGCATTATCATCCACATATTACAGACCATAGAACCGAGACTCAGAAAGGTGAAGTCACAGGCACAAGGTCAAAGATAGCTAGTAGTGGGGAGCGACATTATCTCTTTGGCGACGACCCCACCACTCCCATGGGACCAGCTAACTAGTCGATACAAGCAGAGCCCACGCGGCCGGGACCCCAAGCTCCCTCACCCGTCCCGCGGAAGGAATCCGGCCGCAGAGCCGCCGGTGTAAACACTCACTCCGGTCCTCTCGCCGGAAACCGAAAGCTCCGCGCTGCATTCTGGGAGTTGCAGTTCCCGCTGCTGCTCCGCCCCTCGTAAATTGTCGGCCAGCATGCGGCGCTAATTGGAAACTTCCGTTTCCGGGGAGGGCGTGGTTTCTGGGCTATTTGAAATGCCCGGGCTCGGGCCTCTTGGTACTCTCGCAGGGGAGTCCTATTTAATGACGGTATTCCAGGGCTCGAGTCGTGAGAGGCCAGGTGCGGTGTGTACAGCCCTGTGGGAGTCCCGCGCCATCCTGAGAAGCATGCAGAGTCCGTCGGTCATGCTGGGTTGTTAACAGCACGTGGGAACACGGGCTGCCCAGCCCTCAGCCAGATCCCGGACCTCGATCCCTTCCCGCTCCGACCCTTGTGTCTGTGGAAGGCCCTTTCCCTAGTGGCTTCTTTAGACACGTCCTTGCAGTCCTCACCATGAAATCGGGTGCCCTTGGGTGAGGTCAGCCTCTTTGTGCTCCTCACCACAGATTTCTCACGGCGAACCTACCTAGGATGACTATCCACTAAGTCTGGGGCTGGTACGCCCCCAATATTCAGTGGTGTGTTTATGTAAAAGTCATTTATAGAATCAGTTTGGGGCGGAGAATTTCCATTGAATCCTCAAAGAGAACTACATATTTTAGCTACCCGGTTAGAATTGGATTATGTTTGCACAAAGTTAGGATTAGCTAAATGTTGAAGAGGGGCTATTTCTGATTGAACTCAGAAATAAAAAGTGAATATAAGAAAATAATGAGGTAGATCACAGCTAAAGGCTGATCCTGTGTCCCTAAATGTAAAAGTATAATCTGAATATCCCAGTGTATGGCCTGGGACTAGGGTAGCAACTGAGCAGGATAGCTTGACTGAGGAGAGCAGACAAACTGTACGGTCTGCAAGGCCTATCATTGGAAGCCAGTCACTCCTTTGCGGCTCTGTTATGTGGAGAGTTTCATAACATCTGTCACTCTGTCTTCAAGCTCAAGTTCAGGTTCCTCATGGCTGTCTTAAAAGTGCCCCCTTCCCCATCCTACTCACCTTTAGATAAACCCGCCCTTTCGAAAATCTTAACTATCCAGTCCTCTTTAGGCTCCTTCCCATCTACTTAGGTACTTCTACCTGAACCCCATTATTTAGTGTTATGTTAAACTTTATTCAATATTGTGCCTTAACTGCCAGCAGGAGAAAGCAGGGAACCCTGTCTTCATTTTGTTTTCCTCAGAGTGGATATGAAATAGGTGCTGGTGAATTTCTCATTTTGATTGATTTCATTATACTCTCCACAGGGGGAATGAGCAATGACTATCTTGTACTTCACTTTATTTTCAGCGGTTGACCAAGGCGTGGCACAGAGTGGGTGAGCAATAAATGTGTTGAATGAATAATTCAGCCCAAAGCTATCTACTAAATATGGCGGTCTTACTCTAGCTTGTTGCTCCCAGGAGAGGAGGTAAGCCTAAATTCCAAATCATTGCAATGTTTAGATTCTACAGAAAATTAGAAGCCTAGACACAAGACAAAGATGGGTGACCAGAGAAGTGGTAAAAACAAAAATGTCCTGGCCCTGTCCCTCAGATAGTCCACATTTGGAGACACTGATACTCTCATGAACTCTCTATGAGACAATAAACAATTATTAAATAAATTTTCAAGAGATTATTCAGGCCAATCAGTAACTATTGGAAAACAAATGATAAGAATGTACATTTGCATTTTTAAAATAACTTCTTTCTGTTTATAGAATTAACGTGGATATCTGGGTCTAACAAGATGACAAATGAAAATCATCTGTAAATGTTCCTACTACAAACAAATGTATAAAGTAATACATGTATAAAAATCATGCTTGTGAGCCATGGTTCTCTTGCTCAGGCCCGCTGCTATGTCAGGTAGTGTACTTTCTCTTCTAATAAAGCTTTTCTTTTCTACTGTATTTTTGTATCTCACTCAATTCTTTGTTTAAGACATCAAGAACTTGGACAACACTCCAGGAGAGGATCCCAATGCATCAAGAGAGGATCTTCACTCTCTGGTAACACTACCACTACTCAGGTTTACTCGAGATAACAAATTCCAGAATCTTCCTGAATGCATTTGCTGCAATGTTAGAGTCAGTTTAAGAATTCTGATAAGGACTCTGTGGAAAGATGGCAGAGTGAGAGATGTCCCCAGATCTCTCCCCTTGAAACAACAATAAGCTGAACATCTAAAACTCAATAAAAAAAACACCCGATCTGCACACCAGTACATCTGAATATGGAATCAGCACATAAGAGCTACCAAAGGTCAGAAACCTGAGTGTCAGGCAGTGGACAGGGAGAAAAAAAGAAGCTGTCTCTCACAGCCACCAGACCTCCCTACAAAAGGAGGGCGAGGGAAGAAAGTGCGACCACTTCCCTGTACAGCCCTGCCTGAGTTCCGTGCAGCTGGTGGCAGGGCCCAGTCATCAGGGCAGAAAGCAGAGAAGCAGGACAGGACAGCAGAGAAAAAACAGTTTATTTTTATCCGCTGTAGTTGCAAAACCAAGGCTGAACCGCAGCCATCAACTCCCAACCCAGAAGGATCCTCCCCCCATACCCTCCGAGACCATCACCACTGAGCCCCAGGGGAATCTGAGCAAATGCTGCTGAGACTGTTGCTGACACAGACAAGGACTGACACTGAGGGTAGCGAGCAAGATTAAATATCTACAAGAAAATAAAAAAGGCATTATTAAGGCTTTATATAAAGCAGGAATCCAAGAGGCTTAGATACCACCTACTGGAAACCAAAAGAAAAGTGCCTTCCTTGCTACAGGCTAAGGAGAGACCTTTATATAATAAATATTCACTCTGGAAAAACAGCAGAATACACTTCCATTAATGCCCAGATAGACACAGTCCATTAAACACCATGAACAACCAAGGTGACAAGGTATCTCATGAAGAAAGAGAAAAATCTCCAAAAAGTAAGCTTACAGACATGAAAATATGCAACTTAAAGACAGAGAATTCAGGATGGTACTTCTGAAAAACTCAGTGAGTTCCAAAACGAGTCATATCAACAATTTCAGGAATTGAAAAAACAACATGAGCAGAGCAAGGAGATTGAAACCCTCAAAAAGAACCAAATAAAACTTCTGGAGATAAAAAAAACACACTGTAAGAGTTGAAAAATGAAATAGCAAGCTTGGGAAACAGAGTCAACCAAATGGAGGAAAGGATCAGTGATATCAAAGACAGAAATCTAGAAATAAATCAGAAGGAAAAAGAGATAAAATGAAGAATGAAAAATAATGAAAGAGAAATAAAAAACTAGCTGATACTATCAGGAGAGGAAACATAAGAATAATGGAAATTATTGAAGGTGAGGTAAAGGAGCAGGGAGTAGGAAGCATTTTCAGACAAATAGTGGACAAGAATTTGCCACATCTAAGGAATAAGCTGAAGCTTGGAATTCAAGAAGTAAATAGAACACCCAATTATCTCAACCCAAAAAGACCTTCACCAAGACACACTGTGTTAAAGTTATCAAAAATCAACGACAAAGACAGAATTCTCTGGGCTGCCAGGGAGAAGAAAACAGTAATTTATAAAGGAAAACCCATTAGATTATCCTTGGACTTCTCAGCACAAACCTTACAAGCTAGAAAGGAATGAAATCAAATATTTAAACTATTAAGTGAAAGGAACTACCACCCTAGAATAATGTATCCAGCTAAGATCTCCTTTAGATATGAAGGAGAAATTAAGACCTTTCCAGACATACAAAATTTGAGGGAATTCTCCACTATGAGGACTGCACTATATGAAATACTGAAAGGGGTCAGCTCACCTAAAACAAAATGACAAAAAATATATATACATAATTAGGAGTAAAGTGACTGTCAGGCAAATAGGAGCAGAGGAATGCAATCCTTACTAAGAACAGGGCATTATAGGCTTAAACTATAAGAAGGGAATCACTATAGGAAGATAATAATGAACATTCAGCTATATAGGGACAATTTGAGAAAACAATGAATGAAAAAGGGAGGATTCAAAGATCCACATTCACAAAGGGAAATGGAGATAAGGCATGTGCAGTAGAAAATGGACAACTGTACATATATAAATAACCTTTACATAATTGTAATGGTAACCACAAACCAAAGATCAGAACTAAAGTATATAACATAAAACAAGAAAAACCAGAGGGAAAACCCACAAAAGCCAACCAAAATAAAGAAAACAGAAACACAAGGACAGGGAGGCAGTGGAAACACTGAGCCACCAGAAAGCAAAAGATAAAATGGCTATAAAAATACCTCATATTTCAATAATGACCCTAAATGTAAATGGACTGAACTCAACAATAAAAAGGCACAGAGTTGCAAAATGGATCAAAAGACAAAACCCAACCATATGCTACCTCCAGGAGACACATCTCAGCTCCAAGGACAAATATAGATTCAAAACAAAAGGGTGGAAAATGATATTTCAAGCAAATGGCATTCAGAGAAAAGTGGGAGTAGTGGTACTAATATCGGATGAAATAGACTTCAAAATAAAAAAGGTAAAGAAAGATACTGAGGGACACTTCATATGATAAAGGGAATCAATCATACACCAAGAAGACATAACGCATATTAATATCTATGCTCCCAATCAGGAAGCCCCGAAATGTTTAAAACAATTACTAACAGAGCTAAAGGGAGAAACAGACCAAAACACTTTCATATCAGGGGACCTAAATACCCCACTGTAGGGTATGGACAGATCATCCAAACAGAAAATCAATAAGGAAATAACATCCTTAAATGACACATTAGACCAAAGGGACATAATGGAGCCCAATCCCAAAACAGCTGCTATACATTCTTCTCAAGTGTACATGGAACATTCTCAAGAATCGACTACATACTGGGACACAGAGATAGCCTCAATATATATGAGGACAGAAATCATACCAACCATATTCTCTGATCATAATGCTCTGAAACTAGACATCAATTGCAAAAAGAAATCAGGAAGAACCATAAATACATGGAGACTGAACAACATGCTACTGAAGAATAACTGGGTCAAAGAAGAAATAAAAAGAGAACTCAAGAGATGCATAGAAATGAATGATAATGATAGTACAACATATCAAAACTTTTGGGACATGGCAAAAGGAGTCATAAGAGGAAAGTTCATATCATTATAGGCCTACCTCCAAAAACGAGAACGAGCCCAGATAAACAACTTAATGCTTCATCTTAAAAAAACTAGAAAAGGAAGAACAAATGAAGCCTAAAATCAGCAGAAAGAAAGAAATAATCAAAATAAGAGCAGAAATAAATGAAATTGAAAACAAACTAAAAACAATAGAAAAAATAAATGTAACAAAGAGCTGGTTCTTTGAGAAGATTAATAAAATTGACAAACTCCTGGCTAGACTCACTATGGAAAGAGAAAAGACACAAATAAACAAAATCAGGGATGAAGGAGGGGAAATTATGACTGACATCACAGAAATACAAAAGAATACAAGAATACTATGAAAAAGTATATAATACTAAATTTAATAACCTAGAAGAAATAGACTAGTACTTAGAAAGATACAACCTTCCTAGACTGATTTGAGAAGAACTGGAAAATCTAAATAGACCAATCAGCACTATGGAAATTGAAACGAGTATCAAAAACCTACCAAAAAGTAGAGGTCCAGAACCAGATGGCTTCACCAGTGAGTTCTACTAAACACTCAAAGAAGATTTAATACCTATTCTCCTCAAACTCGTCCAAAAAATCAAAGAGGAGGCAATATTTCCCAACTCATTTGATGAGGCCAATATCACTCTGATACCAAAACCTGGTAAAGATAACACAAACAAAGAAAACTATAGACCAATATCGCTCATGAACACAGATGCAAAAATCCTAAAGAAGATATTAGCGAACCGAATACAGCAACATATTAAAAAAATTATACACCATGATCAAGTGGGTTTCATCCTAGGGACACAGGGATGGTTCAACATATGCAAATCGGTTAATATGATACACCACATAAACAAATTAAAAAATAAGAATCATATGATCATATCAATAGATGCAGAAGAAGTCTTTGACAAGATAGAGCATCCATTTATGATCAAAACACTTAACAAAATTGATATACAAGGAGAGTACCTTAACATAATAAAGGCCATATATGACAAACTCTCAGCCAACATTTTACTTAATGGTGAAAAACTAAAAACCTTCCCTCTAAGTTCAGGAACAAGGCAGGGCTGTCCACTACTGCCACTGTTATTCAATATAAAATTGGAGGTCCTAGCGAGTGCAATCAGGCAAGAGAAAGATATAAAAGGCATCCAAATAGGAAACAAATCAGACTGTCACTATTTGCGGATGACATGATTCTCTATATAGAAAACCCTAAAGACTCCACAAGAGCACTACTGGAAACAATAAGCAAATACAGTAAAGTCTCTGTATACAAAATCAGCGTTCAAAAATCCATAGTGTTCCTATACTCTAATAATGACGTGTCAGAAAAAAGAGTGGAAAAAATAATTCCTTTTGCAATTGCAACAACAACAACAAAAAAATAACTAGGAATAAATCTAATGAAACATGAAAATTATAAGACCATGTTAAAAGAAATTGAAGAAGATACAAAGAAATGAAAAGATATTCCATGTTCTTGGATTAGAAGAATCAACATAGTTAAAATGACCTTATTACCTAAAGCATTATACAGATTTAATGTAATCCCCATAAAATCCCATCCGCATTTTTTAAAGAAATGGAACAAAACAAATCATCTGATTCGTATGGAAGCACAAAAGACCCCAAATTGCCAAAACCATCCTGAGAAAAAAGAACGAGCCTGGAGGCATCACTGTGCCCAACTTCAAATTATACTACAAAGTGACAGTAATCAAAACGGCATGGTATTGGCAGAAAAACAGACACACAGACCAGTGAAACAGAATCGAGAGTACAGAAGTAAACTCATATTTATATGGGCAAATAATTTTTGACAAAAAAGCCAAAAACATACAATGGAGAAAGGAAAGCTTCTTCAATAAATAATGCTGAGATCATTGGAAGGCCACCTGCATAAAGAATGAAACTTGACTATTGTCTATCACCACATATCAAAATTAACTCAATTTTGAATATAAGAGCTGAATATAAGGACCTAAATGTAAGACTGAAATCAAAAAAATGTATAGAAGAAAACATAGGAACTAAGTTAAGGACCTTGGACTTAAAGAGGATGTTATGAATTTGACCTCAAAGGCAACAGATGTAAAAGCTAAAATAAATAAATGGGGCTATATCAAATTTAAAAGCTCTGCTCAGCAAAAGAAATCATTAACAAGGTAAAGAGACAACCATCCGAATGGGAAAATATATTTGCAAGCAACACCTCCGATAAGGGCCTAATTTCCAAAATATACAAAGAACTCATACAACTCAATAACAACAAAAAAAACAAATGATCCAATCAAAAAATGGGCAGAGGACCTGAACAGACACTTCTCCCTAGAGGACATACAAATGACCAACAAACATATGAAAAGTTGCTCAACATCGCTAGCTATTAGGGAAATGCAAATCAAAACCACAATGAGATACCACCATCTCACACCTGTTAGAAATAAATGTTGGAGAGGATGTGGAGAAAAAGGAACCCTCATACGCTGCTGGTGGGACTGCAAATTGGTACAGCCACTATGGAAAACAATATGGAGTTTCCTCAAAAAACTAAGAATTGATCTACCATATGATTCAGCAATCCCTCTACTGGGTATTTACCCCAAAGACTTGAAAACCCATATCTGAAAAGACATTTGCACACCGATGTTCATAGCAGCATTATTCACAGTGGCCAGGACATGGAAGCAGTTGAAGTGTCCTAGATAATTGGCTAAAGAAGATGATTGGGTAAAGAAGCTGTGGTACATATATGCAGTGGAATATTACTCAGCCATAAGAAGAGATGAAATACTGCCATTTGCAACAACTTGGATGGACCTCAAGATAAATACAATAAATGAAATAAACCAGACAGGAAAATGTTGAAAATCACATGATATCACTTATATGTGGGATATAAACCTAAAAGCAACAAACAAACAGAGACTCATGGACATAGACAATAGACTAGTGGTTACCAGAGGATAGGGAGAGGAGGAGGAGAGGGGAGGTAGGTGGGGTAAAGGGAGTCAAATATAGGGGAGTAGGGGTAGAGTAAAATGGGTAAAGGGGATCAAATATATGATAGCTGAAGGAAACTGGACTTTGGGTGGTAAGCACACAATAGAATATACAGATGTCAAATTATAATGTACACTTGAAATTTATATAATTGTATTAACCAATGTTATCCCAATAAACTAATTTTAAATAGATAGATAAATAGATGATAGATAGATAGATAGATAGATAGATAGATAGATAGATAATTCTGCAAAAAGAAAAAAAAA
The DNA here is from genome assembly GCA_028627145.1 of Eidolon dupreanum. Taxonomy (NCBI): domain Eukaryota; kingdom Metazoa; phylum Chordata; class Mammalia; order Chiroptera; family Pteropodidae; genus Eidolon; species Eidolon dupreanum. The sequence goes on from CM053509.1 coordinate 86,115,081, forward strand.
AGAATTGTCTATCTCCAAACGGCCCTTTTGACTTAGGGACCCTCTATCTAATTATTTTCTTGAAATTTTAGGGTCCATTTTATGCCCCCCATAAGGCATTATGGAGAGAGTTTCCTCTAAGCCAACTATCTTAAATTTTATGTTGAAAATTTTTAAGAAAGGTTTCCCAGAGGATTACAGGATCAAGTTGACCCCAGGAAAACTTCATACTCTTTGTGAGCTCGAGTGGCCCATCTTTGGGGTAGAATGGCCTTTGGAAGGGACCCTGGACCTCCCCACTGTTAGAGCTGTGTACCAGGTAGTGACAGGGACTTCTGGACATTCAAACCAGTTTCCATACATAGGCTCATGGTTGCAAATCGCTACTGTAGTGCCCCCTTGGGCCTGGCTCTGTGCAAATAGGCGGGGACAGAGTAAGGTACTTGTGACCCGACCAACCAGGAGAAAGAGCAAGGAAGAGCCAACAAGAGTCATCCATTGAAAAACAAATGACCCCACTGCAGAAGGATGCCTGAACTGTCAAGGAAGTTCGATCAACTCCGTAAAGGAAAATACCAGCTTAAGCCAGTCATCCAAGACCCTGTTGGCCTGGCCGGAGTAGAATCAGACTAGAGACAATTGGGCTCCCTGATTCTGGGTCCTTGGGAGCCTACAGTCACAATAGGGGTAGGGGCCCAATCAATGACCTTTATGGTAGACACTGGGGCTGAGCACTCTGTGGTACCCACACCCGTGGCTCCCCTCACTGACCAAACAACAACTATCTTTGGGGCCACAAGAGACTGAGGTGCTCGCTCGTTCTGCAAAGCCCGCTCATGTCAGTTAGGGGGCCACCTAGTGACTCATGAGTTCCTGTACCTACCAGGGTGCCCCATCCCCCTTTGGGTAGAGACTTATTAATGAAGCTTGGAGCACAGATCACCTTTGACCCCAGAAACCCACCAGTCTCACCATGGGGAGCCAACTTGCTCTAGTGATGGCTGTGACTGTGTCTAGGGAAGATGAATGGCACCTCTATTCTCCAGAAAGAAAACAAACTAATCCACCAGCTTGCTAGAAGAGTTCCCTACTATCAGGGCAGAAAAGGGTTCCCCGGGTTAGCAAAGAATCACACACCCATCATGGTGGACCTGAGGCCAGGAGCAACTCCTGTTAGCAATATCCAGTGCCATGGAAACCACGCTTAGGGATTCGGGACCACATTAAGCGTTTGCATGATACCGTGATTCTAGTTGAGTGTCTGTAACCTTAGAATACTCCATTCCTACTGGTCAAGAAGCCTGGAGGGAATGACTACCACCCCATCTAGGACTTCTGCGCCATGAACAATGCAGTGGTCACCATCCACCCAGTGGTCTCAAATCTGTACACCCTCCTGAGTCTCTTACCTGCCCAAGCAAGCTGATTCACCTGCCTCAATCTTAAAGATGCCTTCTTCTGTCTTCAGTTATCACCAGGCAGCCAGTCTCTGTTTGCCTTTGAATGGGAAGATCCACACACCAAGAGAAGACACAACTGACTTGGACTCGACTGCCATAGGACTTCAAGAACTCATCCACTTTTTGTGGCAAAGCACTGGCCACAGATCTTGCTGCCTTCCTCAGAGACACTTAGAACTGCACTCTACTCCAATATATAGATGACCTGTTGCTGGCTAGCTCCACGTAAGAAGACTGCTGGAAAGATACTAGAGACTACTCTTTACCATTAGATACAAGGTGTCATGGAAGAAGGCTCAAATTTGCAAACAAGAGGTCAGATATATTGGGTTCATCATCTCGGAAGGACATCGGGCACTTGGACATGAAAGGAAACTGGCCATCTGTTCAATACCTCGGCCAAACACTAAGAAAGGGGTCCATGAATTCCTAGGGGCTGCCAGATTCTGCCGGATCTGGATACCAGGTTTCTCTGAAATTGCCAAGCCACTGTACAAGGCCACAGCTGGGTTCAGTAAAGACCCCCTGGAATGGGGCTCCAAACAAGAAAAAGCCTTTTGAGAAATAAAGAGACTTTTGACCAGTGCCCCAGCATTAGGACTACTGGACATGACACAGGACTGTAACCTCTTCATACATGAGAAGAGTGATACTGGGGGTCTTCACAGAAATAGTCGGGCCATGGCAGCACCAGATTGCATATCTGTCCAAACAGCTAGATCCTGTGGCCACGGGATGGCCGCCATGAGTCTGGGCCTTAGCTGCCATGGTAGTCCTGGTCAGAGAAGTGGACAAGCTCATGCTGGGACAAAATATAAATGTAAAGGTCCCCCATGCTGTTACTGAATTAATGAATAACCAGGGACTCAAGTAACTGACCAACACCAAACTAACTCATTGTCAGGGACTGCTTTGTGAAAATCCACGTGTCTGCCTTGAGACTGTGCAGACATTGAACCTTGCTACTTTTCTGCCTACTGAGAAAGGGCCTCCCAACTATGATAGTGGAGAGGTCACAGATGAAGTCTACTCAAGCAGGCTGGAGCCGACTGACATTCCTCTTCAGAACCCAGAACTGGTATTGTTCACCGATGGGAGCAGCTTCATCCATGAAGGACAGCGCAAAGCTGGCTACATAATAACAACCACAGATGAAGTAATTAAAACTGAGGCTCTGCCACAGGGCTAGTCAGCCCAGTGGGCCAAATTATGGGCACTCATCCAGGTGCTGTGGCAGGCTGAAGGGAAATGGACCAATATCTATACCAACTCAAGGTACGCCTTTGCTACTTTGTATGTACATGGAGCCATTTATAAAGAGAGGGGATTACTGATGGCAGGAGGAAAAGAAATTAAGAAAAAAGAAGAAATCCTTCAACTGTTAGAAGCAGTCTGGAAGTGTTCTCAGGTGGTAGTCATTCACTGCAAGGGCCACCAGAGAGAAACTGACCCTGTCAGTAGGGGAAATCAACAGGCAGACCAAGCAGCTAGGGAGGCACGAACCAACCAAGTGCCACAATGGGTCCTGATCCAGTCTGTAAGTTTCTCCTAGGTACAGAATTGCCTCTGTCCCCAACATACACCAAGAAAGAAGAACAATAGGCCTTAGATGAAGGGAGAACCAAGAGAAAGGAGGGCTGGTAGGAGCTTCCAGATACCCAAGCTCCCAACCCTGTGCACCCAGATCAGTGCTAGATGTGTAACTTGTGCACGAAACAATGCTGGCCAAAGACCAAAATCCAATCTAGGGGTGCAAACATTTGGGACTATGCCCTTTTTAAGACCTAGAAGTGGACTTTACTGAGGTCAAGCCCTACCGGGGCCATTGATACTTGCTTGTGTTAGTTTGCACCTACTCCGGATGGGCTGAAGCTTTCCCTACACACATTGAATGGACACAAGAAGTAGCTAGAGCCTTGTTGAGGGAAATTGTTCCAAGTATGGGCTGCCCCTCTCTGTAGGATCTGACAATGGACCTGCCTTTGTGTTTGAGATAGTCCAGACCTTGTCCAAAGCTCTGGGAATCAAATGGAAGCTCCACACAGCCTACAGGCCACAAGTTCAGGGAAAGTTGAGTGCATGAACCAGACCCTCAAGACCACTCCAGCTAAGCTTAGTTAGGAAACCCAGTCATCTTGGATTGACTTGCTGCCTTTGGCTCTACTCTGAACCCCAAGGCCTTCAGGCTATTCCCCTTTTGAAATCCTTTACAGGAGGCCTCCCCCAGTGATAGGGAAAGTAAAAGGAGACCCTTGACTAATAGCTGACCTAGAAATGTCCTGACATCTGTAGGCCCTAGGGAGGATCTTCCTCTGCATCACCCAGGAAACCCTAGAAAGAGCCCCTATCCCTTTAGGCAATTGTGTCCACCCCTATCTGCCAGGGGATGAACTATGGGTTAACAATCTTGACTGGCCCTCACACTATTACATTAGCAACTCCCACTGCTGTTAAGGCTGCAGGTATTACCACACCCAGGTAAAGGGAGTGACACCTCCAGAAAAACGAGAGACAACTTGGACTGCAGAGCCTCTTACTGAGCAGCCAGCCACGCCAAGTCACGTTCCAGAGGCAGCAAAGACCCACCTGGGACGTTCGGCCCTGCTCTGGCCACCCTCAGAAGCTGGCTAGTCTACACATGGCAGAAAATTGAGGATCAACCATCCAGACTGTCTGGATGTATTGTTATCATCCTTTAGCCCTAACTCTCTTTAGTATACTTGTCCTGCTGCCTGCTTCAGGGTTGGCCTCAGTAGTACCCGCTGATTGAACCCTGAGTCAGTCACTTTAGCCCCGACTTATTTAGCCTAAATTGGGATCCTCTTGATTCTTACATGTTCAAGCTAAACCCCTCTTCGATACATTTCTAGAGGCTTACAGATAGAGCCTCAAAAATCTGCCAATAATTGAACAAGTCATGGGGGTCCTGGTCCAGAATATGGAGCTGGGGATCCTGGTTTCTCCCACTTGCAGATCCTCTTCTTGTGCTCTTCACTGCCCTCCTTTTTAGACCCTGTATGTCTTGTCAAGTTTATCTCCGCACACCTAGAATTCATAAAGTTACAAATGATTTTGATATCCGGACCACCCTTATACTAGCCCCTAGACCAAGAAAATCAGGAGGTCAATGCCCTGTAAGAATTTAAAGGGCATCAAAAGGGAGGATTGAAGAGGAATTTTCCACTCAAATGGCTAACCTTATAATCAGCTCTTTGTTCTGCTGCTGTAATTATGCTTGCTGCATAGACGGAAGGGCAGGGTAACCTTGAAATTAACTAAAGATTCATCCTCCCTTTTGCTTTTTCTGTCTAGATAACAGAGGTATTGCCTAAGTTCCTGTCTTCAAATCACCCACTTTGTAAGTCTTTGTAACTGCTTGTAAGTCATAGCAACCCCAGTGTTTTGTATCTCTTTGTAACTGCCTGACGACAAATGAACCAATCAGCCCATGCCAACTGGCCAAATGGAACTGCACAGATAAGCCCTATAAAAGCAAAGTTGCAATATTGTCCCCTTCCTTTTAGTTTGTGTGTTTCTTTTAACCTGAAGTGAGTCTCTTGTGGGCAGCATATGTAGGGGCCTTATTTTCTCATCCATTCATCTACTCTGTCTTCTGGTTGGAACACTTAATTCTTTTCCATTTGAAGTACTTATTGATAGATATGTAGTTATTACCATTCTTTATTCATGTTTTTAATACATGCTTCTTCTTAAGGAAGTCCCTCCAGCATTTCCTATAATACTGGCTTGGTGCTAATGATTCTTTTGGCTTTTTTTTTTTTTCTTTTTTGGTCTGGGAAGCTCTTTATCTGTCCTTTGATCAAATGATAGCTTCACTAGATTAATTATTCTTGGCTGTAGATCCTGGGTTTTCATCACGTCGATATTTTCTACCAAGCCCTCTGTCCTACAAAGTTTCTTTTGAATCAGCTGCCAGTCTTATGGGAGCTCCTTTATAGCTAACTACTTTTCTCTTGCTGCTTTTAAGATTCTCTCTTTGTATTTAAACTTTGGCATTTTAATTATGATGTGTCTTGGTGTGAACCTCTTTGGGTTCTTCTTTCTTGGGACTCTCTGAGCTTCCTAGGGTTGTATGTCTATTTCCTTCACCAGGTTTGGGAAGTTTTCCATTGTTATTTCTTCAAATAGGTTTTCAACTTCTCATTCTCCATCTTCTCTTTCATGTAACTCTATGACACAGATGTTTTTACATTTAATTTTGTCCCATAGGCTCCTTAAATTATTATTATAGTCTTGGCTTCTTTTTTCTTGCCATTCTGATTGGGTGTCCTTTGCTTTCCCATCTTCTATATCAGTGGTTAAATTCTCTTCTTTACGCACTCTATCAATTCCTTCTAATATACTCTTCATCTCAGATAATGTATTCTTCATTTTTGACTGGTTCCTTTTTATAATTTCCATTTCTATTTTTATGTTTTTTTATGTCTTTGTTAAAGTTCTCACTGAATTCATCTATGCTTCTCCTAAGTTCACTCTATAACCAGTGTTTTGAACTCTGTATCTGTTAGATTGCTTGACTCCATTATTCCTGGATTTTTCTTCTGTTCTCTCATATGGTTTCTGCTTCTTCATCTTCCCATTTTGGCTGCCTTTTTGTGTCTGTTTCTATGTACTAGGCAAAGCTCCTAAGTCTCCTTTTCTTATTAATGTGGCCTTGTGTAGTAGGTGTCCAGCAGCACAATCCGGAGAGGGGTTCAGCTCCAGGCCAAGTTTAGCCCCAGCCTGTGTTCTTCTGGCGCCCTGTTAAGATTCAGCAAGCAATCCACAAATGCTCTGCTTATAGTTTCCTCAAGAAGCCCTGCCAGAAACCAAGGTCAGTTGCCACCAGTGTGGATCTTGCAGCTACTCAGCATGTGGCACAGAACTCACCGAGGACACACTGGATGTGGCTTGGGTAGGGCCACAAGTTGGGGGAGGTGGAATTTCAGGGAATCCTCTGGGTGGATCAACCTCTATTATCCAGTCTGATGATGTCTCAGCTATGGCAGCACTGTGTCTGCACACTGGGATGGGGGAGAGCTCAACAGAGGAACAGTGGATACCTTCAGCACTTCTGCCTGGGAGAAAGCCTCATCTCCAGCCCTCTCTCCAACAACCCAGGGTCACCCTGTAAGTCCCTGGTGCCCCCAGAGCAGCTAATCTTGTGCTGGTTCTCAGAGCAAGCAAGTCCATCACCATGAGAGTCTGGTCACAGACTCAGCCCCTTTAGGAGGCATCTGCAACTGCTAGCTGCCGCTGCTGTAGCCTCTGTCCCACTCAGCCATTGGGGACCGGGCAGCCTCGTGTCCTCGCTCCCTTTCACCTTCCACTATTGCAAGTTTATTAATTAATTCTCTTCCTGTTGCAGAAATATTGCAAAATCAGACCAGTGAGAAACCAAGCACCGCTTGGAGAGTTGGAGAACTCAAGTTTATTACACTGGCAGTCCCAGAAGAGCTAGTGCTCTGAAGATCTGGGCCCCGAGCTTAGGGGCAATTTTGCTTTTATATCTTAGTGTGGACTGACTGACTGATTTGTCCTCAGACAGTTACAGACCATAGGAGTTGCTATGGGTTACAGACACGCACGGGAGTTACTATGGGCTACAGCAGTTACAGAGTATGAGATTTGCAAACAGAAGCTTAAGCAATACACCTGTTATCTAGACAGAACAATCAAAGGGGAGAGTGAGTCTTCAGTTGATTTCAAGATCACTCTGCCTTTTGGCCTATGCAGCAAGCATATTTATAGAAGCAGAACAAAGAGTTGATTACAAGGTTAGCCATTTGAGTGGAAAATTCCTCTTCAATCCTCCCTTTTGTTGCCCTTTAAATTCTTATAGGGCATCAACCTCCTGATTTTCTTGGCCTAGAGGCTGGCATAAGGGTGATCCGGATGTCACAATCATTTGTAACTTTATGGATTCTAGGCGTGAGGAGACAAACTTGACAAGATAGTTCAGGATATAGGGTCCAAATAAGAGAGTTATGAAGAGCACAAAGAGAGGACCTGCAAGTGGGAGAAGCCAGGATCCCCAGCTCCATATTCTGGACCAGGATCCTCATGACTCATTTAATTGTTGGCAGATTAGGGCAGACTCCTTCTATGATAGGATGACCTCAGTGTCTTTGCAGCCAGATCTGGAAAACCCCTAACTAATTTTCCTGTTTAATTCTTTTCTAAGAGCCACGAATCCCCTTATTATTAGTACAGATGTTGAGGGGCAGGAGGTCTCTTCTTTCATGTCTGCTTCCTGCTGAGAAGGGTCATAGTCCCTGCCTACTGGAGTTTCATGGAGCTCTTTCCCTTTCTGCCTTAATCAGGGTGGGGTCTTGGTTTTCCTGCTGAAGTGCCATCTCAATCCCTAGACAAGGAAAAGAAGATACAAACTGGTTATTTAAATATTAATTTCTATTATTGATTTGCCTATTAAGCACTTAAAGAGTAAAAGGATATTTTGCCTAAAGTCCCCTACCCTCTCAGTTTCTAAGGGCTCTGTCTGGCCTAACACCGGTTCTGCTAACAATGGGCTGATGACCCTTATCAATAGCCAGAGGATCTCTGTCACCAGTTTTGGGTAATTATCAGGATTCGAGGGAGACAGCCTTTTTTCCAAAGAAAGAAGGGAAGAAAACTGAACTAGGTTTACTAAAAAGATTAAGAACTCTGCAAGAGATATCTCATATCAAGAGGAAGAAGGATGGCCTTATCATGCCAATCATATAGCTCCCTTCTCAATTTCTGGGGAGGCAGATGTAGGCCCTGTTTCTACAAATCCATTAAAGCCCACATGAGGCTATCCAGTCTTGGACACTGCCTAGATCCTGCCAGGCTCTAGTTAGCTCTGGGAATCTAGCCAATGGATTTCTCTCTGTCCAGTTTCTCCACCACATGCTTTGTTGGGAGGTGGCATTATAATACCGTTGGCCAAGGCAAATTAATTTTCCGACTGACTCCATGAGATTTCCTCCACCTCTAGCCAGGCAGTATTGTCCTATAATAGTATGTTTTAAAATCCATTGACTATCATCAGAGGTGCATGGCATTTGGCATTGTCTTGATGGGAACTAGTTCTGTAGCTTCCCATGGCCACCTATCTCCCACATATATAGCAAGAAGTAACATTCAGGGAGTGAGCTATTCCTTCAGTCTTTTGAAAAATAAGTTTTTAGTTGATTGTGGTGAGGGGGGTAGGGGTTCAGTTACTCCCTTGTAGAAGGACTTAAAACCTGAAAGGCTCAAGCTAGATGGTCTGGTACTTGACCTCTGATACGAATTTGAACATAGGGATTTATCCCCATCCCATCAATGCCAAGTGTTAGTACTTCCCTGGACTTCCAACAGGATTCAAGGAGTTGGTTATGATTTATGTGTGGTGCAGTGAGAATTGGAGAGAGGCCCATGGGATAGGTCAGGACAGAATAGATAGCTCTAGTATCTAGTAAAAATTCAATTTTTCCTTCCTGCCTAGGTGACCAGAGTCTCCGCTGTTGTGATCATGGTGGATTTCTCTAAAACTGGAGCTTGCAAGTGCTTGGGCCTCTGTTGTTGGAGGAGAAAGCAGTCCTTCCATGAGAGGCTTGCTATGTGGGGCGAGGGCTTATGAGGTCCACCTCTCCCTGTCTTCCCAGGCTTGAATGGACACTCACCCTTCCAGTGCCCTTCCTTCTGTAGTTTGCCATTGATTATGCCCCAGTCCTGATGATGCTACTCATGGCCAATCAAGATCGAGGCCCTACAGGCCTGCAAGGTTTTTATTGCCTAGGTTCACCTCAAGATGGTCCCTGTATTATGGCAGCTAAAATTTGCACTTTTTTTTACTCTGCTTCCTTCTCTGCCCTGTCCCAGTTATTGGACACCTTAAATACCTCTGGCACCAAGACAACCTGTGGGGTTTAGGTCTAGGCCCCAACTTTTAGAGCTTCCTTTGAATATTGGGCACAGACCAAGTTTTGAAATGTATAGCCATGAGTGTCTGGCTCTCAGACTTTGGGCCACTGTTAGTATATTCTCTTAAAGCCCCAGAAAACTGGTGAAGGCAACGTAAAAACAGAAATCATTTGGACGAAATACAGAATCCTTGTTTTCTACTCAGAAAACTTCCTTAACATCCAAAACTTTCCATAACATCAATAGCAAACCAATAGTCTAAGAAACATTAAAACACAATTCTAATTTCGCGTTGGCTTACTTTCGGCATTTAAATTTCCAATCTTGTTTAGCTTAATCCTATAAAATTTCCTCTCAAGATTTCTCTTCACAAACCTTCTATCATTTTCCTCATTCCTTCAGTTTGCTTCTTCTCACTCATTCAGAAATAACCAACTTTAAGACAAACATCTTTCTTTCAATTCCCTTCAAAATAAATCTCCATACTTTATATCTTCTGTTACCAAAAACATATTTTCCTTTCTATCATAATTAGAAATCTTAACTGAACTACCATATTACATGTAACACAGACAAATATAGATCAGAGGTCATGCACATACTCTTATTTCTCTATTATCAGTATTTGTAACTCACCTGAGGATGCATATCTGGTTTCCTCATGGAACAATGAAATAGATGGGGTCCTGAGAGAACTCGTTTCCCCCTCAGAGTCTGAGGGTGAAGGGAGAGAAAATTCCTGATTACCGAGATCTTTGGGAAGGCGCTCCTATCTTTGGGCCAGCTAATAAGTCTGGGTCTTGGTTAAGGAGCATAGAAGCTGAACTTTTACTGGTGCAGCAGTCCTGGCTTGCTCAGGCTTGCCATTATACCAAGCCACTGGATTAACTTGTTGGTCAATGTTTTCTAGTATATTACCTGATTCTTGAGGCATTAAAAGACTGGGGGGTCTACACCTGAGTTGTAATATCGCTCTTAATTTAGTTAAAATATCCTGGGCAGCTTGGAACTATTAAAAACTCCTGCTGAAAGATCTAATCTTCAAATTGACAGGTTAGTGGTGGAGTAAAATGGTTGACCTTGCTTTCTCCTATTCCTATGATAATCGTAGTTCGTGAGGAGGGTTTTCTTGCAAATGCAGAGAAAACAGAACAGGTTGTCCCTGTATCTGAAAGAAATTGAATTTTCTTACCCATTACGTCCAGAGTTATCCGGGGTTCCTCAGTAGTGATGACCACATTCCTGGACAGGGGCGGCGAGGATGGCCCTGGGCCTCTTCAGTCACACCGTTCTTGGACTTGAGCTACTAGGGTGTTGGCTGGCCGCCCTCCTCTCTGGGAGCGTAGACAGTCAACTCTCCAATGGCAGGGATTAGTACTGGTTTCTTTGCATGTGCGGCAGGGGTTGGGGGCTTTTCGGTACAGTCCTTTGCCCAAAGTCCTACTTTCTTGCATTTGAAGCAAGGACTCAATGTCTCCTTATTCCCCGGTCTCTTATGGGATGCTTATAGGGTACCAAGGTCCTGGCCAATTGCAACAGCCATAATCCTGGCTTGTTGTTTTTCTTTATTATGTTCTCTTTTTCCCTCTTCAAGATCTTGAGTGTTATAGACCATGAAGGCCATATATAGTAATTGATTTTGGTTAGTCTGTGACCCCATTTGCAGCTTTTGAAGCTTGCGTCTGATATCAGGGGCTGACTGTCTAATAAAATGCTGGCCTAACAAATCTAACTCTTCAGGGGAAGTGGGGTCTACATTGTACACCTCCTAAAGGATTCTCTGGCCAGATTCTCACCTTTTTTCATGAGTAATGGTTCTAAGCTCCTTATAGTTCACAGCTTTTGTATTCCTTTTTTATCATTCCGCCCATGAGGGCCTCTAGAAATTTGGCGCATCTGGCCATTCCTTCTTGGGTATTACAATTCCAGTCAAGATCAACTAAAGGTACTACCTCTGTTCCACCGGCATGGCTCTGGGATTCCTAACAAAGGCCTCATCTGCCTCCTGATGGGCGGCTGTTAAAATGCGGTCCTTTTCAATGATTGTACAGCAGGTGGCTAAAATAAATTGGATGTCTTTTGCTGGCTTTTCCTTGTTCTTTCCTGAGTCGGTCAGGCCATTCAAGTTCACAAAGAGTATGAAGTTTTCCTTGGGTCCACTTGATCCCGTAATCCCCTGAGAAGCCTTTTTTTTTTTTTTTTTTTTTTAAATTTTCAACATACAATTTAAGACAGTTCACTGAGAGGAACCTTCCCCATATTTGCCCTAAGGAGCTTCCTAATGGAGGGGGAAAATAGACCTTAAAATTTCAAGAAAATAATTCGACAGAGGGCTCCTATGTCAAAAGGGCCATTTGGAGATAGACAATTTTTAAGCCAAATCAGTAATTAATTGTCCCCTCCCCCCATGTATCCTACCCTGTTTCGGTGACACAAAGACGAAAAAGGTGGATACCTCCTCCTGAGGGAAGATGGCTCAGGTGCTCATCTGGCCGCATCCCGAAGGAGTTTAGGTGACTCTTGTCCGTAGCAGACTCGACTTTGTGACTTACGATCAGATGCTAGTCCAATGCCACCCTGGATCGGATGCCGTACACCACGGAGCTGTGAATGAGCCTTCTTGAACTCTGGCCTTTAGAGGACCTTAAGTGTGCCTAACAGTGGAGCTATAAATTGGTACGTGACCAAGTCAAGTGGGCCAGGCCGCTAATACACTCAGTCATTCACACACCAAGTTAAAACATTGCCTCCCCACTTTTTGGAAGGCCCTGACCTTTGTCTTCCCCCCTGAGAAGACCCTGACCTGTGTCTTCTAACTGGAGACTTGGAAGTGTTCAAGCTCCTCTTCCATCCAGAGATGGAACCTGACTAGGGTGCTGAGCCCCGGCACATTACCTTATCCTATAGCCATTCCTGGTAAGCTGGTCCATCCTTCCTATGAGTTCGGCCAGGGGCTCGGCCAAGCTGGGAGCTCAGCTGTCTGGAGAGTCAGATGCCAGTCCAAAAGAGAACCTAGAATACCATCAGGTGGCACGCCTCCTCGTTCATCTTGGAGCCCAGCCTGGCCGAGCCACCAGTCCAGCGGTTCAAAGGGCCATCGTGGTTGGAATCTCACTGAGGCCTCCAGAAATGTTGCAGAATCAGACCAACAAGAAACGAAGCACCACTTGGAGAGTTGGAAAACTCAGGTTTATTACGCCAGCAGTCCCAGAAGAGCTAGCACTCTGAAGATCCTGGCCGAGCTTAGGGGCAATTTTGCTTTTACATCTGTGCTGTTACAGTTGGCATGGACTGATTGGTTCATTTGTCCTCAGAGAGTTATAGACCAGGGAGTTGCTATGGGATACAGGCTTGCGCAGGAGTTGCTATGGGCTACGGGCAGTTGCAGGGCATGAGATTTTCAAATTTTTCAAATAGGAACTTAGGCAATACATCTGTTATCTAGACAGAACAATCAAAAGGGAGAGTGAGTCTTCAGTTGATTTCGAGATCACTCTGCCCTTCGGCCTATGCCACAAGCATGTCTACAGGAGCAGAACAAAGAGTTCTGAGCACATACCAGCGAGCTGGGGGTAGGGAACTGGGAAAGGGAGAGAAGAGAGGACGGTAGAGAGGCAGCCAGGCCAAGATGAAAAATGACCAGTGTTCTCACAACAGAGCAGTGGTGGGGTGCTGAGTGCTCACCACAGTTCATTGACCCTCTGCGCCCTAGCCAACCTCCCTCACACCTCTTCCCACATCCACCTTAGGAAGACGCCTTTTGGTCCTGCTTATAAGGCTCTGAGCGGTGTCCATTCAGGCCAGCCTATCCTCTGAGAACCACAGCCATCAGGGGCCATACCACTGAGCTGGCCATGAGCGAGGTTGCCTGGTGGTTGACTTGTCTGTACCCTCAGAGAGGTCCTCTGGGACTTCAAGGCCAACACTTACACGGGCTGGGGGAGCGAATCTGAGGCCCTGAGAGGGGATCAGGACTGCTGCGAATCACAGAAGAC
>CM053509.1:86128904-86158453 GCA_028627145.1 Eidolon dupreanum
GAGGACTCAATTCCTGTTTTGTAGGTGGCTGCCTTCTGACTGGATTCCCACCTGGCCTTTCCTTGGTACGTGTTTTTGGAGAGAGCAAGAGAGATCTCTTTCTCTTTTTTCTATAAGCACCCTCATCCTATTGTATTTGGGACCCACCCTCGTGCCGTCATTTAACCTAAATTTTATCCTAAAATCTATATCTCAGAACAGGTAATTTTGGAGTTTAGTACTCAACATATGAATTTGGGGGGCATAATTCAGTTCATAACACCCAGTTTCATTATAAATATTGTCTCTGAGTTTTTGGTTTTGTTCCCCATTTCGTTGTTGTTTTCTTTAAGGTGTGCACTTTATTAAACTGATCTCAATTCAGTGTACAGGTAAGCCCTGGCTGCCTGTTTACTTCAGCCCGCTCCTATGGAGACCAAAAGCCTCCATACATCTCAAGTTGAGGGGAAAAAAGGGTGCCATGATGGTTGACCATTCAAAATAAAATAAAAAGAACAAGTATTAAGATAAAGATTTTTTTTAATGTGGATTACATAATTTATACAAAAGCAACACTAACACCATCCACTGTGTGAACCTGGGTGAGGACTAGCCCTTCTTAGGAAAAAGTAGAGTGGCTTTTGGGCAAGCAAAGGGCTTCATGTAACAATACATGTCATGATATTTGGAATGATTATTTTTAAAAAGAATAATGTACAATTAAAGTCTTCAGCAGCATTGTAGAATTTTGGGGATGCTCGCTCAACCAACTGTTGTCACCTTCACTGTTTCCATTTTTAAATCTCGAGTCAAGCACCATATAAAGCCATGCCAAGCTCATCTTGTTTTATTTGCAAGTTATGTTCTATCAAGATAAGGTGTAACCAACTAAGTAACAATCCACCTAGAAACATTTCAGTGGGCGGTGGAGGGGCCAGACTCATCATACTCCTGGTTGCTGATCCATATCTGCTAAAAGGTAGACAGCAAAGCCAGAATGGAGCTGCCAACTCACAGAGAGTACTTGCACTCAGAGGGCACAATGTTCTTCATCATGCTGGAAGCCAGGGGAGTCATCTCCTGCACTCTGTCGGCAATGCCTGGATACATGTTGGTCCCACTAGACAGCCCCATGTTGGCATAGAGGTCCTTATGGTTGTCAACATTACACTTTGCTGAGTTGAAGGTAGTTTTATGGATGCTATAGGATTCCATGCCCAAGAAGGAAGGCTGGAAGAGGGCCTTGGGGTGGCAGAACCACTCATTGCCAATGGTGATGACCTGATCGTCAGGCAGCTCATAGCTCTTCTCCAGGGGGAGAGCCGGAGGCCACTGCTTAAAGTCCAGGGTGATCTAGCACAGCTTCTCCTTGATGTCACACACAATTTCCCACTCAGCTGTGGTGGTGAAGCTATAACCATGCTCCATGAGGATCTTCATGAGGTTAGTCCCATCAGGTTCTGGCCAGCCAGGTCCAGATGCAGGATGACATGGGAGAGGGCATACCTTCATAGATAGGCACAGTGTGGGTGATCCCATTACCGAAGTCTATCACGATGCCAGTGGTATGGGCAGAGGCATACAGGGACAGCATGGCCAAATGGCCACATACATGGCTGGGGCTTTGAAGGTCTCAAACATGATCTACATCATCTTCTAATGGTAGGCCTTGGGGTTTTGGAGAACTTTGGTCAGCAACATGGAGCACTCCTCAGGGGCCACAAGCAGTTCATTGTCGAAAGTGTGGTGCCAGATCTTCTTTATGTCATCCCAGTTGGTGATGATGCCATGCTCAATGGGGTACTTCAGGGTTAGGATGCCCCTCTCGCTCTGGGCCTCATTGCCCACATAGGAATCCTTCTGGTCCATGCCCATTATCACACCCTAGTGCCAGGGAAGACGGCCTGGGCGGGATACTTGCCCATGAAGCCAGCCTTGCATATGCCAGAACCATCTACCATGAGCGCAGTGATATCGTCATCCATGGTGGTATAGACTGGAGGTAACAGTGGAGCAATAAAGACAAGAGGCCTGTGTTGGCTGGTGGATGCAGTCTCAGCAGTCTGTTCTGTCTGTTTTTATGTGGGAATCCAGAGATATTAAAAAATACTTTGTCTCTGATTATGCTGAGTGAAATAAGCCAGTCATACCAAAATATATATCTATATATATATATTATATGATTTCATTGGCACAGAATACTTAGCTAAAATCATAGAGACAGAAAGTATAATGGTAGTTGCCAAAGATGGGGAGATGGTAGAATGGAGTTGTTGTTTAATGGGCAAAGAGTTTTGCAACATGAAAAGAATCTGGAGATGAATGGTGGTGATGGTTGCACAATTATGTGAATGTACTTAATACCAGTGAACTGTACACTTAAAAATGCTTAAGATTTTTATATTATTTATGTGACATAAATTTTATATTTGTAATTTATCACAATAAGAAAAATTTGGGAAAGGTAATTATACTACAAGTCTTAACTATATTGTTCTGATGTGGCTATGATTCATCTAATTTTCAAATTGAGTGTTGAAGCACTTCCCACTTCAGAATTCTATACCTGAAGGAAATTTGCTTTCTACATAAAAGAAACACATCATTTCACAATAGCACAAAGGTGAAAGCAACCCAAGTGTCTAGCGACAGATGACTGGATAAACAAAATGTGGTATATAGATACAATGGGATATTATTCAACCTTAAAAAGGAAAAAAATTCTGACGTAGGCTATAACATGGATGAAACTTGAGGACATTATGCTAAATGAACTAAGCCAGTCACAAAAAGATAAGTACCATGTAATTCCACTTATATGAGATAGCTGAAGTAGTCAGATTCATAGAGACAGAAGGTAGAATGGTGGCTGTCAGGGACTGGAGGGACAGGGTAGTGGGGAGCTACTGATTAGTGGGGACAGAGTTTCAGTTTGGGACAATGATAAACATTTAAAGAAGGATGGTAGTGATGGTTGCACGAAATATTAATGTATTTAATGCCACTGAACTGTATACTTAAAAATGATTAAAATGGTAAATGTCACGTTACGTATATTTTACCACAATGAAAAGAAAAACATAGACGACTCCCTTTCCCTCCACCGCCCAAAAGAGAACATATCAAAATCTGAATAATCTCACGCATTCAACACTGTGCTAGAACTCTTCCAACCCTTCACTTGACTGAGGGCTTTTCCATAAATGGAAATTATGAGTTCACTGAAATGATTGTTAAATGCATAGATACTTATTGCTGCATATGTGGGGTCTCTTTCTCCTCCTGGACCCTGAAATAATAATGGACAGAGGAAATTACTACCCCTATGGCCGGACACTTGCTTCACAAATGTTCAAGTGTCTATTTTATGCAAGGTATTATGCCAGGAGCTGTGGAAAATATGAAAATGAAGCATATACAAGAAGTTCATAGTCTAGAAGAGGATATATCCATGCATAAATTTTTCCATGAATAATATTAATACTAGATAAAGTGTGAAATGTACCCTTTTCTGTGCCCTCAATGCTCTCTGTACTTTCAATTGTATGTGTTTCACAGTGTTGTCATTAACTTCATTTTTCTTTCTCTCACACTGTGGTAGATTGTGTTGGCCCAATTCATTATCCTCCCTGTGTCTATACCCTTTGCCATGTAACTGTGCAGTGCCGTCCCACCATGAGTGTAGTAACCTGCCCACTTCTTGAGTCCAGCTTCCGCCATGTGACTTGCTTTGGCCAATGGAATGTTAACATATATGATGGAAGCAGAGACTTGAAATGGACTTGAACATTGGAGCTGCCTTTTTGCACCTCTGCCATCACTGTGAGAACATTCCTGGGCTAGCCTGCTGGAGGACAGCAGACACATGTTGCAGAGCTGGATCCCTTGAAATGCCCCAGCAGAGGCCAGCCTTGGTTAGCTGTCAGATGCCCTATAGACATGGAAGTGAGCCCAGCCAAGAAAAGTGTGCAAATTATAATTGTACAACTTAATGAATTTTCACAAAGTGAATACATCTACATAATCACCACCCAGATCAAAAATTAGAACATTAATAACATCTCTGTAGCACCTTTCATGCCCCTTCCCAGTTATTGCCCACCTCCTCTTCCAAAAGTAACCATTATGTTGACTTCTAACACCATAGATTAGTTTTGCCTGCTCTTGAACTTCTTCTAAATGGAATCATACCATACATAATCTTTTGTGTCTGGCTTCTTCCACTCAACATTATATTAATGAGATTCTTCCAAGTTGTTGTAAATAGCAGTAGTTCCTTCATTTTCATTTCTGTATAGTCTGGCATGGTATAGATATAACACAATGTATTTATTAATTCTTTGTTGATGTACATTCAGGTTATTTTTCAGTTAGAACTATTAGGAATAATGCTGCAATAAATATTCTTATATTTGATAAACATATGTATACTTTCTGCTTTATACATAGTTAGGAGTAGAACTGCCAGAATATAGGATAAGTATATATTCAGCTTAATACATATTGCTTAACAGACTTCCCAAGTAGTTGTACCAATTTATACAATTTATAGAAATGTATGAGAGTCCTACTTTATTCACATCCATGTCAACACTTGGTATTGTCAGTCTCTTTAATTTTAGTCATTCTGATAGGTATATAGTAGTATCTCATTTTGGTTTTAATTATAGATTCCTTATGACTAATGAGCATAAGTACATTTTCATTTGAATATCTTCTTCTGTGAAATATCTTCTCATGTAAGAAAAACTCAAATTGTGTTCCATAGATTCTTCTACTGTAGGATCAGAATGGCAGCTAGGCAGGTCATGAGGCTCACAGCAAGAGATCCTAAAGATAAAATAAAAATGTGCATCAGCTCAAATCGAGACTTATCAACATCAGGAATGATATAGTGGAATTCTAGCATAAAACACTGAACTTTATAAAAGTCAAATCAATACCCCAGAAGTAGGTAATGGTTTGGACACATGACAACGTGGAGTCTTCACAGGAAACCCATTGTCTGGTTGCTCATAGACTCACAAGTTGTCAGATATATTGGAAACACCAGGACTTCAGGATCTGGTTCTCAGTCACACAGGCTCAGAAAAAAGCTTTTGCAGAGAATATGAGTCACAAATACTTGAGGGTTTCATTGAGCCATTGGATCAAACAAGCACAACCTCTGGACTTTTCAGTTACTTGAGCTGAGATATTTCTTTTCTTATATAAGACTGCATTGGTCTGACAGACCTAGTTAGCTATCCAATATCTATTCTCCTCTTCTTTACTTACGAAACCCCAGTTTTATTCATAGTTTAAAAATATTTATGTCCCCATACTTCCCTGGAGCTAAGGATGGCAACATGACCAATAAAGTCACTGGGTGGTGCTTCTGAAAAAGTGATTGGTTTCCTGATTTAAAAAAAAAAAGAGAGAGAAGACTCAATTGCACATGCATTCTGCCTTCCCCCACCTCTTCCTCCTGCCTACAAAGCCTACACAATATCCAGAAGAGTAACAGCCAAGTTGCGATCATGAAGACAAACAACACGCTAAGGATGGCAGAAGAAGCTAGAAGGAGCCTTATTTCTTGAGCAGCTGCACCAGTCCCAGACTGCCTATCCCAGACTCCTCATAACATGAGAAAAGTAATTCCCTTATTGGTTTAGCCACTTTGTTGGGTTTCCATTAAATGCAGCCAAAATCAATCCTATGAGATAGAGAATTCAGTACACAGAAGGATACTGCAAGTAATATTATCTGCAATATGGACTTTTTTAAGTGGTAGAGATGGAGATTGAGGTCCTGAGGGTTCAGACATTACATACTGGAATGCTGAGAACCTCATTATGCTGTGGTGAAACATTTAGTCAATCTGCTCTTCTATGGGAGACACCCCACATTCCTATCAAGTCTGTACTGTTAGGGAAAATAGCTCGAATAATTCAAAATGTTGGCACATGCTGGTACTTCTTGCCACTTGCAACAAAGTCCTGCAAGAGACCAATGAACTAGAGTTATCCAGGCTGAAGAAAAAAGGAAAGGAGGTCCCACTGCACTAAGGAAAACACCTTCTGCCTGCAGCCTGCAAATCTACTTAAATGAGGATCTCATAATTTGGAGATTGGCAGTGCTGGAAAAGATAATTGCTTCTGCTCTCCAAATAGGAGTGATGGCTGCCAAGCAGAACCTGAGAAGATAAGACTGATGTCCTGGGCCTTTCCTAAGCTCCTTTATAAATCACCACTCAACACAGGAAGTGAGGTCTGCAAAGTGTTCTCTTCCCGCTAGAAACTTTTGTTCCCAATTGTCTCAAGTCAGTAAACATTAAGTTGATGACTAGAGAAATATGAGGACAGAGGCCAAAGGTCATAGAGGAGGATTTTCAGGTTTAAAGATTTTGGATGGATGGATGGATGGATGGATGGATGGATGGATGGACAGGCAGATAGATGTAGATGTAGATGTAGATGTAGATGTAGATATAGATATAGATATAGATATAGATATGGATATAGATATAGATGTATAGATGGATATATATAGAATAGGTAGATAGATAGATAGATAGATAGATAGATAGATAGATAGATAGAGATAGATAGATGGATAGATAGATAGATAGTTAGATAGATATGCTTTGGCTGTGGTTACTCAGACACAAGATTGAAGAGGAGGCAAATAGGTGGGAAATGTACATTTCTTTAGGGGATTCTGTCATCAAAATGAAATTTTAAGAACCTGGCCAGCAAAGCTTATCCTTTTTCAACCCCATGCTCCTGAACACACAGAACAGAAAGGGCATCCTCCCCAAAGCTCACTTAAGTTATGGTTAAAGAGGATAATAACAAGAAGTTATCTCAGAAAAAAAGGTGGAACCTGGACCACAGCACTATCGAAAAGGGAGTTCATCCCAGAGAGTGAGTTGACTAAATGAGGGAATTGCTGACTGTCAAAGAGGGATCCTGGCCCCTCCTGTCTAGCAGGATCTGGAATTTGCTGTGGATCTGATATTTGCAATACCTTTGATGTGCTTTCCATTCTTCTCCTTCCCATATGGAAGTTTTATTTTGCACCTTCACTGTTATTGTATCTGGGATATGTTGGGGAAGAACGACTTGCCTTTTAGTTAGTAGGTTACTGGACTGTGAGGATTCACCTCATAGAGTGAATGGAACTGCATATTGGCCAGGGTTCTGACTTTTGAGATGGATGCAGTATCTAGATGAGACTTTGGAACTGTCCCCATTAGGGAGAGAATAGATTTCACACAAGGCAGATGGATAGCCAAGAGGGTGGATTGTGGTGGTCACTGCCTTCTTTCTACCTAATAACCATTATCCTTTCCTGCTTTACTAGCAGAACCTTGAATTTGTTGGGGGAAAAAAGTTTTCTGGCCAGTAAAACATAAGGAAAACTGCAAGGATATCTGGAAAAGCTTTGCTTTCTGGTTACGGGTGTTATTTCTCTTCTTTTTTACTTATTTATTCTTTTCTTACCTGGAACCAGTTGGAAACTTGAATATTCAGGAAAGAATGGAGAGCATTGGAAATGGTAAATATATGAATAATCATTCAAGATTACTTTTTCCTCTTGGTTTCCTTAGAATGTATATGGTTATTTAAAAATAATGTGGGTTTTTCCCTCTTCTATACTCTGGAATATTCTAAGGTTTAAAGGTTTGGTAGTTTCTTTTGTGAATCCATCTGGACTTTTTGATGTTCTAGTACATGGTGAAATCTCATGCCATCCCACTTTTTCCCATTCAGGACATCAACCATACCTTTGTCTAGTGTCTCTACACTATATACCCTCGCCTGTTAGTCACTTAGTAGCCATCTTGGTTATCAGATCAATTATCAGAGAGAGAAAGACTACATTTACATACCTATTATCACAGTATATATTGTTATAATTCTTCTATTTTATTATTAGTTATGATTGGTAATCTCTTACTGTATCTAATTTTTAAATTAAACTTTATCATAAGTATGTATATATAGGAAAAGCATGGTATATATAGGATTCAGTATTATCCACAGTTTCAGGAATCCCTTAGGGGTCTTGGAAAGTATTCCCCATGGATAAGGGGGGACTACTGTATTGATAACAGATTGCTGAGGGCAAGCCTATTAGGAGATAACTGCAATAATCCATGTGAGAGATGTTGGTGGCTGGCCCAAGACAGGGCAGTGGGAGGTGATGAGAAGAAGCTGAATTCTGAGTGTATTTTGGAAGTTGAGCTGACGGAATATGCTTACTGACCAATGAGGTGTGAGGAAAAGCAAGAGAACAGGATGACACCCAAAATGTTGGCCTGAGCAACTGGAAGAATAGAGTTGCCCTTAACTTCCCATTGACCAGAACTTAGTCATATAGTATAGTAGGCCAAATTCTAACGATGCCCCCAATGTCCCTTGCCCTTGTACAATCCCTTTGCCTCTGACGTAAGTATGATCTCAGTCCTCTGTTCACATTATATGGCAAAAGGAAGACTATCCAGGTGGGCCAAATTTAATCACAAGCCCTGTAAAAGCACTTTTTTCTTCTGGCTGGTGAGCAGAAAGGGAAGTCAAAGAGACTCAAAGCATGAGAAGTACTTGCTGCACTGATGCTGCTTTAAAGATGGAGGGGCCTGCAGGAGAAGGAGTCCAGAAAGCCTCTAGAAGCAGAGAGCAGTCCCCAGCTCACAGAAAGGAAATGGAACCTCAGATCCATAGTCACAAGGAACTGGATTCTGCCAGCAACTGAGTGAGTTTAGAAGCAGTTTCTTCCCTAGAGCTGCCAGACAAGAGCCCAGCCCAGTGAACACCTTGATTTCAGCCTTATATGACCCTGAGCAGAAAACCCAGCCAAGCCCAGGCTTTGGATCTATGAAATTCTGAGACTGTTTTAAACTCTTAAGTTTGTGGTTGGTGGTTATACTACAATCGAAAAGGAATACGCATGGCTACACATAACGCTTAGGGAGGTTTGAAAATGGTGTCTTCAGCTGGGCTTTCATGTGCATTGTTAAATATGGGGAGTTCCATCATGAAAGAAAGAGAAGAATGAGTACGGGAGGGGATGATAAGATGCTCTTCCTCACTCTGTAAATCTTTATTATCCAATACTATGGACACTATCCACATGTGGGTATTGAGCACTTGAAATGTAGCCAGTCCAAATTGAGATGACTTATACATGTAAAACATCCACTAAATTTTGAAGACTTAGTATGAAAAAAAGGAATTTAAAATATCTCACTAAGTATACTTTATATTGATTACATTTTGAAATAATATTTTTGATATATTGGATTAAATAAAATGTTAGCCTAAATTTCAACTTGTTACTTTTTACCTTTAAAAAAAACTTGGTTATATTTGTCACTTAAAATTTAAAATTACATTTGTGGCTCATAGTATAGTTTTATTGGACAGTGCTGCTGTGGCCTTGTTGCAGAAAAGCTCCAAAATCAGGCCAGCGAAAAAACAAACAGTAACTTAGTTGGAGAATTCAGGTTTATTAGAGGAGCTAGTGCTCTGAAGATCTGGGTGGTAAACTCAGTTGCAACATTCCTTATATACAGGCTTTTTACACAAGCTGATTGGTTGATTTGAATTCAGACCATTACCAACAGGAGTTTCTATGGTTGCAAATAGTAACATTGGTAACATTATGTTGAGAAGGGGGGGGAGTTGCTATGGGTTACGGGCAGCTGCAAAGTGTTACAGAGTGTGGGAGCTGCTAAGGGGTACAAAACAGTTACATTTGTTGAGCAAAGGCAAGTGAGCCTTTGCAGCAAGCATATTTACAGAAGCAGAACAAAAGCTGATTAGTTTTTAATGAAAATTCCTCTTCATTCTCTCTATTGATGCCCATTTAAGTTTTCATAGAGCATCAAACTCATGATTTCCTTCTTGACTTCCCTGGACCAGGGACTGCGAATTCCACTCCATAAAGATCTTTGTTGCAGTCTTTCTCTCCACTATAGCCTCTATGAGGGAGGTAATCGACTGGACGTGAGGCAACAAGCAATGCAGAAGTAGGCAGACACTGAGGAGGAGTACTATTCCAACTAAGGTCTTAAAGTCCTTGAGGGTAGAAAACCAACCTCCAAAGAGGGTATTAGGGTCCCAACTATGTGATACTTGCATGGGCACATGTGCCAGTTTTGTCATTTGTTTGACAAGGTCCTCAACTGCCTGTCCCTGGTCATTTATTTGTATACAACAGTTGGTGAGATTGAATTTCTCACATACACCTCCTTCTGCTGCTAATAATCTCGTGCCAATCTATTCTGGTAGATGGTACTTCTCATCTGAGTCTATTGATGTACAAGAAGAGTCAGAGCTTTCCCAGTCTCATTAGTAATGATCTCTAAAACTGCTTGCAGTCGGATAATTCGGTTTAATATGTAAATAGGGGTACGGTATCCCCAAAATCCACCTTTTGCCCAAGTGTGGGTCCACAGTATGGGATTATTCATTCTGGGGGCCACTCATCATCCTTCCAGTCTCCTATTTGAAGTTCTCTTTTTACCCATTGTAAGGGTAGTGGGACCAGGTGACCAAGCAGTTTCCCTGTTTTTAGAGGTAAGAGGAAAAAGGAGGGTTTTATCATGCCAATTACACAGCTCCCCTCCCAATTTTTGGGGAGGCAGATATAGGCCTTGTTTCCACAAATCCAGTAACGCTCACGTGGGGCTATCCAGTTTTGGGCCCTGCCTGGGTTATGCCAGGCTCTACTCAGCTCTGGAAATCTGTCCAATGGATTTCTCTCTTTCCTGTCTCCCCACCACATGCTTCATTTTGCGGTAGCATTATAATATTGTTGGCCTAAGCAAATCAAGTTTCCAAGTGACTTTATGAGATTTCCTCCACTTCTGGCCAGGCAGTATTGTCCTACAATAGTGTGTTTTAAAATCCATTGACCATCATTAGAAGTATGTGGGATCGTTATATCTGGCATTGCCTGGGTGGGAATCAATTCAGTAGCTTCCCACAGCCACCTATCCCCCACTAGAGTTCCCCTACATACATAGCAGGAAGTGACATTTAGGGAGTGAGCTATTCCTTCAGCCATTCTGAGAAATAGGTTTTTGATTGATTGTGGTGGTGGGGATTAGGGCTCAGTTACTTCCTTGTAGAAGGACTTATAAACCTGATAGACTTGAGCTAGATGGTCTAGTACTTGACCTCTAATATGAATTTGAACATAGGGATTTAGCTCTGTCCCAACAATGTCAAGTGTTAATACTTCTCTGGAATACCAATGGGGGTTCATGGGGTTGGTTGTAATTAATTCTAATGGATTACACATATGTGTGGTGCAGTTTGATAAAGCTACCCCTTTTCTTAAATACATCTCTTTCTCATTTGTTGTGTCTTCTTCCCAAGTAGCTCATTGGACACATGACCAATAGATACAACTAGTTCCACATGAGGAACTGTGGGGACACATATACTTTTCTTCTGTCCTGTAGTTTTCTTCCCAGCTGAGAGATCTGCAGGATCTCCCTTCCTCTCATTGGCCCTGACTCATAGCAGCACAAGCATCAAATCTGAAGGTTATCTGACTTGGATTTTCTTTTACTCTAGTCTGGGCCAACATGGGTCCATCTGTCCATCGTCCCGTGTAGTCCCTCCCTCAAAGCTACCCATATTTCAAAAACTGTTTCAGTGGGAGTGTCATTTGGGTTGATTACTTCCTGGGTCGCATATTGAATATTGAGTCTGGTTATAGGTACAGGCCCCTTTCTGAGTTCCCTGGCTATAGAAAATTAAAGTAGTAGAAATTCTTTGACCCCCTTTGGTGACATGAATACATAGCTCATACTCCTCTACCCTAATTTCCCTTCCTCTCCAGTGTCAAATTATAAGAAGCCCCATGATGAAATTCCTCAGGCTTTGGCCATGTGTGGACCAGCCAGCTTCTGGTTGCTGGGTATCTGGTTGGTATCTTTCTCAGGGTCAACTTACAAGGGTTGATGGGATCCGACTACACCGTCCACAAAGGAGTTTCTGCAGGAGCTGGTGGTTGATCTTCAAGCTTCTGCTGTGCGTAAACTGGCCAGCTTCTAGTGTGGCCAGATCAGGGCCGATGATCTCAGGTGGATTTCTGCTTCCTCCAGAACATGATTCGGCGTGGCTGATCAGGAAGAGGTTCCACAGCCCAAGTTTCTTATTCTTCTAGAGTTGCTGCTCTCTTCACTCGGGTGTGAAGAAAGCAACTTTAATGGCAGTGGGAGTTGCTAATATAACAATGTGAGAACCTGTCCAACTTGGCTGGAGAGGCTCCTTCTTCCAGTCTTTAACCCATACTTCATCTCCTGGCTGAAAGGGGTGGACTCAGTTCCCTAAAGGGATAGGGGCCCTTTCTAAAGTTCCCTGGGCGATGTGGCAGAAGATCTTTCCTAAGGCCTGAAGGTGTTGGGACATCTCTAAGTCTATTATTAACCTAGGGTCTCCTTCTAACTTCCTTATCAGTGGGGGAGGTCTAGAGGATAGTAGTCTGAAGGCCTTGGGGTGCATACAAAACTTAACTAGTGTGGTTATGAGAGCCTGGCTCATGCATTCAACTTTTCCTAATAGTGAGTTATTCTGGCATTGGTCAGCCACTTATGTTCCTGATCATTCACTACTTGGGGAAACTTTACGTTTATATTTTGTTCCAGTGAAAGCTTGACCTCTTCTCTGACCAGGATTTCCATAGCAGCCTAGGCCTGGAGGCATGGCGATCATCCCAGAGCCACCGAATCTGGCCATTTGGATAAATATGCAATTGGGTGTTGCCTTGGCCCAACTGTTGGTGTGTGTGGACCCCTAAAAAGGTTTAAGTCCTATGTCACGTCCAGCAGTCCTAATGCTGGAGTGTTGGTTAAGAGTCTCTTTATGTCTCTGAATGCTTTTTCTTGTCTGGAATCCCAAATACTGTTTGGAATCCCACCAAACAGTGGCTTGGTAATCTCAGAGAAACTGGGTATCCAGATTCGACAGAATCCAGCTGCCCCTAAGAACTCACTTTCTTGTTGTTTGGCCGTGGTATTGAGTGTTCACTATAAAAGTCATCGATTGCATCCCTACTCTTATTGTGACCGTAGGCTCCTAGGGGCCTAGGATCAGGTAGCCCGGTCATTCCTAGTCTGATTGTTCCTCAGCCTGGCCGATGAGCTCTCGGATGACTGGCTCAGGTTGGTATCTTAAATTCTCTGGTGTTCCCCTATGATAAGAGCACTCATTTTTCCAGTGGCTAGCCTCTTTGCAGTAGGCACATTGGTCATAGCGAAGTAGGGGTCTTCTTCTGGTTTCTTTCTTCCATGAGTGAACAGCAGTCTGTTGTACTGGACCTGTGTTCCCCAATGCAGCTGCCGACAGGGGTATTTTCTGTTTTATCCATCTGTCAGTTACCTTTTGGGCCTCCTGGCTGTGGCTCACAAACACCTTGTTCGTGACCTCGAACAGCTGGGTGCTATTCATCCCAGCAAAACTCTCTAATTTTTGAAGCTTTCCACGAATGTCAGTGAAGGACTAGGCCACAAGTGCCGCACTAACCATGTGCTTGTTCTCTCGTGCTTTGGGGTCAAAAGGGTTCTACACCCAGAACGCCTCGCAGTCTCTTATAGAACTCTGTGGTGACTCCTCTGGCCACGGGAGTATCTCTGCCATTTTTGATATATTTCTTGATTTCCTCATCCTAGCCTTTACCTTTAATTTGGACTTTTCATGTTTTCCATATGGTGGGGATCTCACAAGCTTTTTAACAAATGGGACGGGAATCATCCCAACATGGCCTTCTTTGTTCCGGGCACTCCACCACTGTTCTTTGGGCTTCTCAATTATCACTAGGATCTCACTCTTCTTAAAGGGCAGGTCTTCAGCATTATTTCCAAGAAAGTCATAGAGAGTCCGTACATATTCCAATGCTCTTAGATACCTGGGCACTGGCTCCATCAGGGTGGTGGTGTTTAGGTAGTGAGTCTTGTAAAACTCTAGCAGGGCTGGCAAGTGGCCAAATTTGAGGTTCCCGATCTTAAAGCTGTTGTTAGATAGCAAGTTGATGATGTAGTGGGAGACTCGCGAATTCTCCGACATGGACAGCACATAGTTCCTGGGGCAGATGGAGGAGTCGCGGACTAGGAACATACCATAGAGCTGGCCTTGGAGACAGGTCTGCGCCTCTTCGTGAGACATCGGCCCCATATACCAGGTGGAGTGGGTTGAGGAGTCAAACTTGAACCTGACAGAGGGCATGGTGCTGGACTGGGGCTCTGGGGCGGGTCAGGGTGGTGAAAACACTGATGGTGGAGGTCTGTTCGGCAATTGTGGGCCTAGTGACTGCACGGGGGTTGACGGTGTTGCTGAGATGTATGGTGGTGGGAAGAAAATAAGTTCTTCCTCGGATCCCCTTGGTGGATTATTTTTGCTGGCACCTTCTTGTTCTTTTCTTAAGTCGGTTGTGCCAAACCAGACCCAAGGGAGCACTACAGTAGTGGTCTGAAGCCATGTGTCTATGTACAGAAACTGGTCTGCATATCCAGGAGTCCCTGTCACTACCTGATATACTGCCCTCACTGTGGGGAGGTCTAGGATCCCTTCCAAGGGCCAACTTATCCTGAAGGCAGGCCATTCAAGCTCACAAAGAATATGAAGATTTCTCAGAATCAGCTTGACCCTGTAATTCTCTGAGAAACCTTTCTTAAAATTTTCCAGCATGCAACCTAAGACAATGGGCTTAGCGAAACTTACCCCCATATTTGCAGGGAGCTTGCTTTGAAAATTGGGCACAGAGGCCAGTGTTTGTATATTCTCTAAAGTCTCATAAACCTGGTTAAGGTAGCATAAAGCACTGATGAAGTTCAGAATCCTTGTTTTCTACTCAGAAAATCTTTTCATAATATTAGTATTAGACCAATAATCTAAGAAACATTAAACACAATTCTAATTTTTTGCATCAGCTTACTTTCGGCACTTAAATTTCCAACCTTGTTCCGCATAAAATTTCCTCTCAGGATTTTCCCTTCTCAAACTTTCTTTCACACTTTCTTTATTCCCTCAGTTTGCCTCTTTTCACTCATTCAGCAATAACCAACTTTAAGGCAAACACCTTTCCTTCCATTTCCTTCAAAATAACCATACCTTATCCTTCTGTTACCAAAAACACTTTCCTTTCCACCATATAGATCAGAGATACTTCCTGTGCCTCCCACGACAGACAACAATCATGCCACATGAAGGGGTGGAGGATACAGTCGAGGAAAATTTGGAGGGGACGCCAGTTGCTTGCTCTGTCTCCGGCCACTCCCCTTGCAGGGATTTCAGGAGACTCTTGGCATTGGTGGGTTGGTATAAACCCCTGACCCAGATCACTGGAGTAGATTCCTCACGGAGATCTAGTGAGGCCACCATAAACCGTATGAGGTTCACCACGGAACCGCAGATTGGGTTCTTGTTTCTTGGAAAGGCCATGTCTCAGTCATTCAGTACTTATTCTCTTTCATACAACCTTCCATCATTCCTTAACCTGTCTGCTGGAGAGAAGCAGTCGCTCCGTCTAACTTGTGGAGGGGGCTTGGTTGCCCTCCGGAGGGTGATTGAGCTCTCCCCTTTACTTAGTGTTGACCAAACCCACTCCATCCTGTGATGGTGACACAAAGAAAAACAAGGGTAGGTGCCCCCTCCAAAGAGACCATTCAGATGCTCATCTGGCCATGTCCCGAAGGAACTTAGGTGACACTTAGCCATAGCGGACTCAGCTTTGTGACTTATAATCAGACACTAGTCCAATGCCGCCCTGGACTGTATGCCATTCACCACAGAAATGAAGAATGAGCCCACACAAACTCCGTAGCCTTTAGAGGACCTTAAGGGTGCCTAGCCGTGGAGCTACAAACTCGTTCCTGACTGATTAAGTCGGCCAAGCCACTCATTCATTCACTCATTCATACATTAGGCTAGAACGATGCCTACCCGCTTTATGGAAGGCCTCTGCCCTAACCTGACACCTTCCCCACTGGGGAGATTCTGATGTCTCCACTCCCACTTTTGGAGACTCCGATGTCTTCCCCTACTGGGAAGACCCTAACCAATGTCTTCTTACTGAAGACTAGGAGGTGATCAAACTCCTCTTCTGTCCAACAGACAGGATCTGAATGGGGGCTGATCCTGGGATCAATCTTACCTTGGTACCTTTTCCTGTCACTGTTTCTAGTGAGTTGGTCTGTCCCTCCTATGAGTTCAATTGGGGCCTCGGTGGTCCTGGGAGTTGGGGCGCCAATCTGAAAGAGAACCCAAAATACTCAGGGAGTGCGCCTCCTGAGTTGTCTCAGATCCTCTCCGCCTCGGTCTGGCCGAGCCACCGGTCTGGGAGCTCAAGGGGCCAGCATGTTTGGAATCTCACTGGGGCCTCCAAAAATTTTGCAGAAAAGCTCCAAAATCAGACCAGCAAAAAAAACAAGCAGTAACTTGGAGATTTGGAGAATTCACGTTTCTTATGTGCGGTCCCAGAGGAGCTAGTGCTCTGAAGATCTGGGCCCCTGAGCTTAGATGCAACATTCCTTACATATAGGCTTTTTACACAAGCTGATTGGTTGATTTGAACGCAGCCCGTTACAAACGGCGGGAGTTGCTACGGTGGCAAGTAGTAACATTGGTAACATGTTTAGAAGGGCAGGAGTTATTATGGGTTACCAGAAGCTGCAAAGTGTTACAGAGTGCGGAAGTGGCTAAGGGGTACAAAACAGTTACGTTTGTCTAGCAAAGGTAAGTGAGCCTTTGCAGCAAGCATATTTACATAAGCAGAACAAAAGCTGATTAGCTTTTAATGAAAATTCCTCTTCAGGTTCTTGTATGTGTCAAAATTTTTTACATGTAATGAATCGAATTTTTTTAAAAGTTTATTTCCATTCAACACTGTGGGTGTAAAAGGCAATGTTCCCATAAGAAATAATGGCAAAGAAGGGCGTTCCTAGTCACACTCAGCAAACCTGTTTACCCAGACTACCTTAATATATTAGTTGATGCATGCACATATATAGGAGGAGAGGCTGGTAGAGAGACTGGATGGTCTAGGAAGGAAAGGAAGGTTATGACATTAGAAGACCGCCATCATGGGAATAGAGATGGTGCTTATATCTTCATGATTCTTCATGATTCATCCTTTG
Source organism: Eidolon dupreanum (assembly GCA_028627145.1). Lineage (NCBI taxonomy): Eukaryota > Metazoa > Chordata > Mammalia > Chiroptera > Pteropodidae > Eidolon > Eidolon dupreanum. The sequence continues at coordinate 86,146,012 of CM053509.1, forward strand.
GGGCTAGGCACACCACAATCCAAAATAAAATCTAAGTTCTAGTAGCAAAGAGGGAGGGGTGGCTGTAATGTAGGTAGATTTCAAAACCTACCATGGAAGAATAAGGAAAATACCATCTGTCACAGCGCAGCCTCACCCATATGTACTTCCCTCTAGTGGCCGATAGTGGCACTTCATCTAGGTCGATCAGAGTGCTCTATTTGTCCCACCTCCACCACTCTGGTCCAAAGCACCATTATCTCAGGCAAGAACTATCCTAACAGATTCCTAATTGGTCTCCGTTCTTCCTCTCCTGTCCACCAGAATGATCTTTTAAAACCTTCATCAGATCAAGTTACTCCTCTGCTCAAAACTTGGGAATAACTTTCCTTATCACTCAGAGTTGAAGCTAAAATCCTCACTACCCCCACATCGTGATTCATCCACCCTTTACTCACTCCATTGTAGCCACACTGGGCTGCTTGCTCTTCCTCTGAAAGTTTAACACAGCAAGCGTGTTCACCCTTTGCATTTGTTATCTCTTCTACCTGGAACACATGGGTTAGTCCTTCACGGCTATGCTCAAATGTCTTATCACCTTGTCACTCTAAATAAAAAATACAGCCTCCCTCCCACCATACCACACCCCCCTCAACTGGATTAATTTTTTTTTCCATAGCATTTAACACCATCTGACATAATGCATTGCCTATTCACTTGTTATATGTATATTATATATTTATTACCTGTGTCTCCCTACTAGAGTATAGACTTTAAAATGACAAGAACTTTGTCTGTTTTGTTCACAGTTGTATACCCAGCATCTTGGCTAGTGCTTAGCATATAATACGTGTTCAAAAATATTTCTTGGATAAATAAAGCAAGATCTAAACAATGAACAGACTTTCTATGGCCTTCATTGTTTCACTCTTGTATATCAAAATTTAATGTCACAAAAAGATCAACTCCACAAATTTATATAAAATTAATAAAATTCCAATTATTACCCCCACAGATTCCTTTTTAATTGGATTAAATTACCTTAAAATTCATTTGAAAAGAATGAAGTACCTGTGGATTCACGTGACTCACCAGATGTTGTATGACACTATAAAGCTACCATAATAAAATCCATATGTTATTGGCATATGAACCAGTGTGACAAACTAGAAAATCCAGGAATATCTCTCTCTTTAAAAGAATATAACACATGAAAGGTGAAATTTTAATTCAGTGGAAAAGGATGATTATATAATAAATGGTGTTGGTATTAATTACTAGGAAAAAATTGGATCCCCATTTTATACCACTTACAAAAATAAGTGCCAGATAGATTAAATGCTGAAATGTAGTTGGTACTTTTAGAACCCTAAAAAAAGTTCAAATATTGTTAATTTTGTCCTCATGCCTTTATGAAGGCATATGACTGATTTCATCAAGTCAGAATTTATAGTGCACATTCTTAATTCCTTTCCTTTAAAATATCCCATTTCATGGCTGGGCCCAGGCAGAATGAGGAGAGAGTCCATGTGGGAAGAGAGGGATTGGTAGTGGTTAAGAGTGAGGTGTGGGAGCCCAAGCACAAGGTGGGTTTCCACAAGGGAATGGGGATGCAGCAGTAGCCGCTCAGCTGGGAACGTCAGAGTCCAAGCCAGGTGAAGAGGCAGGGGCAGGACAGTGGCAACACAGAAGATACAAAGGGACTGATCAAATAAGTAAATGCAGTATTTTGAGGACAATGAAATAATGGGAGCCAGGTTTCTCAGTATCAAAATAAAAGGACAAATACCATAATAGAGAAATTAGGAAAACCCTGTGGTGTTGCATTGGAGTAGGAATGGTTTCATTCAATATAAGTAGGTAATAATGTATGTGTAAGTGTATGTGTGTATGTATGTATAAAACATGTATTCGCTAGATCTGTCCTCCAAGTGACTGGAAGCAGTGACACCCTAAAGCAAGGAGCCCACTTAGCACCGAGATCTTAGATTCTGAGTGTTAAGAAGACTGGCAGAGAACATCTAAATCAAATAAGCAAGTAATCAAAGTTAACATCACAAGTAATGCAACAAATTGAAATTGCGCCCCACCTGATAAGTTACAAGTAGAAGAACACAGAATCACTTCTGTGATTTCCTGCCAAAGTGCATGACTTGAATCTGGACATGAGGATACAGTAGACAAACCCAGATCGGGGGACTTCTGGAAAACAACTGGCCTGTCATCAAAAGTGGTCATGAAGGTCAAGGAAAGATGAAAGATATGCTCCAGACTAAAGAAACTAAAGAGGGATAAAAATCAAAAGTAAGGTGTGATCCTGGGTTGGATTCTTTTGCAAGAACATTGTTGGGACAGTTGGTGAAACTTGAATGGGGTCTGTGAATTAGATTGAAGTATAATTGTCAGTGTCCTGATTTTGATGGTTGTAGATGGTTAAGTAAGAGAATGTTGTTGTTTGTAGAAAATATACACAGTAAAGTGATTGACAGGGCGACATACTCTTGCTGGCGACATACTCTTAAACTCAGGACAAAAATGTTCTTTGCACTAGTCTTACAATTTTTTATAAGTTTAGAATTATTTCAAAATAAAAAGAAAGGGGGAAAAATCTTTTTTTAACTGCTAAATACAATGTGAGGGGAAACATAAAACAAAATTGCGCAGGTACAATTCAAATTTACATTTTTGTGTACATGTATACATACTGTAATACAAAATAATTGTCAGCTCATAGAAAGAATGATTCGTTGTATTTCTAAAAAGAAAGGAGTATTGGTCATGGAAAGCCAATTTTTTATCACCCATACCAATAGTCCATATTATCCATTCCAACATATGTGTGTTCTGTGTCCTGGAGAATAGCACCCCATCCTTGTGGAGTATTGCCTCTATTCAGCTGTGCCATTAGCAGACTGCCCCAACATGCTACCAGGCCAGCATCTTCCTGCATCAGGTACAACATAGGATGTGACCATTAATACCATGGTCATGGGCCTACTCCCATAATTCCTGTGTTGTAAAGTGGGCCCTGGTCTGCTACAGTTATGTGGCATCCTATGACAGTGTATCAAATACTCCATAAGCCCTCAGTGAATGGTACTGGCTGAGACCCCATGAGCAGGAAAGGCAACACATACCTGGAATATGTCTTTTCATGTGAGTGAACCGCTGGCCCTTTTAGAATGGAAGGGATCCCGTGTGCTCTGGACCTGCTTTAGGCCTCAGTAAAAGCTGTCAGCCTTTCATGCCATAGACTGGAGCAGCCTCCTTAGGTGTGTCATATGCTGACTCTAGAACCGGAAGAGGCCTGCTAGATAATGTGCTTCCTTCTTTGTGGTAGAAGTAAGATAGCAATAATTTGTCCTTAATTTAGAGGGGAGTGGTTATACCCCTGACAGCTGGACTCCTAAAAATTTTATGCAAAGACCCTGCATCTTCACAGAGCTCTCTCTGGAGTACATGCATCTTACCAAGGCCACCAGTGTACTATCCACTCTTGTTCACTTGGCCCATTAACATAGTGCCATCAATGCAATGGATCGATGCGATACTCTGCAGTGTGTCCAGATAGTCAAAAAGTATTCAGGCTTTATTATGACATAGGGTAGGAGAAATAGCTCTGAGGAGAACTTTAAGTATATATTGTTGTCCATTCCATGTAAATGTAAATTTTTTCTGACCCTTTTTTTCTGATTGGAATAGAAAAGAACACATTTTCCAAATCAGTAGTTGTATAGCACACACCTAAAGACAAAGTGACCTCTCTAGCAAAGATACCACATCTGGCACAACCGCTATGATCATGGCTATAGTACCTGGGTGAGCTCGTAGTAGGCTATAGTCACCCTCCCGGATCCATGTGAGCTCTGCAAGGGTGAGAATGGTGAATTAAACGAGAACAATGAAAACTGCCATCCTGCATCTTTTAGATACTTAAGAATGAAACTAATCTCTGTTACCCTGCTCCCAGTACTTTTCTTTGTTGACCCCCAGGGGTAAGCCAATCCCGATTACACACTTAGGGATTGGGAAATGACTACCGAGTGGGCCTAAAGACCCAGTGGACCCAAAATAAGCCAAACCTAAGATAGGATTCCACTTATTACCTGTCTCCCATGTGCCTCCAGTTCCAATGGAAGGAGGCAGATGACACTTCAAGTCTCCAGTATAAATGTCAACATGGATCCTGTGTCCAACAGACCTTGATATGTCCAGGTAGTCCCCTTTTCCCAGTGCAGTTACCCAAATAAATGGCCATAGGTCTCTTTGGGAAAGGACTAGGGGAATCATTGCCATGTATTTTTGCTATAATGTTGAGTGTCCTTCCTCCTAGGGACCTGGCCACCCCTTCAGTCATGGGATTCCAGGTCTAAAAACTGACTCAAGTCGGGGCACTGAGCAAGGGATTATGACTTTTATTAGAGCTATTGCCTTAAGTCTTCCAGTCACCTATCCTTAATTTCTTCTGAAGTAGTACCTTGACAATTGCCCATCTATTTTGCCTCTAGGGATATTTTGCTCTATTAACCATCTCCATAGCTTTCTATGGGCCAGGTCCTCCTGGCTGCCACTCCAACCTTACCAGCCATTATGATAATTAACATTCCTTTCCTTCTGGGAGTTAAGCATGACCACTTGACCTTTATTGTTTCAGGGTCCAATTATCCCCATTGCTATCAGTGAGCCAAGTTCAGTAACAGTCTCTTTTATCATCAGCCTTGGTCTAAGGAAAAGAGTTACCACTTAACCCTTTAGCAATTCTGGCAGGCCTCACACCAGCAAATTCTTTATGGACTTGGTAAATAGAGTGTCTTCTGGGCCTTTCCATAACAGTCTTACCTGGCAGGTCTTCTGTTATCCATAGTGCATTCCAGTACTATGGATACTGCAGAGTATCGCATTGACCCACTTCCCTGAGTCTTTTAATCCCACCTCCATATTAGAGATCCACACCTGTGAAAGGAGGATGCAAAAGCAGGACTATGCAGAAGGAAAGTCAACCTGTGCCAAGGACTCAACAAAGTCTCAGCCCACCAGCAGGTCACTCTGGAGTGAGAAGTCCCATTACAATTGTCCAGCATCAAGTCTACATAGCTGGTCCTTATATCCCAACTTTGGTCAGTCACCAGATGCAAACTACCCCAGGAAAGGCATGACCTCAGGCAGAACAGCCTTCTAAGTATTCCATTGTATGATCACACCCCAATTTGTTTATCTGTGGTAACACTGATAGACACTTAAAGTTGTTTACAGGTTTTAGCTATTATGAATAGGGCTACTATGATTATTTTTGTTTGTGTCTTCTAATATTCTCATGTATGCATTTCTGAGGGTATATACCCAGGAATTAATTTGCTGAGTTATGTATATTTAGTTTTACTAGGAACTGCCACATAGTTTTCCAATGGGTTGTACCAATCTAACTTCTCAGGAGCATTGAATGAGTGTTCCAGTTTTTTACGTCCTCAACAACAAGATATCATCAGTTATTTTAAATTTTGATATTGTGGTTTTAATTTTTCTTTCCTTGATAACTAATGAGGTTGAAAACTTTTCATGTTTATCAGTCAGTTGCATATTCTCTTTTGTGAAGTGCTTGTTTATATCTTTTGCCCTTTTCTTAATTGAGTAGTCTGGTTTTTTTTTTATTGAATTTTAATATTATAGTATGTATATATATTTTTCAAAGGGTGTTTAATTCTGTACTGCAGATAGCCTGAGTTTGCACCAGAATGCAAAGGACCTTTCTGTGACTTGCCACAAATTACATATACAACATTTTCTCCCATCTCCCACACACAAACACTTGTGTATGTGTACATGTGTGTATGTGTGTGTTCTTGATAATTGTCCATTGTTGAATATATGTGTTGGAAATATGAATTCTGTTTATATAATGTATAATATATAATAGATAATATATAACATACAATATATAATATATAGTATATAATATATAATATAAATACATAATTATTTCCTGAACCATTTGAGAGTAAACTGCAAATATGATGCCCTTTTACTCCTAAATATTAGAGTATGTGTTTCCTAAAACAAGAACATTCTCTTTCATAAAAATACCACAATCGGGTTAGGTATGTGCACACTTTCTACTCTGGAATAAGATTTGTAAACTTTCCCCTTGGGTTTGCATCATTTCCAAAGGAGTACTGTTGCATTGGCTTTTACCTGAAATAGAGAGGGAAAAGCCATGTGGTTCAGCAGATGCTTCGAAAGGGATAGGGATGGGAGAATGATGACAGATACCTGCTGGGGAAGGGACAGAAAAGATAGCCATGATGAATGCTATTTTCCTTATGTTTGTCACAAACCAATCTTGGGTTTCTCCATACATTAATTTTGTCTGACCCTCTTTTTATTTCTCTGGAAGGTGTGATTAAGTTCAACCATATTCTGTCAACTGTTCTAGTTTCAGTGGAATCTTGTATTTCTGGTTTATTATAACAAGAAATCATTCTCTTGAATCCAAAATATAACATGATTAAAAAATCCAAAAAATAGCATTGATACAATAATACTATTTAACCTAAAGCCCTTATTCAGATATCATATACTGTCTCAATAATGTTCTTTCAAACAAAGAACAAATGTATTTTTCAGTTCAGGATCACATATTGCATTTAGTTGACAAGTCTTGAGTTTCCTTGAATCTGGAATAATACCTCAGTCTTTCTTTGCCTTCCTTTACCTTGTCACTTAAAGAGTACAGGCCAGATATTTTGTATAAAGTCTGTCAATTTAGGTTTATCGTTTTTTTCATCATGATTAAATTTTTGTGGCAGGAATGTCACAAATATGATGTTCTGTTCTTCTCAGTTCATTAAATCAGGAGACAAATGGTATCTATTTATCCTATTACTGGTGATGTTAACTCCGATCCCTAGGTTAAGGTGATATCTGCCAGCTTTTCCATTATAAAGTTATTTTTTAAAAATTAAATAAAGTTATTCTTTGTCCATTTGTAATTAATAAGTATCATGTAGGGAGATATTTTTACACTATATCTTATTCCTCATAAAATTTTCACCCTCTGGTTTTAGTATCCATTGATGCTGTTACTAATTCTTTTAATTGAAAAAGTATACATGACCCAATTGTTTTTAAAAATCAAAACAACATAGCGAATATAATGAACAGTAAGTCTTCTGAGATCAGATCCTCAGACTCCTTCCTCCTGTTACCTGTTTTTCGTGTGTCCTTGTAGCACAGACTGCAGCACCTGGTACTGAAAACCCATTTCACTTTCTTATTCCTGCATCTGAAGGATGACAGTATTTCCTACCCTGCCTTGCAGTGAAGCTGGGCCTGTGAATATAGTTCTGGCTCAAGGGCTATGAACAGAAGTGATATGTGCCCTCCTGGGCCAAAGCATTTAGTGCCAGTGTACAACTCCCTAGCTCTCTCCCCTTGCTTTAGCAATTGTGAAGGCCATGGCTTTAGATGGTGGAGCCATGAGGTGGGAACAGCCTGGATTCCTAAGTCACCACATGGAGAAGAGCAGCTCTGAAGGGTAGCCCACCTCACATTGGACATGCATATACACAGGAAATATCAGCATCAGCCTAAAGCTCATTTTTCTTAATATTTAGAGAGTGCTCTATTGTATAGTGTACTTTAATACATTTAGGAGGTATGTTTCTTTAATTTAAATTTCTTGAATAGGTACTACATGCATACAGTTCAAAATGAAAACAGTTCAAAAGAGTGTATGTGAAAAATTCTCCCTCCCACAGCTTCCCAGAACCAACAAGCTTCCCACCAAAGGTAACCAATATTACCTGTTCAATACACATACTTCCAGAGGTATGTTATACACAGGATGTTTAATTGAACCTCAGTTAGTCTCAGGTTTGGCTGAGACCAAAAAACAATAAAGTCATATTCAGAGTTATATGTAAATCCACTAATACAGGATTTGCAATAAGAGATTGTAGAGAAACAATTTTTTACCCTTAGTTCACCACCCATCTCTGGCCTACAAAGTGTTGGAGAGACCAAAAAGGAAAGACAGTTAAAGGTTTTTAGAGAAAACCATTGGTATCCTGAATCATTGCCACCATCCCTAACCTCACCATAAGGGGTGTCTGTTCTCACCTTACACTGATATAAGGAGCTTTACTGGAATCCCACAACAGCACACAATATGTGTGTTCCTTCCAATTTGAGAGACACAGTGACCAATGTCTGAGTTATGCCTGGGGCATGGCGAAGGGTGAAGAGCTGGCTCTGGCATCCTGTGGGGTAGAGATAGGGCTATGATTGGGATGTAGCAGCACTCCCAACAATGGGTCAAACGAATATATTTCCTCTATTCTAAATATGGTACTTCCATAAAGGAGCCCCGGAGAAGTACCATCTTGGATCCTGTTCAAGAAAGCTGCCTAGAGAAGTGAATGGACTTCAGCAGAGCAAGGTGGAGGCATATCACCAGATGCCCAGAGAAAGAATTGTAAACAAACAACTGTAAAAGCAATGCACTCATCTATGTGAAAGTAACTGCAGAGATGACGTCCCTAGTAATGGGAGGAGGGAGCTTTAAAGAACAGGAATACACCTCTCACTTCACCCGCCAAAAAGAGTAAGCCTTAAACATCTACAAACCCCAGAGAATGCGGGTGCCCCTTAAGACAGCACTAGTCAAGTACAAACTTTACTGTCACCCTTATTACTTCTTCCATATGTTCTAAACTTAACGGGCCTTATGGTTGTGTGAGTTCACTCACTGAAAATGGTGCCTGGCTGCAGGTGCAAATGGGAGCTGAAATCTAGCTGGCTTTCACTCTCCAAAACATTCACCCTGGCAGGGAGTTGTGTCTACTTAGAGAAAGAGTTGACTTTTTCTACTTGACGAAGAGGTGCAATTCTCTTGCCGTGGGATTGCATCCACCCAAAAGGGAAACCTTTCTCTAATCTACACAAAGACACCAGCTGGACTGGCAACCCCTCAACCTAGAGGGATCAGACACAGTAGTTAGCAAGATGAGGAAAGAGTGGAAGCACTGAATGAGGAAGGAATAGAACTGGTCATCACTCCTTTTCCATAGGTGACCCACCTCATAGAGGCCTAAGCTAGGAGAGAGAGAGAAGCCTCAGTTTTAAATAAATTTTAAAGTGATGACTATTAGAGATGGCTGGGCATTTTAGTTATGTAATTGATACTGTTTGGGAGACTATCGTGATGGGAGGACTTTTTATATATGAGTGATCGGCAAAATTGAGGAACTTAGGTTTCATCTAAGGGGGCAAGGAAAAACTAGCACCAGCGAATGAATTGATGGGCCAATAGAAGACAAAAATTAAGGTGCTTTCTGATTTATACCCTGTCGTGGAGACCTCCAGCTCCCTACTAATATACCTTCTCTCCTTTAGGCACAAAGCTAGGCTATATTTCCGTGTCCTGTGCAATTTGATAAAACATTTATTGGATACCACTTCCAGCACTGGCTTATTAAACACCCCCAGGCCTTTTGAGCCATGTTTCTCTTGCTCAGGCCCACTTCCACGTCTGGAAGTGTACTTTCCCTTCTAATAAAACTTTACTTTTCTACTGTAAAAAATAAATAAATAAACAAACAAATAAATATCAATAAATAAATAAATAAATAAATAAGCAAGCCCCACTATCACTCTGCCATAAAACTCTTTTCTTTCCTCTTCTGCCAGCTGGATGCAGATGGTGACAAGGGCACAAAAGATGACAGACAGAAAGAACCTGGACCCATGAATGATGGCAATAATGAAAGCTGCCCCACCAAGTTAACACCTGTCCAAGACTACTATGTGAGCAGGAAGAAAACCTCTATTTTATTAAGTCATTATATTTTAAGTTTGCTTGTATTAAAGGAATCATAATTCTTTCAAATCTAAAAAAAAATTAAATAAAGGTAGAAATTATTTCTTGCCAAGCAAGAGAGAACCACAAGTAGATATGTAATCTCTGTAAACAAAGTAGAAGATAGGGTTTCTGTAGGGCTTGGGGAAAATGTGGGGTATGGGTTAAATATAAATGATTGCCTTTGATTGGCTCAAGGTTAAGTGGGGTTAGACTGTGATTAATGAATTCAAGAGCACACCTATTGAAGCAGGGTTTGGTGTCTGTGGGTAATTCAGCCCAAGACTGGTACCGACTGGTCTTAAAATTTCCTGTTTAAGTACCTGAAAGCAAGTAAGGTCCTTCAGGCAGCAGTAGAATTTTCCATTCCCATCTTCCTTTTGGTACTCTTTGGCATGTCATGGGAGAGAGGGAGGCTAAACAGGGATGGGCATTTTTTTTTTCTGTAAAGGGCTAGCAAGTAAATATTTTAGGCTTTGCAAACCATATTGGTTCTGTTGTAATTACTCAGATCTGCTGTAGCAGCACAGAAGCAGCATAGAGAATATGTAAATGAATAAACATAGCTATGTTCCAATAAAACTATTTATAAAAACAAGTGGCGGGCCAGATTTGACCCATAGGTCACAGTTTGCAACCTCTGGTCTAGAACTCTAGATCTAGTCTAACTAGACTAGATATGGTTATGGTATTCCTTCCGGGATGAAATTGTGGTGGTGGTGATTATCACTATTTCATTTTGTTTTTGATTCAGGATCATCTGTTGCACGATCTGATGAAACAGCTACCACACAGTAGATTTTAAAATTTTGGACAGCAGGTAAGCAGTATATGACTGCAACATAAACAAATATGTAACCAGTAGAATAAGTACACTAGGATCATGATCCAAATTTTCACAGATTAAGACCCCAGAAAAGACCCTTTTCTTGACCCGAATTATAGAATAAGACAAAGGAGTATTGACTAGGTTGTTAAATCTTTTGAAGATTTTTGCAGTTTCTCTAACTTTTTTGATAATGTTGAAAATCCCTCTGAGAGATCTTTGAGGATATAATGGCAATATTTTCCCTTAGTGCAGTACAAGTTCCTTTTTGTGAGATAAAGAGGATATCTAAGGTCACATTCTTCTGGCTTACTACTGTCCTATTTTAGTGACTTCTTGCTGTAACAGGTATAAAGATTAGGACTTTGTTCAAAAGCTTTCAGTCATTTGCATAGCCAGAAACCTAAAGAACTCTCCCAAACTTATATGTCCCCTGCAAAGCATGGTGTGAAGTTGCCTGGGGGCAGAAAAATACTTTCCAAATTCTTTTTCAGAGATCTGTGTTCCCCAAGTTAAATTCACACCTATATCCATAACCATTATGACAAGGTTTGCTCAAATACATTGGGAATGAAAGAATTTCGCTTTGTGTAATGTTGACAAAAGGGTCTGAATGAAGTCCTGAATTATTCTAAATGGAGGCATTAGCTTCAACCTCAGCTGGGAACATGTGCACTAGCTGACTCAGATTTTTCACTACTTAGAGCATACACATAACTTGTCTATGAATGACCGTGAAAGCACCCCAAATATTGATTTTGGGGTTACAAATAAATTTTAGCAAGTAGATGAATTCTCAAATATAGAATCCATGAACAATGAGGATCAACTGTATCACTTTCTTGAAAGATATTTGTTTGGGGTCAGTTGCTATAATGAATTAAGCTGCTATGAACATTCTAAATAAAAAAATTGGAAGAATGAATGAATCAATAAGACAGCAATCACAATAAGTAGAAACTTCGTCCCAGTTTGTAGGGGGTAATCAGGAGGCCTTTATCTCACAAATCCAGTACCACTCATTAGGAGCTACCTATGAACTGGATTCAGGCCTGGGGAGTCCAGAATTCTCATTATGGATCCTGGTAAAGTTAGTGGATCTTAGACTACTCCTTTTTTTCGTTCCTTCTTTCTTTTATTTATTTTTTTATGATGACATTGGTTAATGAAATCCAGTAAGTTTCAGGTGTACAATTTAATAGTAAGGCATTATACATATTGCATCATGTGTTCACCTCCCATAGTTAGATTTCTTTCTGTCAACACACATTTGACCCCTTTTACCCCAACTACCTCCCCTGCTACCCTGTGGTAACCACTAGTCTATTGTCCATATCCATGAGTCTCTGTTTGTCCTGTTTGTTTGTTGCTTTTAGGTTTATATCCCACATATAAGTGATATCATGTGGTTTTCAACATTTTCCTGTCTGGCTTATTTCACTTAGCATTATCTCAAGGTCCCTCTAGGTTGTCACAAATGGCAGTATTTCATCTCTTCTTATGGCTGAGTAATATTCCATTGTATATATCTACCACAGCTTCTTTAGCCAATCATCTATTGTAGAACACTTTGGTTGCTTCCATGTCCTGGCCACCACAAATAATGCTACTATGAACATCGGTGTGCAAATATCTTTTCGGATATGGGTTTTCAAGTCTTTGGGGTAAATACCCAGTAGAGGGATTGCTGGATCATATGGTAGATCAATTCTTAGTTTTTTGAGGAACCATATTGTTTTCATAAGTGGCTGTACCAATTTGCAGTCCCACCAGCAGCGTATGAG
>CM053509.1:86158953-86279202 GCA_028627145.1 Eidolon dupreanum
GCTTTGTAGTATAATTTGAAGTCGGGCAGAGTGATGCCTCCAGCTTCATTCTGTTTTTATCAGGATGGCTTTGGCGAATCGGAGTCTTTTGTGCTTCCATACAAATCAGATGAATTTTTGTTCTATTTCTTTAAAAAATGCCAATGGGATTCTGATGGGGATTGCATGAAATCTGTATAATGCTTTAGGTAATATGGTCATTTTTTTCCCTTACAAATGCCTCTTTATTATTGCAGACATTTCAGGCACACGTACATGGAAGATGCTGTATTGTAATTTTATACAGGGTGGTTTAAGAGACACCAGTCATCTACCTCTCTCCTGCACTCCCACCCCCAAATACACAGTAGCCTAGAAATCAGTCTCACTGAAATCTCCTGAGTATGCTGTCCTGTCAAACAGCACATCATCTAGCCCTGTGCCCAGTACAGCCAGACAACCTCCAGGAATATGAGGAAGTCTTTGGCCTCCATCCATAGTACAGAAGGGAAGGAGTGGTACAGGTCAGGCATAGCTGTGGTGCCCTCATTAATCCTAAAACCCCTAACAGGGCACCAGCTCAAGTCCTGGGCTTGGTTCTAGCCTATGGTTGCTACCTTACCACAAAGTCTCAGGGCAAGACCTCTGTCCCCAAAACTGAGGAGCATAAACTGCACCATTAGCTAAGACTTCTTGGAATTTCAAGAAGATGCGTGGCAAGGGAGGGCATAGAAGACCTAAAGATCCCTTGAAGAAAGGTGTGAGGGGTGAGAAATCCTAAAGTACAAATCCTTCCAAACTCAGATGGCTTTCTGTCATAGCTCTAAATCTATATTTCAACCCAACCAGGCCTGAATCTGGCTGGCTGTTCTGGACACTTGCCTTTGAGCAATGATATCTAAAGCAGTGGTACAGGATCTGAGCTTCCCTCTTCTTGGATTGGGGTTTGTGAGGCACCCTAAATATGATCTTGACCCTTCTGGAGATAGAACAGGCCCCTCTTCCTCAAAGTTCTGTTCATCCTTGGTTTTGCTGGGTTCTCAGTACAGAGGGCCTAAACCTGATGTGCCATTTTTGCCAAAGCCTCTCCATCTTTGGCGGAATTCTGGGTCATCTCTCCCATTATTAGAGCCCTGACTCTACCCACTGTAGAGGTCACAGGTGTCAGAACTGACTGCAGAGGCTTCAGTGCAAGGGAAGCTTCAGGCCAGACCTAAGCTCTCCCTGTCTGCAGCTTACTTTCTCAAGACCGCATGGGCCGAGGAGGGGAATGCTACCCTACACAGCTTCTGAGAGAAGCTAGATGGGAGCACTGCTTCAGCAGTTTTCTCCTTGCAATAGATATTGCTGAGTTGGGATAGATGTGGGAGGGTGAGACATGAGACAGCCAATGGGTCAGGGTTGTTATTGATGCCCAGCCAACTATTAAACTAATTAAAACAATTTAAACTGTTAAGAAAACTTTTGTGGTTTTATTGTATCATGAGGCATTGAAACATCCAAACAAATCAATATCTGGGCGGTTTGACAGCTGCTTTTTCCTTCCCTTCTTTGGGTTACTAGAGCAACTTGTCAGTAGATTAAAAAAAAAAAAAAGACAACCTTTTGCATGACTTAAGTCTTTCCAAGACATGCGCTGTTACAACACAAACTTCTCCTGTAAGATGCAACTAGTCTAGCATCCAAATATCATGCACAATACCTTGGTAGCAGCAGCACGTTGCGCCCACTAACGCCGTGGCCCTGCTCATTTGCGTATGATATTTGGAGCATCTGGAGGAGTATGAATAGTATTGGTAAGAGGAGGGAAGAGAAAACAGCATAAGTGCCTTGGCTGGGTGGAGGTCAACCGAAGATATGCAGGGCAAGCCTGAACACATCATTGGTGCAAACCCAAGCATCACTGATGTTCTTTAATAGGAACATCTGGTGGAACCCCATGGTGGGATCTTGATCAGCCTTTAGCTGGTCCACAGCCAGACTGATGATGCAGCTATCCGGCGGGAGCTGATGGTCCTGCACTGTGATGCTTGCTGTATTTTCTGGAACGGAAGGCTAGACAACTTCTCCACAATGGCAGCTTTCTCCTGGAATTGCTGTCCTTCCCATGTAAGGCATGATGCCTCAATGTAAACTGCTCCTAGTTGGGTTCTGTCATTATCAAATAACTGGTAGTAATGTTGAATGAAGTTGGATCCAGTCTGCTCCCAAATTGGCTTGTCTCCCATTCTGGAGCGTCATCCAGCCTCATTGAGACCTGAGGGGCTGGTAGGATGGTGACAGCAGCAACCACAAACCAGCGAGATCTGCCAGCAGTATGGTCATTTTAACTATGTTGATTCTTCCAAGAACATGGAATATCTTTCCATTTCTTTGTATCTTCTTCAATTTCTTTTAATAAGGCCTTATAATTTTCATTACATAGGTCCTTCACATGTTTCTTTAAATTTATTCCTAGGTATTTTATTCTTTCTGTTGCAATTGCAAGAGGAATTATTTTTTCCACTTCTTTTTCTGACACTTCATTATTAGAGTATAGGAATGCTATCAATTTTTGAATGTTGATTTTGTATACAGAGACTTTACTGTATTTGCTTATTGTTTCTAGAAGTGTTCTTGTGGAGTCTTTAGGGTTTTCTATATAGAGAATCATGTCATCCGCAAATAGTGACAGTTTGACTTCTATATTTCCTAGTTGGATGCCTTTTATATCTTTCTCTTGCCTGATTGCACTCGCTAGGACCTCCGATGTTATATTGAATAACAGTGGCAGTAGTGGACAGCCTTGCCTTGTTCCTGAACTTAGAGGGAAGGTTTTTAGTTTTCACCATTAAGTATAATGTTTGCTGAGGGTTTGTCATATATGGCCTTTATTATGTTAAGATACTTTCCTTCCATTCTGATTTTATTAAATGTTTTGATCATAAATGGATGCTGTATCTTGTTGAAGGCTTTTTCTGCATCTATTGATATGATCATATGATTCTTATTTTTTAATTTGTTTATGTGGTGTATCATATTAACCGATTTGCATATGTTGAACCATCCCTGTGTCCCTGGGATGAAACCCACTTGATCATGGTGTATAATTTTTTTAATATGTTGCTGTATTCGGTTCGCTAATATCTTCTTTAGGATTTTTGCATCTGTGTTCATGAGAGATATTGGTCTATAGTTTTCTTCGTTTGTGTTATCTTTACCAGGTTTTGGTATCAGAGTGATATTGGCCTCATAAAATGAGTTGGGAAATATTGCCTCCTCTTCAATTCTTTGGGAGAGTTTGAGGAGAATAGGTATTAAATCTTCTTTGAATCTGGACTTTTACTTTTTGGTAGGTTTTTGATGCTCGTTTCAATTTCCATAGTGCTGATGGATCTATTTAGATTTTTCAGTTCTTCTCGAATCAGTCTAGGAAGGTTGTATCTTTCTAAGTACTGCTCCATTTCTTCTAGGTTATTAAATTTGGTGTTATGTACTTTTTTATAGTATTCTTGTATGATCTTTTGTATTTCTGCGACGTCAATTGTAATTTCCCCTCTTTTATCCCTGATTTTGTTTATTTGTGTCTTTTCTCTTTTTTCTGTAGTGAGTTTAGCCAGGGGTTTGTCAATTTTATTAATCTTCTCAAAGAACCAGCTCTTTGTTACATTTATTTTTTCTATTGTTTTTAGTTTGTTTTCAATTTCATTTATTTCTGCTCTTATTTTGATTATTTCTTTCCTTCTGCTGACTTTAGGCTTCATTTGTTCTTCTTTTTCTGTTTTTTTAAGATGAAGCATTAGGTTGTTCATCTGGGCTCATTCTTGTTTTTGGAGATAGGCCTGTAATGATATGAACTTTTTCCTCTTGTGACCCCTTTTGCCATGATATGTTGTACTATCATTGTCATTCATTTCTATATATCTCTTGACCTCTTTTTTAAATATCTTCTCTGACCCAGTCATTCTTTAGTAGCCTGTCGTTTAATCTCCATGTATTTGTGGTTCTTCCAGCTTCCTTTTTTACAGTTCATCTTCAGCTTCAAAGCATAATGATCAGAGAATATGATTGGTATGATTTCACCCTCTTATATATGTTGAGGCTATCTCTGTGTCCCAGTATGTGGTCAATTCTTGAGAATATTCCATGTGCGTTAAAGAAGAATGTAAAAGAGCTGTTTTGGGATGAAAGGCTCTGTAAATGTCCATTATGTTCCTTTGGTCTAATGTGTCATTTAAGGATGTTATTTCCTTATTGATTTTCTGTTTGGATGATCTGTCCATATCCGACAGTGGAGTATTTAGGTCCCCTACTACAATAGTGTTTTGGTCTGTTTCTCCCTTTAGCTCTGTTAGTAATTTCTTTAAATATCTTGGGGCTCCCTAATTGGGAGCATAGCTATTAATAAGTGTTATGTCTTCTTAGTGTCTGATTCCCTTTATCATTTTGAAGTGTCCCTCGAAATCTTTCTTTACCTTTTTCATTTTGAAATCTATTTCATCTGATATTAGTACCACTACTCCCATTTTTCTGTGAATGCCATTTGCTTGAACTATATTCCACCTTTTCACTTTGAGTCTATATCTGTCCTGGGAGCTGAGATGTGTTTCCTGGAGGCAGTATATGGTTGGGTTTTGTTTTTTGATCCATTCTGCAACTTTGTGCCTTTTTATTGGTGAGTTCAGTCTTTTTACATTTAGGGTGATTATTGAAGTATGAGGTTTTCTTATAGCCATTTTATCCTTTGCATTCTGGTAGCTTGGTGTTTCCGTTGCTTCCTTGTCCATGTGTGTGGGGGGGGGTGTTTTTTTTTTTTTTTTTTTTGGTTGAATTTTGTGGATTTTCCCTCTGGTCCTTCTTGTTTTATGTTATATAATTCAGTTCTGAATCTTTGGCTTGTGATTACCATTATGTATATGTAGAGAATAGTTATGTATATATAAGTCCATTTTCTTCGACATGTGCCTTATCTCCATTTCCCTTTGAGAATTTGGATCTTTGAATCCTCCCCTCTTCTGTTGTTATTGTGTCATTTTGTCCCTATATATGCTGAATGTTCATTACTATCTTGCAATAGCAAATTTCTTCTTATTGTTTAAAATTGTAAAGTCCCATTCTTAATAAGGGTTGCATTCCTCTGCTCCTATCTGCCTGCTAGTTGCCTTACTCATAGTTATGTATTTTTTTTTGTCATTTCGTTTTTGGTGAGCTTACCCCTTTCAGTATTTCCTGTAATGCAGGCCTCGTAGTAGAGAATTCACTCAATTTTTGTAATAACAAGTGTTGGAAAGGATGCGGAGAAAAAGGAACCCTCATACACTGCTGGTGGGACTGCAAATTGGTACAGCCACTTATGAAAACAATATGGTTCCTCAAAAAACTAAAAATTGATCTACCATATGATCCAGCAATCCCTCTACTGGGTATTTACCCCAAAGACTTGAAAACCCACATCCGAAAAGATATTTGCACACCGATGTTCATATCAGCATTATTTGTGGTGGCCAGAAATGGAAGCAACCAAAGTGTCCTACAATAGATGATTAGATAAAGAAGCTATGGTAGGTATATACAATGGAATATTACTCAGCCATAAGAAGAGATGAAATACTGCCATTTGCAACAACATGGATGGACCTCAAGATAAATATGATAAATGAAATGAGCCAGACAGGAAAACGTTGAAAATCACATGATATCACTTATATGTGGGATATAAATCTAAAAGTAACAACGAACAGAACAAACAAACAGGGACTCATGGATATGGACAATAGACTAGTGGTTGCTAACGGGGAGGGAGTAAGGGGGGATGGGGGAGGTAGATGGGGTAAAAGGGGTCAAATGTGTGTTGACAGAAAGAAATCTAACTATGGGCGGTGAATACATGATGCAATATGTATATATGCCTTTTTTTTAAATTGGACACCTGAAACTTGCTGGATTTTGTTAACCAACGTCACCATAAGAAAGAAAGAAAAAAGAAAGAACGAAAGAATGGAAGGAAGGAAGGAAGGAAGGAAGGAAGGAAGGAAGGAAGGAAGGAAGGAAGTTAGTTTAAGTTTCTCTTATATTTCCAAAATACCCAATCACCTGATGTAAGGTCATTTAGAAGCCAGTTTGTTGGGGCTAGCAATGGAATGTGGCTTGTGCCTGTTGGTGACAAGATTGAGTATACTGGGTTAATCCTTTACAATATTTAGCCAGCTCTGCCAGACTATGAGGTTAGAAGCAAGTGTAAGTAGAGATTCCTACTCATATGGGCCTGTGTGTCAGTGACCATTTCATAGGGAGACAATTTATGAGTTCTTGAATAGAAATAACACAGTTTTAAGAGCCAAAGATAGTACTTAAGGCCATGAAAACTCAAGTGTTTCTGATAATTAGCTAATTTAAGTTTTAATATTCCTTTTTGTCTCTCTACTTTTCTAAGTGATTGAGAGGTTTAAAGACAGTAAGACTGCTACATGAGAGGAAATACTTTACATAGCTTAAGAATAATTGCCCCAGTAAAATATGTTTCTCTATCATTAGACAACTAAGTTGGAATATCCTGCAGAGAGAATACAAAGTCCACTATGAGTTTCTTAGTCACTGTGAGTGCTGTTGCTTTTTGACAGGAGGATGCTTCAACTCATCTGGAAAAGAAACACACAATTACCAATAAATATTCTTAACTCATAAAGGGAAGTAATTGTGTGAAGTCTCTTTGGAGATGTTCCAAGGGACCCTTCAGACATGTTTCCATTCTGTGTCCCACCTTTGTAAGTTTCCCAGTACACATTGACCATGTCCTCTGCTGTTTCCTCACCAGAGTTTAATATCATGGCCAGTTTGTTCCCTTTGTGGTAGTAAGTCTACATTTGAAGTTTTCTGGTCTATTGGAGGCTGTCGTCATACATTTTACAATCAATCTTGTGCATATATGTTGGAATTCTTGAATTTCTCCATAGGCTCATCAATCTGTTTTTAAAAGAAGTCACTATTAAAGATTTCGGACTGTAGCTTGTCAGCTAAATGATCTGCTAAAGCATTTCCTCTATTTTTTTTTAGTATGAACTCTACTTAATGGCAGCAATTTCCAGGACATCAAGAAACTCATTTATTTGGTGTCCATTTGATGCAGATCGAGGCAAATCCCCCTGAGTGGGGACTCAAGTCCTGCACCGTGAGAGGGAGGGTCCTGACTGTGCTCAGGAGAGAATTCAAGCTCACGCCAGAGTTAGAGACCAAAGGATAGTTTATTACAGAAGGAATAACGCTCCATAGACAGAATGTGGTCTCCCCTCAGAGACAGAAAAATAAGAGAGACAGCCCCTGAGTATTTGAGGAATTCAGTTTATATATCATTCTTAGTTTCCATGAATTACAGTTTAAACACTTAATTTCCCTATTTTCCTTTGATGGTATGGGCCTGCAGTCTGAAAGGTGTGCTGGCAATCCCAGCCCTTTGTTCTATAGGATCTCTAAGATCTGGCCCTAGGGAATAAATAATTGGGTTTATTTTGTGTAGGGTGCAACTTAAAGACTCTATTTTCCTGTTTTCCTTTCATGGTGTGGGTAAACAGATTGTTAGTAATCCCAGCAGGAGTCTTCCTTTGTTCTGTATGGTCCTGTGGTCTGGCAGCAATACTTGTAGGCTCTGGTTTAACATTTAGGCAATTTATGTAGTTTTCATGCCTCTTCCCTATATCACATTTCTAATAGAGATACTTGAGGAGGAAAAAAATATATCTTTTATATTTATATATATATACATATATATACACACACACACACACACACACACACATACACACACTTATATATATATATATTGTTTATATATTTTATATATATTTATTATATATGTATGTGTGTGTATATATATTTCTTTCCATGGTATTCTGAAGTGATGGACCATGAGTCAGAATGTTAGATTGTGTTAGTTGTTTCTTGCTGTGTTTAACAAAATATTGTAAGAGATAAGCTCAGGCAAGAACATATTGGTTTGCAAGTAGAAATGAAAAGGAATAGAGGGAGTCTAGAAGTGGGGCCTTGAAGGGGTAGAGAAACCATTGAATCCCAAGAGCAAGAAAAAAGACTAAAGATCCACTAAGATATTTCAATTAAGCAGAGTTAATTCAACATGGTTGCAAAGAACAGTTTAAACTAAAGGCTTTCCTCCCAGTGAAGCCTATTATTTCATATGGCCTCACTGTAACTGCCATTAAGTTGGAAGAAGGAAACACAGAGTAAAGAAATAAATAAATGGAAGTTGATATTTATGTCTTTGAAAAAAATATTTGGGCGTGATTTCTGGCACAAGAATCCCACAAATCTGATTCGAAAAACAAGTAAAGCTATAAAACACTTGATCTCCAAACCTGCACCATTAGGAAGCAGGCTGTCAAAGCTGAGCCATCCCAAGGAGGGCACGCTCCGCATTTCACTGCAGCCAGGGAGAACAATGGCTGAGGGAGGACTTCCCAGAGGGTAGAACCAGGGAATAAAAAAAAAACCAAAGACAAGAATTTTTCCTGAAGAGCAAAACTCGATCTAATCTAGGAACTCACTTCACTGCAAGGAAAGGGAGTCTTCATATATGTGCAGCTAACAGGATTCCATAATTGCTTTGGACATGACCAGCTCATACTCCCTATTTTTCCTTTTCCAAAGTTTTCTATTGCAGTTTTCCTGCCCCTGCTCTATTATTGTATATTGGTTGGATGGGTTCATTGGAGTAGCGATGAAGTACCAACAACTTGGCTTTTAAAATTTACAGGTTGCTAGGCCATGGAGAAATTCACCATGGGAAATTAAAGAAGACTGAAATCCAGATTTTAACATGAATGCCATAATTGAATGGGACTTTTTGTCATCTCCCATGGGGGAAGGGTGAGTAGAGACTGACTGGAACAGAGACCTCTTGCTGTCTACCAAAGCCATTATTCTCTTTGGGCATACAACTAGACCCTTTCCCATATTCCCCTTGAATTTGGTTGTGGTCACATGATAAAATTTTCTCCAGTGTAATGTGAGTGGAAGCAATGTGGGCCAGTTTGTGACCTAACAGGTGGGAGAGCACAAGACGAAGATGCCTAGGGCTCTGAAGGACAGCAATGAAGGAGAGCCATCTCCCTGTATCTGTCTGGGACTGTTCTGTAAGCAAGAAATAAACGATTTTGCTAAGTTGTCTTTTGGATCTATTTGTTGCAGTAGTTTAGCCTACAATACTGATACAAACCCCGTGAGTCATGCTTCTTCAACATAGTGATTATATGTGTACATCCTTTTTAAACATAATTATTAATGGTAACATACTAAACACCCTGTAATGAACCTTGCTTTTTTCATTTTATGTTCTGGAAAGTGTTCCACGTCAGGACATTAAAAATTTGCCCATTTTTTTCTTTTTTGCTTTTTGATAGCTTAAGTACCACGTGTCATTGAACCAGTTCCCGACTGATGGACATTTAGGCTGTCTCTAACCTTCTGTTAGTGTCTTGTGTTCCAGTTCTTTCAGCTGGTACTCTGCAAATGCAAAGCACAGGTCAGCTTCATGTCCAGCAAGATTTGGTTTTACTTTCTAAAAGAAGCTTCAGGTAGCTTCTTTTAGCCAAATTACAAAACTGATATGCAACATATTGATTCTCTGTGGCCCACTACTGTAAAATATATAATGCAAAATAAAATATGGCTACAAGTCTAATATTTACACTGATGGGGAAAATATAGCATGGTAGTAAACAGCACAAATTACAGACAATCCTGGATTCAAATCTTGGCTCTGCTACCTATAACATGTAACTTAATCTTGGCCAAGTTATTTAACTCCTATATTAGTTTTCTCACCTGTAAAATGGAGGTTATTGTGAGGAATAATTGATAATGTAAGTGAAGTGCTTAGTGCATGATAACTATCAGTTAATAATACTGTAGATTTTTCCTTAATATATAATTTTTTCTAATTATCAAAGAAAGCAAAAATTAAACTTGAGTCTAAGGTTAGGGCATATATCATAACTATCTTTATTGTTAAGATGGGAAATTGTTTTTTCAAAAGATTAAATCATCATTCTATTTTTTTTAAAAAAATGATTTTATTTTACATACTTTTCTGTAATTGCTAGTTTCTCTTTAATTCCTACCACTGACATCTTCCTACATACATTTCTAGTATTTTCATCCTTTTTAATGGCTATAACCACTTTTCTTTGGGTAACTATTTTTAATAAGAAGAGAGCCATCAAATCTTGTGACTAATTCATTCTAATTTTGTATCAAACTATTAAGGTTAGATTGTACTGGGTCAGGGCTGATCCTATATTGTAGGTACAGGAAATTCAGTCATTGTACATGCCATAATTAATGTTAAAGCAAACAAAACAGAAGCTTCAAGGATTTCAGCAGTGAAGAGGAGTTGTAGAAAACATATACAAATATAAATGCCATTCTCCTAGCACTTGAATTCCAGAAGTGAAACTGGAGGGCTGAACTGTCCATATTAGGAAATGACTGGTTGCTCCATGACCACAGTGTTAAGCTAGTATTTTGCCCTTTTTCTTGGCAGGGATGGTGGGTGGAAGTTATGAAAGGGAATTGGTCAGGAGATTGTTATTCGATCCATTAGCTTTATAACTACTCTATTCTCTTTCATCATAATCTTGAGGCAGTTATAAGCATTATAAAATCAAACTTTCACTTTGATTGGAGAGACTGAAAACCCAGCTGTTTTTAATGATGAAGTTTCTGAATCAGATTCCCAAATGAGGGTATGTGTTATTCCCTGGAATTTCAGCAGGGTTAGAAACCTGTGTCAAGATTGGTTTGACTCCATCAAAGGATTCAACATGTATTCTTGCTATAAAGTAGTAACTGAAAGCCTGGGGTATAGACAACCTTTTCATCCTCTCTTACACTGAATATATTTCACCTTAATAAAATATCAGGAACTCCCACTATATAGTTTCCTTTAGCTAAGAATCAGGGATAAAATAGCATTAAGCTTGTAACAGGACATAGCTGTGTGGGGGCAATACACAATGAGCCAGGGGCCCAAACCTAACAAAAGCAAGGGCTCCCAACTCTGTATTTGGGAAAATTCTTTTGCAGTTAAGTTCCCCCAATATACCTTACATTCTCTGAGCTCATGTTTCCAAAATACTTGCCTGGTGTCCTCCATAATGTCTCTATACTTTTCTCCTGAAATTGACAGGTTTTTTAAAATTCAAGGCAACCTTAACAATAGAAAATGGATATTATTGTCCTTGATAACTCAAGATTCAGTGCTGGTGCTTGGAAATAAAGATTTTGGATGGATGTAAAGCCACTGGGTATGTGATAGGCATCTGTGGACGCATTTACTGCAATTGGTTGGCCCCACGATTCTTCAAACAAACCAAGCTCACAGCCAACCAGACTTCAGTTCAAGCACCCTCTCCTCTTAGTCTCACTAGTACTTGTTTTAAGTCTGACTTATAACAGCTCTGTCAGATGAGGGGCCAGATGGCTCCCAAAGCCTCCTGCTCACTTTTGCTCTGGCAGTCTGTGGGCACCTGAGTGCTGGGGCCACCAAAAATCTGGATGAGCTTTCAGTAAAGTATCAAGGAGAGTGAATCAATCCAATGTTTTCAAAGATGAGGCACTTTAGGATTGGCCTTTTTACTTGCCTTAGAGGTCTGACTTCTTCTATTCCCAGGTGAGGGAAAGGGTAATATAGTCAAAGCAGTTCCTCAGAATGTTGGCAAGTCCCAGTCACAGGATTAGAAAGAATCTTTGTAGTGAGAGTAGCTACCTGCAGGGGAATGCTGGCTGTTCACTGCCTGGAGTCCTCATTACTTAGGAGATATTCTCAAAGTTCAGCTTTGAGCCTCACTAATTAGGTGCTGGCAGTTCCCCAGGGTTGACTGGCTTGTGGAGGCTGACATTTCATACATATAGCTCAAGACATCAGATACCAAATACCAATTGTCTGATTCAAAATACCAACAGTTTTGTGAAAGGCCCCAGAAGTCAGCCTGATGGGCATCTCTCCACCCTCTTCTCCGCTCCAGCCCTGGAAAATACACTAGACACTGAAAGCCCAATCAGGCTGCAGGTAACATTAATGGTGCCTCCACCTCTACCGTAAAGAATTCCGCCTCAGGAATGTGTGGACTTGGTACACCCCCCCCACCCCCACCCCCACACCCCTTAGACTGTCACATTCTTTCTTTACACATGTTAATGCCATTTATTCAGTAGAGGCTTTGCATGCTAGCAGAGGCTCCCTGAGGCTATAACCTAGATCTCAGGACTAGAAGAAACTTTAATAATCATCAAGTCACATTTTAATTTTCCATTAAAATGTAACTGTACAGTAGAAGGTACAATAACTGTAGGACAGTCTTCTCCTGCCCTATTAGGGTAATCAATCCTGAAAAACCTCTTGTGGGACCAATGCATGTTGAAAATGTAATTACCATTAATTTCAACAGCAAAACATTTTATATGTTCCCTGAGTCCCAAAATTGATACCCACTCATCTGAAAACACCCTGTCTCATTCAGCTGGACACAATTACATCAATAATTAACATTGGCTACCATAAACAAACTACAGGTACTTTCCTTTCATTAGTTATGACTAATTATATTATTAATCCACAATATGGCCATTTGCTTGTTGTTTTGCAGCTTTTATGCCCTGTACATTTAAGATTAAATTCATAACATCATACATACAAATGATATCCAATATTTATACCTTTATTTTTAAAAAGTAAGAAAATCGATGAAAACCATACAAATGATATTACTTTTACTGAACAAGTTGAAATACAACAGACATTTGGGTAAGATGATCCCTGCTATGAATAAGCAAAACTATAAGAAATCTGGTGGGAGATCTTAAAGTTACATAGGCCAACTTGGTAAGTATGATGCCTGCTGGCTCCAAGAAGTATACCCAACCAAATACAGCCCAATAGCTGCAAAAAAAAAAAAAAAAAAAAAAGCCTTGGATCAGTTATCTGTGATTGCAAAACAAACCACCTCAAAATTTATTGGTTTAACTTTAAAACAATAAACATAATTTTTCACTGGTCTGTGGGTTACACAGGGGTTTCTACTGGTCTGGGCCAGCACAGCTGAGCCTAGCACAGCTGAGCCTTAAGTCTGCAATGACCTGGCTCACATATCTGGTAGTTGGCAGGCTAGCTGGTCTAAGGGGCCACATTCATGTATGGCAGTTGGTTAGAAGTCAGATGGGATGATTACCACATTTCTCTCATTATCCATCAGATTAGCATAAGTTTTTCACAAGGTGGTAGAAAAGTTCTCTGCAGGAGAGAGCAAGTCAGCACTTTAAAAACTCTCCTTGTATCAGACTTGCTAATGTCCCATACAACAAGGTAAGTCACTTGGCCAAGTTTAGATTCAGAGAATGGAGAAACAGACTCCACCTCTTGATTGGAGAAGCTGAAAAATATAGTAAGTCTACACTTAATGTTCAGCAACTTTAAGTGAAACAATGTATAGCAAAACCAATTTTACCATAGGCTAATTGATATAAATAAAAATTCCCACAGCATCTCATCACTGTTATAATGAAATGTTATTAAAGGATCTGCTATACTGTGGCTATTCTGTTCAATCTACCTTGTAAGTCAAAGTAGAGAGATAAAATAATATTCCTTGTGAACAGATGTGTATCTCAGGGTTTAAACATATTTCTATAAAGGGGGTAAGGGCTCTTCTCATTTAACTACTGAGGTCATGCCCGTTTGGGTCCTCTACTACACCTGCAGCAAAGAGATAAAACCAAAGAGGTACCAGAGGCTAGGGCTCTATAGGCCATATGAAGAAATTTAGATCTTGATCCCAAGAACAATGGGAAGCCAGAGTGTTTTAAGGAGAGAGATAAGATCACTTGGGCTGCATTAAGCACCTAATTCTAGCTTTGCTAAGAAGGCGAATAGTAAGATAAGGCTCTAGTCACAGAATATGAGGCCAAGGGACAGAGTGTGTGTGTGTGTGTGTGTGTGTGTGTGTGTGTGTGTGTGTGTGTGTTTTAAACAAAAGATGGTTGAAATGAAAGCTTGTTTGAATACTGATGGAAGGATCCAATATTGCAAGAGGTTAAAGGGAAGACCCTTAGCATTGGGAAGGGAAACTTCAGCACACATGGAAGTTTGGCTTTAAAAAAAATTGATCATACAATAAAATTGATTGTATTTTTATTGTACAGTTCTATTGATTTGACCACCTGTATAAATTCATGTAACTGTCACCACAACCAGGATACAGAAGAGTCTCAGTACCCTAAACCCCCTATTTTGCTGTCCCTTTATAGTTACTCCTCCACCCCTAACTCCTGGCAACCACTGACTTATTCTCCACCACTACAATTTTAACCTTTTCAAGAGTGTTATTTTGAAGTCTTTTACTCAGTATAATGTCTTTATTGTTATGTTGTTGTAACACCAAGTTGTTGGGTATATCAATTCTTTATTCCTTTTTGCTGCAGAGTATTAATCCATTGGGATCAACTTTTGATAGTATTACCCAGGTCAATAAATGATATCACTAGTCTACCAATTTACTTGGGCCAAAAACCTTAGCCTCATCCTTAACTCTTCTCTAACCTGTACATTAGCAAACCCTGGTGGCTTTACTTTCAAAATACATCTAGAATCTGACTTACCATCCCCACTGCTGTCATCTAGTTCAGGCCACCATTATCTTCTGTCAAGACAAATGTGTACACTCTTACCCCTCCACACTCATAGCTATTCTCCATACGACAGCTAGAATGATTCTCTTAGAGACTAAGTCTGATCAAGTCACTCTTCTGCTCAAACTCTCCAGTGGTTTCGGTGGTAACAATCCAAAGATGTCATCATGGGCTACAAGGCCTTGCATGACTGGGTCCCTGGCTACTCTCTGATCTCATCTCCCACCACTCTCCCCCTCACTCTCTATCAGCTACAGTGGTCTCCTTGCTATTCCTCTAGCATGTCAAGAATGCTCCTGCCTCAGATCATTTGAGTTTGCTGCCACCTCTGTCCAGAACACTCTTTCCCTAGATAAACGGATGGATCACTCCCATCAAGTCAGTTCCAGTTTTTGCTTAAATGTCCCTTATAAATGAGTCCTTCTGACTAACATCTAAAATAGCAGCTACCTGACACCACTGTCTAACCCTTACCCTGCTTTGTTCTTCACAACATATACATATATATATATATGTATGTATGTGTATGTATACATATATATATACACACACACACACACACACACATATATGTTTCTCTGTCTCCCTACACTAGAAAGATCCCTTAGGACAAGGAATTTTTTTTGTTTAGTGCTCAACAAGCACCTACATAAAGGCTTCGCCTGGCATCTAGTAGTTCAATGAATATTTTTGATTGAATTAATTATAGGGAAAAGGACAATATAAGAATATATGTAGATTTCTAGATTTTAGGGCATTCTACATTTTCTGTTACCTATATGTACAGTAAAAATCAGGGGAAGGGGTCTAGAATGTATCGGGTTAGAGATATGCAGTGATAGTGAAGAGCAAGTTAACTAGAAAAATGCAATGAAATTTCCAGGCACTGTTCACAGCCCACTTAAGGTTGAAATTACTAACTTAGTGATTCCAATCTGTTCAGAAAATTTTCTATGAAAAGGTACAGGCATGGAGAAGCACATCAGTAAGAGCAGGATTGTAATGATGTACTGTTGAAGCTAAGATAGATAAAGAGGGAAGTGAAGAGTGAGGATTAAGTAGGGGCTTTCAAAAGGTTCATGTCCTGATAAAGTGAAAACAAGTTGTGGTGAGGTTCTAGAGCAGTCGAGCTGAAAAGATATCAGTACGTGGTTGGACAGAGGGACGTTCCAATTACTGATTCATGACGTGATAGCGTTTCTGGTGATAAGACTCGAGTTTTTAACTGGGATTGGGAGGCTGATGTAAGGGTCAATAGAGCTGAGCCCTGGATGGTAAATGGGTTGTCCACACTGATTATGAAATTATCATAAAGATGGGAGACAGGAAAGTAAGGCAAGGAGCTGGATGCACAAATAAGCAGATGCTCTCTACAGAGTCGGATAAATGGGTAGCAGAGTCTTGAGTACGCATCGGAAAAGCAAGGGTTTGGGGGAGATGTCAGTATTCAGCACAAAGTTCACCACCTTTGGAACCTGAAAAGTGAGAACACTAGTCCACATGAGGGGATACCAGGGGTTGCCTCAGGGGACAGCGAAGTCTCAGTCCAGGAAGGAATGAGATTCAGAGAAAAGCTGATTGGGAAGCGGGAATCTCAGAGAAAACCGGTTTAAAGGTTGGAAGTTGGGGAGGGGACCGAAGCAGCATGAAACCCTGACCCTCCTTGTCCTTTATTTACCTTCCTCCCAACAATCGCCCGCGCCACATCAACCTTCACAAACAGAAAACACGCAGAGAATACTACGCAAACCAGCACTCTTCAACTCTCCGCGGAAGTGCCCACGCCGGAACTCTTCCGTGTCCGCGCTTTCCCATTGATGGAAGCTTCCGCCAGCTTCAACCAGCTTCCGCTCACGACTAGGTTGAGCGGGGCCGTCCCTAAAAGTCACTTCCGCCCGACCCCGCCCCCATCCCATTTTGGATGCTTCCGGTTTTAGGCCGCGCCCCACCTCGTGCGGCCCCGCCCCCTCCCCGCCCTGGGCCGACAGTGCGACTCCGCGGCGCCGTTTCCGGTGCGGGCCCCGCCCCGGCTGTGGCCCCCGGCTGCGAAGAAGTCTGAGACGCAGCTGCCGCGCGGGGGCCTAAGCGGCCACCTCCACCACCGCCGGCAGACTCGGGGAACCCCGCACAGGTAAGCCGCGTGGGCCCGGCTCCCTCAGCCGCTGCGGGATCGTAGGCTGCAGCAGGTGGAAGGCACTGAGGGGTGGAACGGGAGGCAGGTGTGCAGGGAGAGACGTGAGGGAGCTGGCTGGCGGAGCTCCGGGGCCGCGGAGGAAAAGTGAGAGCGCTGGAAGGAGTACGGAGACGCCCTGCGCCCATTAGGGTGATTGGAGATAAAGGGACTAGCAGAGTAAGGGGCCCCCCGGGAACTGAAAGGGCGAGGATAGGTGGGGTTGGGGCGATCAGAAGAAAACCAGCAGATTGGCTGGGAGGATTTGGTAGAGGTAAAAGTGATACGGCTGGATTGGGGAGTATAAAGAATAGGGGGGCCGGAGTAACCAGGGAAGAAGGTGTGGGGCTAGAAGGGGGCTGGAACTAGAAGGATCCCGGAGCGAAGGTAGAGGGAATGGTGGGCGAGGTCGGTTGCTCTGGGGTTGATGGTACGGGAACTTTAGGGGAAACGGAGTAGGGGGCCATGTGAAAGGATGAAGTGGCTTAGATTTCTTAGAAAACTTTTCTAAATGTGGGCAGGTGGTGGTGTTTGGATCGACTGGCTGTTGAAGGACGGGGGAAGATGGGCTTTTTTTTTTTTTTTTTTTTAGGCGAGGATGTGTGTGTATTGAGTTGTAGAACTGAGTCATCTCAATCTTATTAAAGAGGCTGTGAGACACCTCCTCCTTTGCTAGGGACAGCATACAGAGAAGATGGTGCCACAAGACAAGAAGCAGTTCAATGACTGGCAGGACGTGGTTCAAAAATTTCCCATTTGTGATTGATTGAACGTAATGATGATAAGAAAAATTAAAATGATCACCGAATTATTTGCTTTTTTCTTTTGTTTAATTTTCTTTGACTCAAATTGTTTTTATTTTAAATGAACACTTTTGCCAACTGGATTTAATATGGGTGTAAGTTTTTTTTATGCTTTGTTACGCTATAAAAAGGTATATAGGAGAATGAAAGTATTGCTGCAGGCATAACTCACTTTGTAGAGTGCTAAGAGGAAGTAAAGGCAGTTAAGAGTCAAATTGGAATTTAAATATTTCAGACTACAAGAGGCAAAAGCAGTGCTCCCAAGATAAAATAGAAAATTAGTTTATCTTGTCTTTTTTACCTTTTTCTCTAACCCATTAAAATATTTATGAATCCAAGTAGTTTTTATTGTTAGAAATGTGATTACTTCTCCATGAATTTTTGGAGACGCTGAAGGTATTTGGTTTTGTTAATCTTTCTACTCAATCCTAAAACAATGGAACAATGCAAATATCAAGTCCCAACCTGTGCAATGCAGCTCCTTCTATGTGGTGATAACATTGTATGCCATATTGCAAGTCCTGTTCTCCTAAAATTTGCCCAGGCATAGTAGTAACCCATTCAGTTATGGAGACTTGCTGAGGAAACAAAACTCAAGTGAGGCTTGTTGGGGGTGGGGACTTGGAGAGTAGGAAGGGAAGCAGGAAGGAGAGGAGGAGGAGGAGAGCGTGTGAAAGGGGTGTGTGTTTGGAGACTGATTGGTAAGAATGCTGATAAACCAGCCCCTGGAATATGTGGCCTGAAAGCCTTTTCTTTTTGTATTCATTGTAGAATGTAGTAGAAGTGAATTAGAAAGAAAGGGTATGTGAAGAGATTTGGCTGTTTATAAAAAGGAAGCATTAACTTGTTGTATAGACAATATTGATATATTTCAAATTAACTTTAAAATCTCCAGGGGAATTTATGTTTGTTTTTGAGTGATGATTGTGATTTGAAACTCTTGCCTCCTTGCTGAATTGGGGGATATACATTCATTCATGTTGTTGAAATTAGATTCTTTTTGAAGCTCTAATGTCCAGTTGGCATGGCCCAGTCCACTTGAAAAGTAGGCTGGTAGTTTTATCTGGGAAATTTGAAAAGTTTAAACCCAAGAGCAGTTTATTAAGTTCTTTTCTTTGAGAGAAATTGTCTTTCTGCCTGATAGCTCTGTGTCTAGCTTAAATGATAATTTCTTTCTCTAATGGGCCTGATAACATGAGTAATATTTTCTCTTTTGTAGGCAAGCCCTTCTTTTCATTATTGTGGTTTTTGTATTTACAATATTTGTACAGTGCAAACTCAGTTGCCTTTTCAGTAATAAACAGATAAATGTTTAGTAATGTTGAGGGAAAGCTATCATAACAGATGTTTGTAGACTAGATATCATCTGGATTTGCTTCTTTTTAAACCTACAGTAGTCCATCACTACTGAGATTCATCCCATATTTCCCATCTTAAATTCTGTTTCTCTTCTTCATATCCTTCTGTACTCACCCAACCCCCAAAACTCCCATCTTAGAAGTCAAGTTTAGAAGCATATGTTTAGTGCTCAGAGCTCATGCCCTTAACTTGAGTAAAGAAAGCTTTTTTTATACCTGTTTTACACAGGTTTTTTTTTTCTTCTTTCTCCTCCTTTGTGGTTTCTATTAATTACCTAAGGTTTAGACCCACTGTGCCTACTGGGCTGTTCCCAGGTCCAGAGCCATGCCAGTTGGTGGGTGAAGCTTGAGGCAGTGATGGAGCCGCTGCAGCAGCCACAGCAGCAGCAGCAGCAGCAGCAGCAGCAGCAGCAGCAGCAGCAGCAGCATCCGCCGCCGCCACAGCCGCCACCACTGCACCAGGCTTCTCTGCAGATGGATGCCAGAGAGAAGCAGGGACAGCAGATGAGAGAAACCCAGTTCTCGTATGCCCAGAAGCTGGTCACACAGACTCTTCTTTCTACCACACCTGGCAGGCCTTCTGGCAGCCCTGTTCTGGGTCCCTTAGCCAGAGTTCCTCTGGCCACAGCAGTGACCCGAGTTTTTGAACGGAGCAACGTGAACTCAGATCCTGAGGAAGAGGAAGGAGGTTTGGAAGATGAGGATGGGGATGATGACATTGCAGAGGTGGCTGAGAAAGAGGTCCAGGCTGCTGCAAAATATTTTCATGTGCAGAAAGTGGCTCAGCAAGACCCCAGAGTGGCACCCATATCTGGTCTCCTTCCAGCACCAGGGCTCCCACCACAGGGACAGCAAGCTCAAGAAGACCATACCAGAGATGCTGCCAAGGCCCCACCTTCAGTCTCTGCAGCTGGGCAGGCAGGCTGGAATCTGGATGAGCAGCTCAAGCAGGTCAGTCTTTCTGGTGTGGGGGTCATTTGTTCTTCCTAAAAGCTAGCCAGAGAGGGGTCCTGGATGTCCAGAGCCAGGGTTTATGCCAGTTGTGCCTTCTCACCCCACTTCAGTGACCAGCAGCCTAGACATGAATAGACTAAATTTTTTTGCCATGCATGTTTTTTTGAATAGAGCAATGAAATGTGTAAGTTACTCCTCATATATAGTGTTCCAAGTTTGAAGTGAAAGAATGTCAGTACAATTGTTTTTTAAGGAAGGATGAGGTTGCAACAGTTATGAAGGATATCTAAAAATGAGATGCATGACTCTAATTAGTTTGTCTAGTAATATAAAAGAACAGTTTATATTTGCCTGAGACAATTTCTAAGCTCCTGGCTAACCCAGCATCATGCTCTTTAAGGACAGTTTTGTTGTTTTGCAGTTAAACATAGCTGATGAGAAACTCTTGCATTATGTATATTTTCTAACAAAGAGCTTTGTAGACATGATTTCATTTCGTAGGAAAGGGTAGACCTCAAAATTTCCATTTTAGCCAAGGCAAGCTTAAGTGATTTTCAAACATAGCTAAGCATCATTCAATTAGGGAGCTTTAAAAAAAATAGAGATTCTGAGTTCTTAATTAATTATCTCAGGAGGTGGAGCCTAAGGAAGCTGTTCTCAGCCAACCCTTTGACTTCTTCTTCTTCTTCTCTTTCTGACCTGCAATGCAGTTTTTCCTCACCCAAAGAACAGGAGCGATGATAAGTTGCTCCAGGTTAAGTGACTTATTGACGCTTAGTCAGGGAGTTCATGATAAATCTAGTAATGAATATTCCCTGTAAACACATATTCTTCATGTGGTCCAATGGTGCTGTTTAGAAATCAGTGAAGAGCTGTGGATTTTCACAGGGCAACTATAAGTCACGTAAGAAAATTCTTTGGAACCTGAAAAATCAGCTTCTTTGTATAAAGGAGCCTGTGCAGTTCATTTGAGTTTATTACAGTAGCAGCGTTTGCATTCAATTCCAAAGCCAGCAAAATGGGATTCAAATCCCATTCATCCATTTATTACCCTTGTGATCTTTCGATAGGGTTCTTCATTCCTTTGAGCCTATATGTCATCTTGTCTGTGCAGTAAAAATAATGAAGCATACCTCCTATGGATGTTGTGAGGATTAACTGAGCTAGCACATGGTAGGTATTCTAATACAAACAGTGCTACCCCTCCTGCATCCACACAGACGTGCTCTGAGGCAGGAAAGATGCTGAGATGCACAGAGGTTTTCCCTCATCGCCAGGGAGGTAGTGGCAGAGCTAGGACAAGGATCAGAGAAGCCCGGCTTCCACGACAGCAGCAGCCTGGCGGCCAGCCCAGACCAGCCTCCAGGCTGATTGCTCTGGTTTAGCAAAACATCTGTGAGTTGCCAGCAGCCCCCGCACTGCTGTGAGGTTGGCAGGGTTCCATGCTGGCCGCTGAGTCAGCTCAGAGTGGGATCCCGCCCTGACAGCACTGGGAAAGTTCAGGCCCCAGGCGGCTGGCTGGGCTGCCCCCGCCTTGGCAGCTGGCCAGCTACTGCGTGTGTGCGGTCGTTCCTAGAAAGTGCAGCCGCGTGCGAGGAACAAATGGAGTTCCAGAGCCTGTCTGTCTTCAGGAAGTGCAGCAGGTGTTGAGGTCAGGCCATTAGAGCTTTGAAAAAAGAGACTCTTCAGAACTGGCGTGTGTGTGTACACATGCACACGGTGGCAGGCACCCAGCGCAGCAGTCCCATGGCTACGCAGCTCAGTGCTCAGAGGGTTGACTGTTGGCTTCTAAAACCCCTTTGAGTTCATTTTAAGTCTCTCGAGGCATACACACTAATTATAGATGCCTGGCAGAACACTGCTAAAATGTTTTATAACTGCCA
Organism: Eidolon dupreanum; assembly: GCA_028627145.1. Taxonomy (NCBI): domain Eukaryota; kingdom Metazoa; phylum Chordata; class Mammalia; order Chiroptera; family Pteropodidae; genus Eidolon; species Eidolon dupreanum. The sequence continues at coordinate 86,180,774 of CM053509.1, forward strand.
GTGTAGCCAAGGCCTAATTTTGCCCCTTAAGTTTAACTTCCCCCTGGATTTGGAGAACAAGAACTAGGTTAAGGGGTCATTGGTTAACAGTGACTTAAAACCTTAGATGTGCACCTCCTTTTTCTTCTGAATTTACTTTTACAAAATCAGTTTATTCTGTGTCCTCCTTTGTCTGATCCTGCTTTTAAGGGAGTAAACAGCATGCTTAGGGATTAAAAAACCTTTAAGTTGTGCTTTGGAAGAAGGGCTAAAATATTAAAATTGTTGGGAGAGCCTATAGAAACCATTAGGAGACAGGAGACTAGCTTTTTTATTGTTTTGTTTCTTATGCAATTAATTTCTAGAGAGCAGAAATAAAGTATCCTCTAGCAACAATGACAGAAATTTTTTACAGTTGACACAAAATGATCTTATTGTTAATATGTTGTAGTATCCTTTTTCTTCTACACAACAAACTTTTACTGAGGCTTCTTGAGTCAGGCCTGTGTTCCATGGACTAAGGCATGCTTCTCCCTCAAGTAGCTCACAATCTAGCAGAGGCAGTGTGGGAAGCTCAAGGGGGTTTGGGTCTTGGGTTTGCAACAGTTTTGCTCTGTCCTGAGTTAACTGAACCTCAACTGTTCAGTCTGAGCTATGCTGCAGATATTTTAAAACAAGGTTTTATTTCAAACATTCACACACGGAGGTAAAAAAATAATAATAATAATAATTTTTGTCTATAGCATACTAGCATAATTTAGTAAACCACCAGGAATACTCAAAAGTATTTTGCAAGATGTGGGGTTGAAGAGAGGTTGCATACATCAGCCAACAGAAAAGCAAAATTTGGAAAGTTTCAGGGCTCCACAGGTTATCTTTTGTTTCTGAAATCTTTCTTAGAACGTGTGAAGTCAAAATAATTTCATGGATTCTCTTTGAAGAAACTCTTAGAAAATAATTGCTTCTCAAGCCTGGATCCTTAGAAATAGTGTAAGATTCTCTGACATCAGATCGATGGGAAGATGGATAATGCCACTGAGCCCAGTGTTCTAAAGTCCATCAGATTTCGATGGGCAGAGTAAATGATTGTAAAACAAGACATTAGACAAAGAACTGAGTGCCCCTTCTCTTAAGGGAAAGCAGTAGAGTTCTCGTCAGCATACAATCAACTAGGGAGTATTGCTGGCTTATTAGGGGTGGTTGTCTGTCCTCTCGAAAAGAGGGCTGTTTAGAAAGTACAGGCTTTGTCTGTGTTGAACCTGTTAGTGGAGCCAGATTTCCAGAAAGGTGTAGACTCCCTCTCATAGAATAGAAAGATGAGCAGTGGCTTGATAGGCATGTAGAACCAGAGTGTGTGTCTGATTTTCTGCATACTTCGACAGTCACTTCGGTTACTGAGTGTGGGAAGGAAGGATGATTGACTGCTTAGTCTCCAGAATCTCTTACCAGGAGTCCCTCTCAGTAATAAGGTGTGGTCTCTTGGGCTAAGCCTGATATTCTTGGTATATACTGCATGTCTTTGGAACGTTAGATGGTTTTGTTTTTTGTGTTTTTTTTAATGATTGCGCAAACTATTGCCTGGAAGAAAACAAGATTATCAGCTTTCCCCGCTTTCTTTGTAGGTTTATCTCGCATGCCCTTAGCTTCTATAATCACAGTGAATTCCATCTATTTCAGTGGTTCTCAATTGGAGGCAATTCCCACCTCTTCCTGCCTCCTGGGGATGTTTGGCAATGTCAGGAGACATGTTAAGTTATCATGATTGAGGCCGAGGAAGATATGCTATTGGCAAATAGTGGGTAGAGACCAGGGATAGTACTAAACAACCTACAGTGCACAGGACAACCCTCCATAACAGAATTATCTGGTCCGAAATGTCAGTAGTGCTAAGGTTGAGAAACACTGCTTTAGATTGTGTAATTAGAAAGAGAACATACGCTGTGCTTTCATCAAATACTGCCTTAGGCTCTGTTCTTTTGTGTTTCAGTCTTTGTAACCAAGAAGTTTGGTAACTTTGAGTTTTCTACACTTCTATTTTAAATATTTGTGTTGAGTTCATGTCATCACCTGTAGTTATCTGGATGAACAGACTTTCTGTCATTTGGGTGAGGATTGGGACCTAGAACTTGAATTTTCTTATGTATCTCTACCAGCAGTTCTTCCAGGTCAGCATTCCGTTATGTCTAAGATAAGAAACGGCTAATTTGTGAGAGAGCTTTTTTGCTCTTTTAGACATTAACCCCAAAAGGTTAAGGCAGGAATACTCAGCAAACATTACTTAGTAACAGATTTAATTACTAAGCATTAAATCAGCCAAAAGATGTGGGTTTAGATTCTAGCTCCACCACTTGGGACAGGTGTCCTAACTTACCTCTCTCAGCCCATGACATCTATCCCAGAGGACGATAATCCTCTCCCACCATCCTGAGGGAGTGATTTTAAAGATATTACAAAGGAGTGAGTTTTTTCTTGTGATTTATTTTATTATCTCCCTTCCTCCTAAGTTATAGCCAGCAATTAAAAGCCATCTTGCCATAAACACAAATGTGTAATTTATCTTTATATTTGCTAGTACCCAAGCTTGTTGACCATTTATCTACCCTCCCAAGAGTCATTTCAGATCTTTCTAAAATTTCTTCTGCATTAGATTCATTTATTTTACTTTCTCCTTATCTGGAATGATAAAGACTTCGATATATTTTTCATTTAGCTCTAGACACTATATTTAAAAAGTATAAAAAGATATTACAAAAGTGGGAGGAAAATAAGAGTGTGAAAGATCTTTGTAAATTTTATACCATCATGAAAAGGTTAAGCGAAATTATCATTAGCACCTAAACTACTTTTCGAAGCTATAACTTTTCACTATTTACTACCTTTGTAGGTAAGATGCTTCACAAATCCTAGACATTACTCTAAAACAACTTTTTTTTTTTTTCCTAGAGCTTTGACCAAACTCTGGTATTCTGGAGTTCTCTGAAATATTTTAGGATTATGTGAGCCAAAGCCATTGCACTTTTGAAACTCCTTCTTGCCATATCAAAATAGCGATATGTGCCTATTTCTTTAGGTAGAAGGAAGCTTTATATTAAATTTTTATAAGTATATAATCAGTGACTTAACTTGGGTTTTATCCTTCTTACCAAACACTAATCCTTCCACGTGTGTCCCAACTCCCATGCTTTCCTAATTTTCATGGGCTTGCTCCATCAATGAACTCCCATTTCCCGGATTCTTTGGACTCACCCTCTTTGAAGCCTTTTCCACATTTACAAATGTTCTATCTCCCAAACTAAAAGAAAAAAAAAATCTCTTTTAATCAAATCTGCCTGATTGAATTGTTACAAGGAAATGAGAGGTCAGTTTTTTTAAATGTTCCCTTCTACCACATCTTCCAGTTAGCTCGTTCTGTAGTCCTAACTGTCCCCCCACTCCCCATAACAAAGCTTCTAGAGATATTTTCACTCCTTACCTCTATTTTGTCACCTCCTACTCACTCCTCAACATACTTCAGTCTGGACTGTCTCTTCCATGTCCATAAAGTTCTTGGTAAGGCCACTCAATGACCACCATATTGCTAAGCCCACTGATTTCAACATATATTGTTTGTGCCCATGTTTCCATTCTGAGCTCAAATGATACATTCCCATCCACCTTCTTGACATTTCTACTTAGGTGTTTTACTGGCATCTCAAGTTTAACACATAAAATTCCCTCACAGTTATTTTCTCTTTTATTTTCCTTCTCTGTAAATGGCATTTCTGTTTAGTTGGTCGTTTGTATCAGAAACCTTAGAGTTGACTATTTTTTATACCTCCTATTCTGTCACTCCATCTGATGACTTACAGTCCAAGACTTATACCAAGTCTTTATCAATTCTCCCATCTAAATATCTAGAATCCTGCCACTTCTCTCCTCCACTCTCACCTAATCCAAGTTACCTACCTACTGCTGTAACTGTCAGCAACTTTCTGTCTTCCCTTTCCCATTCTACTCCATTCTCTAAACAGCAGGTAGAGTGATTTTCTAAAAAACAAATTGGATTATGTTACTCCTTTAGTGTACTCCAAGTATGATGCCAATTGCTTTAATTGTAAAAGCCAAAATCTGCATAATCTGATCCTTGCCTATCCTCCCAACTACCCTGGCTTTTGCATATGCTAGTCCTTCTGCCTAGAACACTTCTCCAGACTCTTACCCAGCCTTTAGTTTTCACTTTAGCATCACTTCCTCAGAGGCACTGTCTTCAACTTAAGTATGATCAGGTTATATGCTGTTGTTGAATATTATACTTTTATATTTATATGATTTGTTGATATCTGATTTCTATATTGGATAGTAAGCTCTAAGAGGACTGATCTATCATTGTACCCCAATACCCAGCAGAGTGATGGCAGTTAATAGGTGCTGAACAAATATTTGTTTCTTCTGCTTTCCTTTAATTTGTGCTGTTTTTTTTTTAAATGTGAATGGCACCATTTTTTAAATAAACTATTTTGTAGAGCATTTTCAGGTTCATAGAAAAATTGAGTAGAAGATGCAGTGATTTTCTATATATCCTCTGCCCCAACACCCACACAGCCACCCCCACTATCAAAATCCCCAACCATAGTGGTACATTTTTGCAAATGATAAACCTCCACTGACACATTATTATCACCTAAAGTCCATAATTTAAGGTCCAATATTAAGGTTCACTCTTGGTGTTGTGCATCTTGTGAGTTCTGACAAATGTATGACACATCTCCAACATTGTGGTATCATACAGAATAGTATCACTGCCCTAAAAATCATCTGGTCTACTCTTCATCCCTCCCTCCCCAACAACCCTTGGTAGCCACTGATACTTTTACTATCTTCATAGTTTTGCCTTCTCCAGATTGTCGAATAGTTGAAATCATACAATATGCAGCCTTTTCAGATTGGTGCCTCTTACTTAGTAATATGCATTTAAGATTCCTCCATGTCTTTTCATGGCTTGGTAGCTTATTTCTTTTTAGGGCTGAGTGATATTCCATTGTCTGGCTATACTGCAGTTTATTTATCTGTTCACCTACCGAAAGAAATCTTGGTTGCTTTGAAGTTTTGGCAAGTATAAATAAAGCTGCACTAAACACCTGTATACAGGTTTTTGTGTAAACACAACTTTTTAAGTAATTTGGGTAAATACCAAAGAGCACTATTGCTGAATTGTATGGTAAGAATGTGTTTAGATTTGTAAGAAACTGCCAAACTCTTCCTAAGTGGCTGTACTGTTTTGCATTCCCACCAACAATGAGAGTTCCTGTTACTCCACATCCTTGTCAGCATTTGGTGGTGTTAGCATTTGGGATTTTAGGCTTGTTGGTTTTGTTTGGTTGTTTTTTTTAATTGAAATTTTCATTGAGATAATTGTAGATTCACATGTAGTTGTAGGAAATGATTTAGAGAGATCCCTGTACACTTTTCCCAATTTCTCCCAATGGTAACGTTTTATAAAACAACCTAGATTTGACATCGATCGGATTCACTGATCTTATTTAGGTTTCCCAAGTTTTACCAGTACTGTGTGTGTGTGCGTGTGTGTGTGTGTGTGTTCTGTTTTTAACCCTGTTTAGTTATATGTTTAACACACCTGAAATGCATTCGAAGCTGTGGATTTTTGTCAGGTCTTTCGTTGTATCTCACAAGTTTTAATATGTAATGCTTTCATTGGTTAATTGTAAACATTTCTTAATTTCAGTTGTGATTACTTCTTTAACCTGTGGGTGGTTCAAGAGTGATTTTTAATTCCAAATATGTGGGGTTTATCTTTTTTTAGTATTAATTTATAGCTTATAATTAAGTTTTAATCGTTATGGATAGAGAACTGGTATGATTATCAGTTTTCTGAAATTTGTTATGATATTCTTTTTGATGGTCTTGTATGATCAGTTTCTCTGATCAGTTTCTTCTAATTTTTCCATATATGCTTGGAAAGAATGTACATTCTTTACTTATAGATGTGGGGTTGTATATCAGTCTATTGGATCAAGCTTATTGTTATTTAATTCTTCCTTATCCTTACTAAGTTTTGTTTGTGATATCAATTTCAGAGAGAAGTAAATCAAAATATTCCAGAGTGAGACTGGCTTTCTTTTGATTAGTATGAATACTTTTTTTTTTACAGTTTCCAATCTTTATGTTTTGAGTCCACATATAAAAGACCTAAAATCTGTCTTTTTAGGTTAATTTAATCCATGTAGTTATTCGAATTGGTGATATTTGGACCTATTTATGCCAACTTTGGATTTTCAGTTTAACCATATTTTATTTTCTCCTTTCCTGTCTTTTGTTCATTTGAGTTTTCTTTATTCATCTCTATCTACTTAACCAATTTAGAAGTTATACTTTCTGTTTCTATTTTTTATTGGCTGCTTTAGTTTTTTCTTTTTCTTTTTTTTTTTTTTTAATTATTATTTATGCCTACAGCACTTGGTCTTCTTAGGTGGTCTCCCATCGAAGTACTAACCAGGCCCGACCTTGCCTAGCTTCTGAGATCAGACATTGGGCTTATTCAGGGTGGCATGACCGTAGACCATGGACCATGGCTCCACTGGGGTGCAAACCCAGGACTTTCTGCGTGTAAAGTATATGTGCTAACCGCTACACTGTGGAACCACGTCTGGTTACTGTAAATTTTTAACTTGTATTATTGACTTTTTATACTAGTTTCAAACAATGCTAGGACCTTAGAAATTCTGGTTTTAACTTCCACCTCTTCATTTCCATCTTCCAGTTTATTTGGCCAGTATTTTAGTTCCAGTTTGTTTTAATTCCTCCCTAAAATTAGTTCCCCCACAGTGGTCAATATTTATTTAGACTTCTCAAGACGTTTATCCATTTTTTACCATTACTTCTTATATCCCACTCTTTCTCTTTGGTCTCAGGCTTCTTTTCCTTTTTTACTAAAATGCTTTTAGCAGAGATTTGTGTATAATAAACTCAGCTTGATGTGTCTAAAAAAGGTTTTTGAAATTCATATTTTTATTTTGCCTTGTCTTTATTTTGCCCTTACTCTTGTACTGTTGTCCGTTTTAGATTCTAGATTGACCATTATTTTTCTTAACTTTGATGATAAAATTTCATTGTCTCCAGCTACTATTTTTGCTCTTGAGAAATCTATCGTCAGTCTAATTGTCACCTTTGTGAATCTTTTTCTCTTGGAGTTTTGAATTTTTTTCTTTTTGACTCTCCTGTTTTGTACTTGTACTGTAGTATTTTAGGTTTAGATTTAATTTTATTTATTTCACTTGGGCCTCAGTCATTTCCTTCAACCTGATAATGTTTGTTTGTTTGTTTGTTTGTTTGTTTTTGTGAGTGGTGGAGGGATTGTTTTCTTCTTGCTGCTATTTTTTCTTGAGTGCTACTCTAATAGTAGTAATATTTGAACCTTCTCATTCAGCTTCTATGTATGTTTTCTTTTTTTAAAATAAATGTTAAGCTACATACTTTATTATACATAAAACAGGCAATTCAAACTTCACCAAGTCTTGCTTCTAATGAATCATTTTGGTTACATTTTTAAAAACACATACTTTTAAAAATTGAATGATGGAATCAGTATGCAAATGCTTCCTATTCTAGCAGATCCATAGATCTTAAAAAGTGGCACTATCGAGCCCTTTCAACCAATCCATACACTTTTGGCCTCTGTTCCCAATTTTATGCTCTACTCTAGTTCAGGGAAAAAAAGTTTAAGTTGGACATTTTCTCTTTGAAAAACAGAGGTTAAGGGTTCAGAAAGTAATGTGTCTCTTCTTGCTAATGCAAAAGGTCTCTACTCCTTTTACGTAATGGCTATTTTCCACAACAGACCTCAGAGAAAATGAAAATTTGTTTTGACCCCCCTAATTTGTGCTTTATAGTGAAATGAAGGTGGAAAAGAATTTATATAGCTCATGTTATGAATCTAATGGGACCATCTGAAATAATGCCTAATTTTAATTCTAAAAATTGTATCATATATATTATATGACATTAAATGTAACATACATATTAAGGCATCACATATATTAAGGCATGTTACCATGTGTAACACAGCAATAACTTATCACAGTATGTAATTATTTTCTAAATATTGCTAATCTGTACAGGTATAACACTTCACAAAAGAATTACAAAAGTGCTTTCAAATATCAGAGGCAAATATAATCACTTAAAAAACAGAAGCAGAGTCAGTGTTCTTTAAGAGCCAAAGATTGCTTTTAGATCTTGACCTAATCCAGTGTTCTAGTGACCAGATGGCAACTTCCCAACCATAACATGGTATTTGGGGGGCTTAAAAATAACATTTAATGTTTAGCTTAGCCTCTGTTATAGATATTAGACATTATTTTCCCACTTCCATTTCTACTTATGTTTTCATGGCAGATGTGCTAAACTTGTTTTCAAAAACTTTCAAAATGGAGTATTAAGTGTGTGTGCTCATAAATAATTTTAGAATCAAATTTTTTTGCAACTAAATATTTTGATGGTTTAAAGTAAATTTTATTCAGTTGCAGATATCTGATGCTATGATTATTCTACTTATTAACATTAATAACCTTAAACCAAAAAATAATTTAAAAATAAAATTTAAGCATAATCAATCTTAAGAAAAAAGATGAATTTTTCAAGTTAAGAACTTCCTAGATACATATTTAAATTAATTTCTGCTTTAAGCACTAATATAACAGATATATGGATTTACTACTGTCAGTATCAACTATCAACTGCAGGGATTTTTTAATACTCAATCCATTTGTAAATGGCTCAAAAAAAAGGTGAAAAACAAAAGTATCTCCAATCTTCCTAAATTCTGTCTTTGAAGTGGTTACTGAATGTAATTGAGTCACCACATTCCAGATGTACATGTGATCACTAATGTTGTAATTATGAGCTAATGCGATGTTTTGTGGTGAACAGCAGGTGACCATGAATCATGACTGTAGTTTATGATCATCTTGTTTGTCAAAGAATTTCCTTTAGTTGGAGCAATTCCATTTTACACTTCTGTCTGCTGTGATGTGGGTGTGACTCCTGAATGCAGATATGAAGAATCCACTGTTGAATGGTGACTAACATCCACTTTAGCTAAGATTTCATAATATAGCAAATAAAATACTGGCGTTATTATACCTACTATCATTATCACTACAGCTGTCCACCACCCTATTCCCCAGTCTGTTCCATAATGAGGATCCTTACCTTGAATGTTTTTGTTATCAAGTTCAAAACGTATTTGTTGTGCTCTTAAGGCAGATACCACTTTTAAGGCTCTCTCTTTTGGTGTGTGTACATTTTACTTCTATGTCTGTCTACTTCTTTTAAAAAGATACCAGCTGACTCACTGGAAGAAAGAGAATCATTAGGTGACAAAATTTCCTGTCTGGAACGTATTGAACAGATAAAGGACATGAAGCTTGTCTTCTTTCTGAAGGATAAAGTGTTTCAGTCAGTAAACTAAATTTTTAACTGGGATTTTGATAGACTTAAGGGCAAAAAAGTCTTGATCACTGATGAAATTGTTAACCCTCAATATCTGCTACCATACAGCAGTACTGAAGGGCTATGGCATTTAAAGTATCTCTTTCTTATATATATTTTGTTAATACTATAATGTCATCAAGTCTGTTTCTTGATGTACTTCTTCATATTTTCTCCTCTCCTCTGGATAGAAGCTCATATGCTTCAACATCCTCCTCCAACACATCACTCTCTGTACAATTTCCAAGTGCATGTACTTGACCACCTGAATAAACTCCTGGAAGAGGAAAACTACGAATCTGATGCCTCCCTGCCATAATGTCAAAATCTGTCCCATTAGCAAGGGGAGGCAAGGAGGAAGCAGCTGCCAGGTCGTCCACTGCTGCCCTCCCGGGTAAGTTCATGGCAGAGCTTCCCTTTCTAGCTGCCCTGGTCCTCTTCCTTCCCCGCCGCAGCCTCCGCAGGCGCTGCTGTGGCAAATCAGCGTCTCCGCCTTCCGGGCCTTGCGCCACTGGCCATATCTGCAAACCTGTCCTTTGTATTTTTTCTTTTATAATCTTATTTCTTTGTCGTTCTCCTGCATTCTGGAATATTTTCACATTCTGTTTTCCAATTCCTAATTTTCTGTTCAGCTCTGTCTAATACTACTATATAAAGTTTTAAAAAAATGTTTATTTAATATTGTGTTTAATTATACATATTTCGGCTTTCAAAACTGCTTATTTTTACCTCATGGTTTCTGTTCCTTTAGCTCTTTAACTAGATGTTCTTTAACTTTTCAGAAACTTTATATATGGAAATCTCAAACATGTAAAAGGGAAAATGCTAATTAACATCTGTGTCCTTTACCCAGCTTTCAGCAACCACCAACATTCTGCCTTTCTTAAACATGCTTACTGTAAAGATGTATTTTGATTATTCTGTTACTATCTCTAATTCATAGGTTGCAAATTCTCCTTATGTCATGTTACTCTCCCTTACGGTTTAGTTCCTCTTGTGGTTTATTTTTTCTTTTTTCTGATGTAAGCTCATTTTGAGTTGGGATTTGTTTCCATGGGAGTCCCATGTACTTTGTATTATGGAAGCAGTCCTAAGGGGAGTTTTGTTTTCTTTCCTAGGGCCCTACAAGTTTAGCTGGTTGTCATTGGTTGCGGGTAATGTGAATTTGGAGTCTACTTCTGTCTCTCATGAGAGTCCATTTCTTAAAGACCCTCTTTTTCCATGAGGACTCTTGACAGCAGGGTTCCTTGCTTCTCCAGGCTGGGCCATTTTTTTAGGCCCCAGTTTGTAGGAGATGGGAATGTAGTCCTTCAGGATGTATGGCTTTATGTATTTATCTCAGTTCTGATTTCCAGTGTGCAAAAGAACCTACAGCCTAGACTCCTCTCTCGTGAAGGGTGGTTAAATCCCTAGCCCTCAGCCCTAATCTCTTAACTCTGTCTGGGTCCTAGTCTCCCTTGAGCCCTTCAGCTTCAGCGCCTGGTCATTGCTTACTGATTCCTTCCTTTTTGTTTCTGGCTCTATGGATTCGGCTTTCTTTCTTGGTTTCAAGATTAGTATATGTGTAGGAGGCATGGAGTGTTAAATTTTATCTAGCATTTCTAAGTGAGGTGTTCTGTGGAGAGGGAGGGAGGCAGTAGAGGACCTTAACATCAGATTATCCTCAGTCTTGGTTTCTTTTTTTGCTTCTTTGTTTTTTATTTTTAGTAGCTTAGACTTTTTGACCTCTCGTGTGCCGGATTCTTGCTGTATTTTTCTTGAGTTGTTTGAGCCAGGCCCTGATATTTATCCCCCTTTACGTGTTTGTTTTCTTTTACAGATGAGGAAAGTAGGGTTCAGTGGGATGCTTGTACTCACTGTCAGAAAGCTGGACTATCCAGGAGGTCTGACTTAAGCCTCCATGTATCCCAGGCTCCCTCTCACTGCATTCCAGATAGAGCAGGGGAAGATTAATCTTTTTCTCAATGGTTTCATTACTCTAAAAGTACTGATTTATTTATTCTGATTGTTAAAGTAATTCAGACATTTTAGAAAATATGGAAAATATAAAAATTTGTAAGGAAGAAAATATAATCACCGTAACCACATAACTTAAATACAACTGTAAACATTTTCTTATATTCCCTTTGTGTTTTTAAAAAATGCCTGTTACAGGCATCTTTCTTGATTTTTGTGTCCAATTTTTATCACCTAAGAGACCATAAGTCATTTTTATCATTAAAAAATTTATTTTAAAGTAGTTTAATTTTTTAGAAAAACATATTATAGAAGTTATATTGACTCAAATAATTTTAAAAATAAAGAAATGTATAAAGTCAGCCTGACCCTCCATGGGTTACTGTTGTTAACAATTTGGTCTAAGCCTTTTCAGAGCTCTTTCTCTTCACAAATATATTTTGTTTTTAACAAAAGTAGGAATTCTACATATTTTCTACGGCTAGCTTTTTTAGACTGTGTTATGGCTATATCCTTCCATGTGTGTTCATAAAAATCTATTTATTAATGTTTTCATAATCACTTATCTCAAAAGTAATATGAATAGATGTTCATGAAAAATGAAAATAATACAGTAAAGTACAGAGTAAAAAATATATAGTTTAAAAAATGTATAGAGTCCTGTTGCCGATTCCCTCCCATCCTACCCTTCCTTCCAGAGCAGGTTGCAGTTAGGTATGAATCAGCTTCTAGGGTGTTTTTGTATATTTACCTATTTAAGTGTGCAGATTTAGTAAGAGAGTGAGAGAGAGAAGCATAAATACAGACTATCTTAGTAGATGCTATGTAATCCTACACCTTCATGTCTCTATTTCTGTGGTAAGGTAGATTATTCTGAGGGTTGAATTTGTTTATCACATTACTGTGTTTTCATAAGTTTATTTGCCTTTTGTATTTGTTCTGTGACTTTACCTGCTTGTAGCCTTTGCCCATTTTTCCTTTTTTATTATCAAAAACACCTGAGGTATATATAACCTCTTAACAGATTTTTAAGTGTATAGTACATACAAATTATAAGCACAGTGTTGTACAGCAGCTCTCTAGAACTTTTTGATCTTGTGTAACTAAAACTTACACACATTGAACAGTAACTCATTTCCGCCTCCCCCCAGCCTCTGGCAACTGCTATTCTACTTTCTGCTTCAATGAGTTTGACTATTTTAGATAACTTATATGTGAGATCATGCAGTGTTTGTGTATGACTGCTTTATTTCACTTAATGTATACACATTTAAATTTTTGTTTAAATATTTACATTATTTAGTGTAATGCCCTCCAGATTCATTCATATTATCACATATTGCAGGATCTCCTTTTTAATGACTGAATAATAGTCTATTGTATATATATACATTTTCTTTATCCATTCGTCAGTGAACACTTAGGTTGATTCCATATCTTGGTTATTGTGGGTGATGCTGCAGTGAACATGGCAGTAGAGATATCTCTTCAAGATCCTAATTTCAGTTTTTTTGGTTAAAATATCTAGAAATGGGATTGCTGGGTCATATGGTAGTTCTATTTTTTATTTTTTCAGAAACTTGAATACCGCTCTCTGTATGGTCTGTACCACTTTACATTCACACCGGCAGTGCACAAGGATTCCAATTTCTCTACAACCTCTCCAACACTTATTTTCTATATCTTGTTTCTTTATTTTTGTAATGGCCATCTTCATATGTCAGGTGATATCTCATTGTGGTTTTGATTTGCATTTCCCAGATGATTAGTGATGTTAGCATCCTTTCATATATACTTGTTGGCCATTTGTCTGTCTTTGGAGAAATGTCTATTCAAGTCTTTTGCCCATTTCATAGTTGGGTTATATATATTTTTTGCTATTAAGTTGTAGGAGTTTATTTATATCTTTCGGGTATTAATCCCTTATCAGATTTGCGTGTTGCAAATATTTTCTCCCATTCTGTAGGTTGCCTTTTCACCGTGTTGATTGTTTCCTTTGCTATTCATAAGCTTTTGAGTTCGTCCCATTTGTCTATTTTTACTTTTGTTGCCTGTGCTTTTTGTGTCATTTCAAGAATTGCCAAGACTAATGTCATAAAGCTTTCACCTTGTTTTCTTCCAGGAGCTCTAGTTTCAGGTCTTTAATCCATTTTGAGTTGATGTTTATGTGGTATAAAATAAGGATCAAATTACATTCCTATGCACGGAGATATCCAGTTTTACCAACACCATTTGTTGAAGAGACTATCTTTTCTCCATTGTGTATTATTGGCACTCTGCCAAAGATCAGTTGACTGTATGTATGTAGATTTATTTCTGGGCTTTGTATTCTGTTCCATCGGTTTAGATGTCTGTCTCTTTATGCCAATATCATACTTTTTAATTACTATAGTTTTATATTGTTTAAAATCAAGAAGTATGAGGCCTCAGCTTTGATCATCTTTCTCAAGATTGTGTTGGCTATTCAGGGTCCTTTGTGATTCTTTATGAATTTTACAATGCTTCTATTTCTGTAAAAAAAATGCCATTGAGATTTTAATAGGGATTGCATTGGATCCGTAGGTTGCCTTGGGTAGTGTGGACATTGTAACAATGTTAATTCTTTCAGTCCATAAAACAGATGCCTTTCTATTATGTGTCTCCAATTTCTTTCAGCAATGTTCTGTAGTTTTCAGTATTACAAGTCTTTTCACCTCCTTGATTAGGTTTATTTCTAAGTATTTTATTCTGTTTGATGCTATTGTAAATGGAATTTTTTTTCAATTTTCTTCTCAGACTGGTCGTTGTTAGTGTATACAAACATAGGTGGTTTTCATATGCTGATGTTGTATTCTACAACTTTCCTGAATTCGTTTATTGATTCTAACTAGGTTTTTTGTAGACTCTTTAAAGTTTGCTACATATAATATCATGTCATCCGCAAACAGATAGTTTTACTTTTTCCTTTTATTTTTTTCTTGCCCAATTGCTCTAGCTAGGACTTCCATATACATTGTCAAATAGAAGTGGTGAGAGTAGACATCCTTGCTTGTTCCTACTCTAAAGAGAAAAGGCTTTTAGTGTTTCAGCACTGAGTATGATGTTAGCTGTGGGCTTTTCACATATTGCCTTTATAATGTTGAGGTTATTTTCCTTTCATTTCTAGTTTGTTGAGTTTTTTTTTTAATCATGAAAGGGCAGTAAATTATGTCAAATACTTTTTCTGCATATATTGAGATAATCATATAATTTTTATCATTTTGTCAATGTGGCATGTCACATTAATTGGTTTTAGTGTGTTGAACCATTATTGCATCCCAGGAATAATTTCACTTGATCATCATATTTGCGCCTTGTAATGTACTATTGAATGTGGTTTGCTAGTAGTTTGTTAAGTATTTTGCATCTATATTCATCGTGTAGTTTTCTTATAGTGTCTTTTTCAGGCTCTGGTATGAGGATAATGCTGGCCTCAGAAAATGAGTTTGGAAGTACTCAATTTTTTGGCAGAATTTGTGGGGGGTTGATAGTCATTCTTCTATAAATATTTGATAGAATTCACCTGTGAAGCCATCTGGTCCTGGGCTTTTCTTTTGTTGGAAGGTTTTTCTTACTGATTCAGTCTCCTTACAAGTTATAGGTATCTATTCAGATTTCCTATTTCTTCATGAACCAGTCTTGGTTAGGTTGTCAGGTTCTAGGAATTTATTCATTTCTTCTAGGTTATCCAATTTTTTGAGATCTAATTGTTCATAGTAGCCTCTTAAAGTCCTTTTTATTTCTGTGACAATCATTGTAATGTCTTCTCTTCCATTTCTGATTTTATTTGAGACTTCTTTTTTTCTTAGTTTAGCTTTGTTGAGCTTTTCAAAAAAACAACTGTTTTGTTGATGTTTTTCTATTCTGTCTTGTTTATTTCTGCTCTAATCTTTATTATTCCCTTACTTCTGCTAACTTTGGGCTTAGTTTGTTATTCTTTTTCTAGTTCCTTGAGGCGTAGAGTTAGATAGTATATTTGAGATCTTTTTTAATGTAGGCATTTATTGCTATACACTTCCCTCATAATACTCCTTTTGCTGCATTCTTGATTCAGTATGTTGTGTTTTTGTTGCCCTTCCTCATTTTTCTATGCTGTTTTATTTTTTGGTCTGTAGTAGCTCTTGTGCAAAGGTCCTTGTCTCTGTGTTTTAGTATTTTTCATAGTTATTGATATTTCGGCTTGATTTGTAGTTCTTTCATCAGGTAGGAGTTGAAATTTTTAATGTAGCTAAATCTATTGATCTTTCTTTTATGTTTTTGTCATACTTTTTAAAAAGGCCCTCGTCTCTCCAGGATTTTTTTTTTTAACTCTTATTATTTTGTAGCTGTATTTTTCTATGTAGACCTTTATTCCATCTTTAATTCATAGGAAGGATGTGAGTAGGGGTCGAACATTTTAAGAAAGTAATGTTATTTTAGTTCTAGCAAATGGATAGCACCTTCACATATTCTCTTAATGTCAGAAATTTAAGCTGTTTCTAATTTTACTATTATAAATTGTACTGTATTTCTAGTTATTTCTGTAGGGTAGATTTATAGACCAGAATTAGGAGATCAGGAGGAGACTAAGAATGTGAGGCAGTTTTAAAGAGGGACTTGAAGCTGCAATGCCTGCATTTGATTCTCAACTCCACTGTTTGGTCACTTTGCAGCCTTCTGCAAGTCATTCAATTTCTTGTGCCTCAGTTTTCTCATCAGAAAAATGGGGTTAATAATAGTACCTACCTCAGAGCGTTGTGCTAAGGTTTAAATGTTTAATAGGCATAAAATACTGGAACAGGATGTAGCACCTAATAATTGCTCAATCATTATTAGTCGTTGCTGCTTCTGTTGATTTTGTTACATTCTGGGAAGGTCATGTCATTTTAATATTTTTAGTATGGGAATGTAGGAGATCCCATCGCCCCAACCCTTGCTTTACTAATTTACATCCAAATAATGGACTTCTTTTTTTTTTTTTATGCACATTCCTCTTAACCCTCTTGAACCTTAAAATTAAACTGCTGTCTTTAGGAAATGCTTTATATTTCATTCTAGATCCCTTTTGTGAATTTGAATTTGAACTCGAAGCCTGCCTTCTTTTAATTATGTGCTTTCCTCCCAAATTCATCACTTAGCCTGCCACAGTGATTCTCCTGAGTTTATTCCTGTGGTTTGTCCTTCAGGTACTGACATTCGTTTGAGTCCTTCTACCATCTGCCAGGCCCTGTGCCAGGTGCACAAGCCTCACAGCAGAGTAAGTCGCCTTCCCTGTAGGAGAGAAACTCATAGCCTGGAAGAAGTGGCAGGCAGCACAGGGGCAGCTGGCATCAGAGCTGGAATGTATATATCATAGTATTACCCCCCAAAATGAGCATGTGTGGTTGGGAGAAGCCCTAGAATAGGCTCTCAAAGTTGTGAATGAGGCTGACTTTTAAACCTAAAGTGCCAGCCGTATTCTGCCTGAGAAAGCCTGCTCTATGGAATCTCAAACCTGAAAATGAAAGGAATTTTTTTTGTTATAAAGTAATTCATCATAGCATTTTTTAAAAAATGTGTTCTTTCTGTACATTTAAAGTACGTAATTTGAAAAAAAAAAAAAAAAGATGTTTGAAGCATTGACTTTGAGCAAGTTTCCTGACCTCTTCAGGTCTTAGTTTCCCGGCTTCTGTCAGATGAGGTGTTCTCCCTCTCAGCTCTCCAGTTCTAACTTCCTGTGCCCTGTGATATAAATGTATGTCAGCAACCATTATGAAAGTTCAGGTGGTAGGCAGCTCATGTTGTGGAATAAGCAGTGCTACCAACTCAAATTCTGTAGGGAAGAGGAGGTGGGACTTTCCTCTGGCTCTCATATGTGTACTTGGCTGGACCAGTTCACTCTGTGGCATAGAGATATCCTCATCACCAACATTGTATTTTAGTTTTTCTTCCTCCTTTTGTAGGAACACCCCATTTCTGGGCAGTCTTCTTGATTATTGCATGGAGTGATTGTGTGCCTAGATGGAAAGGTAGGACAGCACCCTTTCTCCCCTCCCCCACACTTCTCCCTTTCTACTACTTAATCAGAAAAGTGTTTCTTTTTCCAAGCCACCGAGTTTGAATTGATCTTTGTTGCTAGTAAGAGGTGGGGAGGTGCTCTCCGGTTCCTGCTAAAGTTACCTGACAGCGGAAGGTGTGCATCTGATAATTATAACTCTAGTGCTTCTAAGGCCTGAGCGATTTAGCTAAGAGCAGTAATCCTGATCTTATCAGGAGGGTTTTGTAGTCCAACAGTGTTGCTTATAGCAGTATCTCTTTTACTTCTTGGGACTCCCCTCTCCTTTTAGGATTCTCCTGTAATCCTGCCCTTTCCTCCCTTATGTATGTTTCACTGCCTCCTGGAATTAGTTAAAACTGGGGGGAGGGTAAAGATGTTTTTCTTTTCTTCCTACCGAGATCTGGGAATTGGACTTTAACATTCCAACATCATCGACCCAGCCAGCAGTGGAACAGTCACAAGTGTGGTACAGGTAATAATAATACCTGCATATCCATGGGTCTAGCCAAAGAGAAGGTAGTTTATGTATTGCTTATTAAAAAAACAATACCAACAACAGCAATATTTAGCCCAAATACTTCAGTTACATTTTGTATTTTAAAGTAATTAATTGGTACCCTTGAGTTTGGAATCAGTCCCTTTGAGGTCTAGTGATTTTGCTAAAGACTACTTCATTGAGGTTCAGGCCCTAGATATTTGCCCAGATCCTTAACTTTGAGGTTTAGAATCTGTTGGATTATAGAGAGTAGACAGAATGGAAACACATTATGGTTCTGTGCCTTCAGAGAACACTCAAGAATCTCTATAATAAAGTTGTCAGCGTGCATGGTGTTCGCAGGACAGGACAGTTTCTTCAAGGTTTTAGAATACTGAGAGTCCGGGTGGAGAGTTGTTAGCTTTGCTTCTGTACTTTAAACCTGAGGAAAGGGTTAACTCTTGCCCTGGGGAGGAGTGAGGAATGGGAACTAAAATTGCTTTGGACATCTGAGCTGTGTTTTAATAAGATATTCCAGGTGGCCAAGAGTAATCCTAAAATAGCCTAGATACTTAATTGCTTTTAAAGTCAGACGCTCCTGTCTCTTGGGAGGTACAACTCTAAGGAATGCAGTGCTGGCTCCTAAAATCTTAGAGGTGTGGTCTGGTTGCCTTTTTTTTTTTTTTTTTTCTTTCCAAATCTCAATAAAAAAAGGAAAGTCCCAAGACAGAATTCTTTGGTCAGGAGACACTGGTTAAATTTCTTCCTTTCTCCTTACTGGAAGGTTGTCAGTAAGCCTTTGGTTCCTGCTGCTGCCAGCTGCCATAACCTGGCTTCTTTCAGGACTGTGGGATTGGTTTTGTCACACACACACCCCCTTCATACACACACCCATAGACAGTGGTCCATTTTCATTAGTGCTCAAAGGTTTACTTCCTAACTTAATTCTCTGCCCAGTGTCTCTCCATTTCCTTCACAACATACCTTTCTCACAGTAAGATTTAGATTCATCCTTTCTTTTCTCTTTCATGCCCTCAGTCCAGATCCACTTGATTCTCTGATTTGGCTGCATCTTAAGACAGTCATTTCCCCCTGGTTTTGCTACCCCTACGCCACTTCAGCCCCACTCAGACTCTCAGTTTGAGCCACTGACAGCCATCCCTGGTGCTGGCTCTTTTTCTCAAATCTTCAATACTTTTTATAAAAGTAGTATATTGACATTGTAATTCATTACTGAGGGGCATTAAAATATTTTTTAATATATATTTTTTCACGCCTGCTGCACCTGGTATTTCCTAGGTGGTCTCCCATCCAAGTACTAACCAAGCTCGACCCTGCTTAGCTTCCCAGATCAGATGAGATCGGGCACGTTCAGGGTGACATGGCCGTAAACTAAAATATTTTTTAAATGAAGTCATACTGGTCTGTTACTTGAAAGACTAAATATTGTGAAGATGTCAGTTTCACTAAATTATTCTATAATTTCAGTGCAGTCTGAGTTTTCTCTCGGGGTTGGGGGGAGAGCAAATGATGGGTCTTGACAAATGATTCAAAAGTAAATCTAGAAAAAATAAATAGTTGTTTTTAAATTATCTCTCTCTCACCATTAAACTGTAAGCTCCATGAGGTCAGAGGCTCTTATCTGCCTTGTACTTTTTCCCTCAGAACCTTTTACAGTATCCCAGGTGATCAAATGTTTGTACATGAATGAATATAAGGGAAAAAATCGAATTGAAAATCTCCTGTAATCCCAGTCTAATCAAGTGTCTACATACATTTGTACTCGTATATTATATTTTTTCCAACAAAAATGGGCTGTTAAAATAATCTAAAATGCCGATTTAATCATTTGTTTTGCTGTTCAGTAAACATCTACTGCCTTCCCGCAGTTCAGAGTTCAGAGTTTAAATTTCCTTCTGGTATTCAAGGCATTTCACAGCCTGTTTCCACCGTAACTATTCAGACTTGGATCCTCCCTGCCAAAACATACCTTGTTTATCCTCCACTCCATGCTCATTTAAACTATAAATCTCCCCCAACCCATTCTTCCAGGCCAGCTTCATCTCCACTTCTGATCCCCAGCCCCCTTTCTCCCATCTCCTGGGCACTGTGTGTTTTGGCACTTGTTGCCTTGCTGTATTAAATGTCTGTGTTCAGCTTGTTTTTCCAACTACATGTGAATGCCTTTTTTTTTTCCCCCCCTCTCAGCAGCTTGCACAGTGCTCTACCTGGGATGAGTTCTCAGGAAATCATTGTTGAATGAATTTGTCATAGGATCTTCCCTTCTCAGGACAAAAAAAGGCCCCTAGAGGCCCTCTTGTCCAGCCCTGTCTTATGTTGGATTCCACACCATGACATTCCAGACAGATGGTCATCTAGGGAAAGGAAGCTGCCTACCTCCTGAGAAGGCCCACTTCATTACTGGGCAGTTCTGATTGTTAGAAAAGTCCTTCTTCTTCCTGGTAACTTTTGCCTAGTGACTGTAGTTCTGCCCTCTGGGGCTTTAGAGAAAAAAGAAAAACAAACAAAAAACAGAACAAAAGAAACCGCCTGCTTCCTCTTCCACAAGGCAGCCTTTTAGATTTTCAAAGATAGTGAATCCATTTCCCCCTCTGTCTTTTAGATCTTCCAGGGTTGAGGTGTTGGGGAAGCACTATTTTAACTGAGTAGCAGTCACCTTAGACTTTGATTCATTATTTTTTGAAGGCCTTTTATGTGCGTGTCACAGTGCTAGGTGCCATATTCCTCTGGTCCCCTCAAGAGGTGTGACCTGCATCTCTCCCTCCCTCCCTTCCTCCTACTCTCTCTCCCTCTTTCTCATCCTCTCCTCCCCCACCCCCTTCCTCCCTCTCTCCTAATCCTCTATACCCTGGAGGAAGATGGGGGCTCATTCTACCCAAGGTGTTGTGTCTTGGAGGTAGTAGTAAGAGGTTAGCAGTTCTTATTCCAGTAACTCCAAGTAAGTCTCCTGGGCAGGTGTTGTGTGAGGGCTGATTTCCTGGTTGGTTGCACTTCCCAGATGAGACCAGTGAGATGAGTTAAGGAGTAAAAGAATCCCATTGATAGGAGCCACCCAGAGCTATGACTTGGTAGTGTAGGCATTCTGTGGACAGAGAATTTTATTCTTACTCCTTTTCCTCCCTCTCTCCCTTCCTGATGTCCCCACCCAGAACACTCTATACTATTCTTTCAACCCAGGAGGCAGCATGGTGTAACAAAGAGAGCCAGACAAGCCTGGGTTTAAATGCTGATGCTGTCACTTACAAGCTCTGAGACCCTGGCTGGGCAAGTTAACTTGAGCTCTTTGAACCATTGTTTTCCCATCTCTAAAATCACTTACTTCCACATTGTAGAATTAAGTAAGAAAATACTTTATTAAACTCCTGGCCCAGTTCTTGCTATGCAGATGATGCACAAATTCTAGCTTCCTGCTCCCCTCTCTCCTTTCTCTACCATTTTTGAGGGATTTAAAGGCAAAATGCTCTGTGCCTTCACTGAGGAAAATGAGCTGAATGTGGGTATAGTAGCCAAAGCTAAACTTGGTTGGGTATTTGGGAACAAACAGTCAGTTTCCTGTGAGCTCCTGGTGAGATCAAAGCTGTTAAAAGTGTTCTCAAGTAGAAGGGGCTGAGAAAGTTGTAAATGGCAGTAAGTGACCACTCTGGCTACTGTTGACTCCTGTACACATTCTGTGCTATTAAAAACTGCCTGCTGCCCAAAGGCTAGCAGAGCCTATTCCCCTGACCATTAGACTTGTATGCAGTGACCCTCCACTGGAATGCTTTTTCTGGGGACCCCTCTTGATCCCTAAAGTGCTGAGCTGGCTCTTTTTGGTTATGTCTTTCCCATCCTTGCCTTTGCTGCTCCCCGCTTTCCCCACTTTAGGATCTCAGTCACTTACACTCAGCATCCAGGAAAAGTCATTTCTGGGCTGATAACTTCGCAGCAGTCATACCTACACCTTGTTGATAGGCCAAGAAACCTCCTGCCCACAAACTTGAATTGTGTTTTGCATCAGTTGTTCAGAAGAACTAAGAAAATTTCTGCTGAAGCCTATAATCCTCCCAATGAAATAAGAGGGGAGAACAGAATTGTGGGGTTTGAGGCCCCATGGGGGGAGCCCGCCCCTGTTTTTCAGCAGATATGTCAGTGCTTTCTATGTGCTGGGGGCTGGGGATCCTCTGATAGGATGCTTATAAACTGGGGACATAGGCAGAGGCAGAAGTAACCAGAGCCCAAATGACACAGCCCAGAGAAGAGAGAAGAAAGGTGTTAATTCAGCCTGGTGGGCAGAGATAGAGCCTTCCTAGAGGAAACAGCATTCAAGCTGGACTGTGAAGGGTGAGCAGGGTTCAGGAATTACTCTTACCTTGGCCAGAAAATTCTGTGAAGCAGAGTCGAGGTTTAACTGCCCCAAGACAAAGAGAATAATGCAAAGCGAGTGGACATTTCCCTATTAACCCCAACTGAATATTTTAATTTATGTAAGGGACCCTCCTTGCCTTTTAACTGGACAACAGGAAGCACCTCTACTTCAGGGCAACTGTTTTTCCCATGTTTTCTTTAAATAGTAGTAGGTCAAACAGTGGGATTACTCAAAGAGTTTAGTGGCCCATTTCTCTTCTTTATTGGCAGGTCTCCCTGTCCTCCTCGTCATTGAGCTAGGGGCATTTCAGGCTAAAATCCTATAACTGAGCAGATTTTTAAGCTAAATGATTTACACTTAGTGGGCTACAGTTCATGCAGATCTGACCATCCCACTGCTGGGATTCTGTGGCAGTTTGGCAGAGCTGGAGAAAGCCAAGGGGTCATGCTGACCCCCAGCCCCCATCCTATAAGGCTCCTTGGGTGTTTATTTTCACACAAAGGCTGCACTGGCTTGGCCTGTTTTTACACTCCTCTCCTGCTGTGGAAAACCCTGTCCCATTCTAGGTTGTGGATTCTGCCCTCTTTACCTAACTGAGTGTTAAATAGTTTCTGAGTGAGCATTCAGAGTGCTGGAAGTTACTGTAATTAGCAAAACACACACACACACACACACATGCGCGCACACACACACACCCCACCCCCCCACCCCCCTGTTTTCATCTCTCTTGGTGACAAATAAAGAATCCTGTTAACAGAACCAGCTTCAGATCTCCAGCTACAGAGAATTGGAAATTGAGCCACCACAGTAAACAGCTGACATAACAAGCAGCAGTGATCCCCCATTAAATGTCTTTCAGCCAATGGGGTCTCCCAGGATAATTGACTTTCCAGCAGGAATTACTGGCTCAAATGAAATCACTGGGCATTAGGGCAGCCTATTGCAGCCTTTGAAAGGGAGACTGTAACTGTCTGGTTTTGCTGATCTGACAGGCATAATTCACCCTGATTATTCATTGTCCTAGTTGCCACCAGATGACACCAGGTTTCTGTTGACTGTAATTACAATATGGGGGTGAATTTGAGCTTTTTTTGTTTTTAAATAGTGTTCTACGCATTTGGTTATTGGCCTCCCTGAGCTGAAGGTGCTGTAGGAAGAATTCTACAACTGCCTGGGGAGATGATGAGTACACAACAGTCAGATAGCATTTACTGAGCACTTCCTTACACGTCTTTTACTAGATAAGCAGGGAAACAATTTGGTGTAGCCTGTTTCATTTCAGTTGACAGTATCGCTTCTTGGTTATGCTTACCTCCTTTCGTACTAGATTTCTGCTGTCAGAAAGTGGGTCTACATCTCAGAGCCCATTTTGAGTAAGGGAGGCAAAGGATGACCCCCAGGTGTAACTGATAAGACCTATTTTCAGGCATGCTTCATTAAAGGAAAAAGAGGGAGAGAGTGGAATTAGGCTTCCATTTTATTCGCATGGTTTCATAAAGATCCCTGTGCAGTCCAAAGAATGTCCTCCCAAGAAACCTCTGCTTCCCTCTACTCCCCATCCCCAGATGGCCCTCCCCAATCTCTTGCACACCCCAACCAGTTGGGTAGCTTGTGCCTGCATGTGTACTTGTGTGTGAGTGTGTGCACATGTGGTCCTGGGGGAGAAATGAGTGTGATGAGCTCCAATCCTATCCACTGGGTCTTCCACTGACTAATGAGGCAGGGGTGAACAGCAGACTGCTATTATGACATTTCATACACCCCACTAGCGGATGATCTTTTTTATTCCTGTATGGTATATGTGTTTATATGTTTTTATTTCTGAAGAGATGCTCAATTGGTTCAAATAGCCGGTTAATTCTTTTTAACAATGAATGTAGTTCATCAAGCATTCACTTGGGCCTAATAAGTGCCAGGCAGGATGCTATATGTTAGAGGTATAAAGATCATCTTTGCTCTCAAGGAACTTAACAATACAGATAATTCTAAAACAGTATGTTAAACTCTAAGCGCAAAATGTACAGAGATTGCTTAACAGAGTACTTAGCACAGCCAGAAGTGAAGAGGAGGCTGCCTATAGAAGATGATGCCTGATTTGAGGATTAAGAGTTACCCAGCTGAATAAAGGTAAAAAGCAGATTTCAGGAACATAACAAAAGCATATTTATGTTTACCATTTCCTCCCTTTAATTGAATGGTATTGGTTTAACCTAATCAGTTAAATTTGGATTGGGTTTTCATTATTTTTCCAATGAAAATGAACTTCAGCTTAGTTGCACAGTCTCTGTACCTGGGGAATAATCTTAGGCCCTGGGAAGATACTAGGAAGTTCTAATTCCTAGACTTAGAGCTTCTAGTGGTGAGGCTTGGTTCAGAGACCACAACTTTGGGATCTGTGTCTTGCTCCTTTTGAGCCTCTGTCCCCCACTCAGAATGTTATATGGAAAGCCAGGCTAGCTGGCCTCGCTATATAATATACAAACATACCATAAAACATACAAATACATATACCATACAGAACTTGCAGAATAGTGGTACATCTCAGAGTGGTGGCTTCCAGAAGATCATCTAGGGATGAGCAGGTTCTCAGAAAATTGGGCCTTTGTATTTTCTTCTTCCAGGATTATCAGGTATAAGTAATGCCCACCTACCTCCAACAAATGGAGATGATTGTTCCACCTGACTCCCTCTCATTTTGGAACCATAATTGAAAGCAGAAAAAACAAGCTGTCCCTATAGGGGTGGCAGGGATAGTACCTGAGCAGTTTTATAGTGTGAGCCAGAATAGCACAATTGCTGAGGGTCTTCATCTTCCCCCTAAATGATTGCCTTGCTCTCTAGTATACTTTTCTTATTCCCTTCTGAACTCCCTGCTTTGTTTCCCTTTAGAATGGTGGTTTGGCCTGGAGTGATGATGCAGATGGAGGCCGGGGAAGAGAGATCTCTCGAGATTTTGCCAAGGTCTGTAATAGTTTCTTTTGTAATAATGAAAGGGGCAGTTCTGTGGTGGGTTGTTGTATATAATACCCAAGGAGTAGGACAGTAGGATAATAGTCACATTTGTAGTCATTGAGATGGTTGTGTGTCTCTGGTGTAAGACTTCGTGCATAAGATGGAATTTTTCTTTTTTCTTTTTTTTTTTTTCTGGGGGGATCGGAATTGCAGCTGTATGAACTGGACGGTGATCCGGAAAGAAAAGAGTTCTTGGATGACCTCTTCATCTTTATGCAGAAGAGGGGTGAGTGTGTAGTCTACTCATTTCAATTCTGTGAATATTTATTGAGTGCTTACTGTGTGTAAGTCACACTTCGGCTTAACTCCTCCCCACAGAGTGCCAGCATCTTAGCCCATGAGGATAAGACACATTTACTGCTGATTGGTTCCGAACTTAGCTGAACAACTGACAGCCAGATTTAAGAGAGCAGAGAGGGCCTTGGCAAAAAATAAATGGAACAATCATCCCAATTTGATTTTGCCTTATTTTTGCCACTCTTCTGATTAACTGGTCTATGGAATCATTTCAAATTCAAATATACTTTTTTCTTAGCCTTAAGCTTCTCTGGGCATCACTTAAACCAGTATGTGGGGCTTCCTATTGATGCATCTAGTCTTATAGAGACTGAGAAAGGCCAATGAAAGAATAGAGGCCCCTCGGGATTTGTTGGGAGGATCCGAAATGACCCATGAAGAGGAAAGCTAACTCTTTTTTTCTTATCCATTGATTCTTTGATTTTTGCATCCACTGGCTTAGTTGGCATTCCTGCAGTTTAACTGTAGCGTACATGGACATCTACTTTATAATGCATCTTCAAACTTCTCTCCTCTCCTCGCTCCCCCTCATCCACCCTCAACCATCTTCACTTTGGACCACGGTGTGACAGAGTCTTGAGTCCAGTGACTCAACTTCCTGGCTCTATAGACTGTCATAGCAATGGGTTCACCAGCCAGGTCAGCCCTCAGGAAGCATGGCCAGAATGCCAGCCCCCCTACGAGAAGGTCTTCAACATCCTCTATAGCTCCACCTTCATCACCCTCAGGACAAAGCCATGGGAGAGAGCTGTTCCACCAGCCTCTTCTTCCCCATGTCTAATCATGCATCCCTTGGTTTCTGTATCAGCTTCTTCGTTGAGATCTGGCAATGAAATACTTCTCTTATTCTAGGCTGAGCTATACTGGCAGCCCTAGCAGCTAAATATTCTGAGTAAACTTCTCTCTCCCTCCCTCTCTCTCTCTCTCCCTTTTCACCTCACCACCCTCATTTCTCTCCACCTCCTTCTCCCTCCTTTACCTTCCAAAGCCATAATGCCTTCTTAGTAGTATGCCTATTACTGTTGGTTTACTCATAAAAACAATTGAAAGTTTTGAGGCTCAGTGTCTCCCCATCTCCAAGCATATCAAAGCATTCTGAGTAGCCCTAAATTAGTTTACGCCTTCACCTGTTATCTAGAGTTGCATGTGTCAGTGAAAAAGAAGAATATAATCCTGAAAGATAATGTAATTGGCAACAGTGAAACACCCTGGTTGCCCTGAGAGGGAGAAATCCACTTTTAATACTTTGGTCTCCCCTTCCAATTACCTTTTAATTATTTACAAGCTCCACAAGCCCAGCTGGTGCAAACCCAGGAGCTGATCTCATCTCAGAGGGGCTGCCATAGCAATATAGATTTTAATCAGGAGTGTAGCTCCACTGCTTTATTTTCTACTTTATTTTCTCCCTTCCCAGAAGGATTTTTAAAGGAAAATGGAAGTTATATCAGCCTAGCCAAGTCCGTAATGGTTTGTTTAGTGCTATGTGTCCCCACTAGACTAGGAGCTCCTTAAGAAGAGCCACTTTGTCATTTCTTTGCATCTCCAGTGGCAGCACAGGGCCAGACAGGGAGGTGCTCAGGGCTGTGTCTGCTGTATGAGCAGGGAGGCCCGCGTTAGATAGTAATTGGAGGTTAGCAATAGAGAGCAATGAGTGCCAAGTCTCCTGCTAATCCACAGCATCTGAGGACTGCCAGACTGCCATCTAGTATGTTTCTGAGTAAACCCAAAGCAAGAGTGACTCTTTGATTTTGTCAGTTTATGGTTATTCAGGTCTTGAGTAAACCTTTCTCCTGTCTTCAGCACTTATGTTAGGTATTTCACTATTTGCTGGCATCACCAATAGAACGGAAATGGTTGAGACAGTTTTGCTACTTGTAAATTACTAATACAAGGTTTCTCAGCCTTAGCATTTTGACTTTGGGGACTGGATAATCCTTTGTTGTGGGGGCACCTCCCTCCACCAGTCATAATAACCAAAAATGTCTCCAGATATTATAAATATCCCTAGGGACATTTGCCTCCCTATTGAAAACCACTGCTGTAGAAGGATGGGAAAGAGAGTGAAGATCTGAAATTTCCTCTACAGGGTAACTCTTTATGGAAACCATGTTACCTCCACTTAGGTAGAAGTACCTGAAGACAATGAGGCCTGTGTCAGACGATATTGCGAGCACTCCTTCTGTGGCTGAGTGCCAA
The DNA here is from genome assembly GCA_028627145.1 of Eidolon dupreanum. Classification (NCBI taxonomy): domain Eukaryota; kingdom Metazoa; phylum Chordata; class Mammalia; order Chiroptera; family Pteropodidae; genus Eidolon; species Eidolon dupreanum. Next base: position 86,208,575 of record CM053509.1, read on the forward strand.
AGGCGAGGGTGTGGGGCCCCCATCCTGGTCTGGAGTGCAGGGTAGGCCTCAGAGAAGAGCTGCAGCTCCGGCATATCAGAGTCACAAGAGTGGAGGAAGCCACACAGATGGAGGTAGAAACACAAAGGTGTACATGGCCCAGGCACAGCTGGAAGAACCCTTGTCTGTGTCCTGGATGAGTCAATTGTCACCAGATTGTGAAGAGCACTCCTATCTACAGACATAGCAGAATTATTAAAGTTAAAACATGAGGAGTGTTATCAGAGCTTGGCCTTCAGGACACTTGTGGCGAGCAGTGTATAGTTGGGCTGGAGAGGGGAGACAGGCCAGAGGGACTGTAGAAGTTGTTCTCTTAAATTCACAGTGATCTCCCTGGTAAACTCATGTCTGATAGTCTCAGTTGGAGTGGGTGGGTCAGGGGGGCTGGGAGCAGCTTGCACTTTTAATCATGTGAAGCTTGCTATCTTTGCTCTGCACAGAATGATGAGACCAAGGGCCCCTAGACATTTGTGACTTATTTGTCACTCCCAAATTGGAGTGTCTGAGGCACTCAGGAGCCAGAACTGGTTAGCTGGGTCCAAGAAAGAGCATACACATACCTTGGCAGCAGGTCATCCTCCAGAGCTAATATGAAGGAAGGGGCAAATTTCACAGGAGCCACTAAAAACAGCCTGAGTTTTAAAGACCTGGTGACACCCGCCCACCTGGGCTGTGAGTGGGGCTGGGCAGCTTTGACACAGCAAGGTGCACTGCAGAGGAAGTGAACAGGGCTTCCAGGGAGGCAGCACACAGCAGGCCACCCCAAATGACTGCAGCTGCAGGTGATAAAACAGCTGTCCCCTGGGAGAGGGGCCAGACTGTAACTGCTGCTTTTTGTGTTGGCTCTTGTTTGTTAACATGTTTGGGTGAATTGACTGCAATCAGTTCACAGCACCCTGATTTCTAAGCCAGACCAGGGTGACTTGTGTCCTGGGGACCCCTCCTTCACCAGCACAGCAGGTGAAGGATCCTGAGAAGAAACCAATGCAGTGCCCAGTCAGGCTCACTGTCTCCCTCCTGCCCCAGGAAATGGCCGCCACAGTTCCGTCTGGAGGCATGTGGCAGAAGAAAGAGCTATACACTGACAAGTGTAAAGCCAGGGCTAACATTTCATCCTTCTTCATGATCTTTAGTGAATTCTTCCCTTTCTGAGGGCCACAGTTTGTTTTAAAATGAGAGGATTCAGTTACAGTCAGTTTGGAAATTTCTTCCAAGTTCTGTATTCTGTATTATGTGTCCATGATTGAGTCTGTTGAGCTACCAACAGATAAGAGCCACCCTTCATGACCAAAAAAAGAAAAGCTTTTTTTCTTTTAGCAATTTTCTGTCAAAATAGTTTTATAAAAACTAGACCAAGGATCCCTAAGACCAAATACATCTCTCCTTTCCTTGCTGAATAATGTGTTTCCTCTTTTACTTACTGAAGCCAAATTGAATTAAACAAGTTACCTAGATATTATTCCCCCAAATGTTTCTCTAGAACGATTGGTTAGATTTCAGAACTCTGGTGGTCTTTTTTGCTCACCTTTTGCCATGTGTGCATGTATGTATATATAAAATACACATAGTTCTTTGACAAAAATAAAGCCAGTTGTAGATAAAATTCTGTGCTTTTAATTTAACTCACTGTGCGTGGTTTCAGAGATATCACTCTCTGGTTGGTAGATTTTTCTAGAAGGAAATCTGGCAGTGGGGCAGAAGGTGGTGCTAATTTGGAAGTCTGATAAGCCGTGGCTTATACACAGTTCCATCCTTCCTTCATCAGTGAAGAAGAAAAGCTTGTTCTCTTGTTCCGTAGGCTAGTGAAACAAAAGTATGGTCTCATCAAAGAGGAAGAAGATGATGATTTTGTTGTTGCTTTTATTATTATTATCCCGTGCACTTTACAGACCCTTCCAACCCATTATCTGACCTGCTGCTCCCCACAGCTCCAGCTCTATGGGGTAGAGAGAGCAAAGGTTATCAAATGAACCATGAATAATTAGCCCCCAAGTAAAGTGACTTACCTGAGGCCACAGAGCAGATTTAGCACTTGGTTTCCTGATTCCCTGGTCACTGCTCTTTCCCTCTCTTGCATGACCATTGTAAAACTTAGCTTCTAGTACCAGTGGCTCCATCACTTCCCACTGGGGCAGTAGACACGCCTTATCTCTCCTTTAGCCTTTTAAGCCCCACAGAGAGTGCTGGCCTATCTCCACAGGCCACTATCTGGTAGGGTCTGACAGTATCTAGCTGATGAACGTGGGGTAGAACTCTTTGTTTAAGGTCTATTTCTCAGTGAAGGGCAGAGGCGACAATTTTTAGTGGCACAGAGATTGCCATCTGTCAACGCAAGGATGGGGTGGGCACAAGAGAGAGAAGCTCTAACAACAGCACCTTGCACACACCCAGAGGGCCCATTAGCAAAGCTGTCCTCTCCAGCCCCTGCTCCTGCTAGGCACACCAAGCTAAGGAACTGTTTGGTCATGTGGAAAAATTTTGTCAAGACCTCACCCAGAGAGCTGCCCTCCCTCCTCCTCAAGTTCTGTTCAAGGCTGCAAACTGACCTTGGTTTTCCCAAATGGATTGTTGGATCTGTTTTTGATGTGTACATACAAAGAATTTACTGTGGGAAAAGGGCTTGGTCTGCCTCAAAGTGCAATTTGAGTGTTTTTCCTTCTGTTGTGTGCTTATCTATCCATCTCAGGCAAGGAAATGTTCATGACATATATTGCTTTGCCTTTTGGTAGAGATACTCTCTGTATATTCTTTGTATCTTGCAGTACAGGTCTGTGCTGTGGACACTCTTTCTAATAGGCTAAAATATGTCTCTTTGTCAGATGAAATAGGCTTTAGGGCCTCATTTTCTAACTTTATTCCCAAATGAAAGTCTAAACTGCAAATCTCTGTCTCAGGATTAGCCCTTTGTCTGAGGCCTGATCTTTTTCTCTCCCCAGGTGATCCAACTACTGTTGATACACTGTTTTTCTTTTTTCCATATTTAATAGTCATTTAATACCCTGTAACTACCCAGTTATCCATGATAGTGGGAAGGGATCCTTGTTTTTGAAAGGCATGATTAATTTGGACAGTCCACTTTTATAATCAAATTCATCTTCTTTCCCTTCAAAATTTTTTGATACTTCTAGCATTTTGTAAAATTGGGTCTCTGGTTTGGCCTCCTTTTTTTTCCCAAGTGAGTTCAAATAATCAGTAAATTGTCCAAGGGTTGGTGTAGGGAAAGTTTGAAGCGAGGTTTTGGCCCTCTTATACTGTGAGAAAAATCTACTGAGTTTTGAGAGGCTAGTGGCATGGATTGGCAGTGGAAGCTCAGATAGCTGCATACTGCCTGGAGTTGTGCCTCTCCCTATCAGCCTTTCACTCCTTCTCCTGAAGACACCAGCCAGGTCTGTGGATCAGCAACAGACAGAGGAGGGAAGACCTGACAGTCCACCTCCTCCTAACTCCTTGGCCAACTTCTCTGAACACAGTTTTTAAGGAAGGAGACAGCACAGCCATAACCATAATTTTATTATCAGCCATCATAGAATATAGCATTGCACATTGAACTTCACTTAAAGCAATTAATCAGAGCTAGAGTATCAAAAAGGACGATGAGTTTAAAATTAGCCTCTCAGGTTGTGGTACCTCCAGAACTTCTGTGTATTGCTGGTGGGAATATAAATGGTCAGAACAACTTTGGAAATCTGGTAGTATTCACTAAAGTTAAACATAGGCCATCCCTAATACCCAGCAACTCTGCTAAGTGTGTGTCCAACAGAAATGAGTCCTTTTGTTCACTGAAAAAAACATGCAAGAATATTCATAGGAGCACCATTCATTATAGCCAGACACTGGAAAGAACTCAAATATGCATCAGCAGTAGAATAGATAAATAAATGGTAGCATTGTCATATGGTGGAATACCACACAGTGGTAAAAAGGAATGAACTACTGTATGCAGCTGGGATGATCCTCACAGATCTACTATTGAGCAAAAGAAGCCAGACACAAAAGAATATACACTATGTGATTTCATTTATTTAAAGTTCTAGAAAGTCATCTGTGGTGATATGTGGTTACCTCCTGGGAGGGTTAGGGTTGGAGGTGGGTATTGATTGAGAATGAGAGAGTTTTCTGGGCTGCTGGAAATGTTCTGTATTTTTATCTGAGTAATGGTTACAGGAGTGTACACAGAAGTAAAATTCCAGTGAGCTGTGTAATTAAAATTTATGCACTATACTGTATATCAGTTAGACACTCAGTGGGAAACTGGAGGTAGAGGGAGGGCTTAAGGTACCTGTCCATTTCTAGGATATTTGCGCATCTTTGCCTATGCCCTGTCTGGTGGAATATTGACTTCACACTGTACTGCACACTACTAGACACTGCTGCTCAGTTTCCCAGAGGCAGGTATTTTCTCCATAAACAAGTCAAGGGGAAAATCAGCGGTCATTTTTCTGCTTGTTCCTGGGCAGCAAGATTAGAGCAAGGAAAGAATTAATATGCAGAAGAATGGACAGGAAGCCTGTCAGCCTGCCTGTGCAGATTCCCCGCTTAACGTGGGTCTTGACTTTCCAGGCCGTCCAGGCTCTGGACAGGCTGTGGAAATGATTAATGATCTTTTTCAAAGCCAGGAAAAAGCAGCAAGGGTCCTTGGCAGGGCCACACCCTGGGTCCTGGGCCCTCACTCCTGACCAGTAGGCAGAAAGGCAGCCATATGACTCTGGGGTTCCTGCCCCGATTGCTTCTGGTCTTCATTGGAAAGTGCCCATTCTCTCCTGGAGAAGAAGTGGCCCTCCCTCGAGCACTCCTGCCATCCCCATCTTTGTCTCTAGTGCCATAGAAGATTATCTCCTCCCTTTCCCCTCACCCCTACTCCCTGCTCTGTCTCAGTCTCAATGATAGGAAGGAAAACAAAGTGCCAGGGAACTGCTTTTATTTGATTCCATCTGCTCCAGAAGTTCCTGGTCACAGCTTTGGCCAGCTGGTGCCAGTCCCCAGCAGCATTCCCACCACTAAGGGTTAAAGCCCAGGAGCCCCGCAGCTTCCCTGGTTCCAGGCCCTCATAAAAGCCTTTTCCACATAGCCCCTGGGCTGCCTCAGGCTCCCTGGCTGAAATCTGATAAGGGGCCTCTTTGTTGTGACTGTCAGTCTCCTTTATTGAGGAGGGAACTGGAAACCAGTGGCATTTCTTGGGGTACCGATAAGGCCCTGCATTCCTGTCAGAGGGAGCATGATTAATTACCCTCAATCCTGGCTCCTGCTTTGATAGCAGTGACTGACAGTCCACAGGCTTCTCTGTTAGGTGCTGGGAGGCAAGATGAGATGGAGATTCAGCCTCCTGCAAGGCCAACACTAGTGCCCCACAAGGAGCTGTCTTCAGTAGGTATTTGCTTCCTTTCTGGTTCTAAGCAGGTTGCTCTTGCATTTGTTGTGGGCAGAGGCCTGTCCCCTCTCAAGTGAAGAAGAGGTTCCTTAGAGGAAGATGTAATCCAGCCCAGAGAGCAGCCCAGAGCCAGCCCCCCCCCCCCCGCCCCCACACACATACACTCCACCCCCACCTTAAGGCTGGAGGAAATAACCATTGCTTATGGCCTTGAATGTCACATACAGCCCTAAGCCACCCAGGGCCTTGCATAGAAGATCCGAAACCCTCAAGGTCACTTGGGAACATTATGCCGTAATTCAGGCAAGCTCCTAAAACCAGGTCACTCTCCCTTTGGTAAAAGTTGTGACTATCAATTCTTGTTGTAAGTTTTTATTCGTAGACCCATAGGACTTTAGAACTGAAAGTTATCTAGTTCAAAATCCTCATTTCACAGAGAGAGAAACTGAGGCATGAATATGTCACTCTCCCACCCCACCCCCGTCCCCAAGTATGATGTAGTCTTTTTTTTTTATTCAGCAGGTGAACTCAGCTAAAAGGCCTCTCCCCCTTCTCATCATAGTTGAGTCTCCTTGGGACAAAGGAGATGGCTGCCAGGTCCATTAGGCACAGAGCAGACTGCACAGACAGACCAGCCTGAGGATCCTGCTTCTCTTAGTTGTCAGAAGTATAAAGCCGGGGCAGGATTTGTGTTTGGATCGTCTGGATAATGTGAGAAAACCACACCATCTTCCAGAGATGAGCATTACTCAGAATAGCCTCAGCTACTTGTTTCTGACAGCTCCGAGGGGCCCACCTGCACTGGAGCTACTTTTAGCTCTTTTGGAGAGGGACAGTCATGATGAAGAACTTGCCCGTTCCCCTTATCCACTGATCTCTGGAACCACGGAGGGACCCATGTGAGGGAATACAAGATCCCCATATGCCCAGAGTGGGGCTGGACCACAGGGAAGGGCTGCAGGGGCCACCACCAGGGTTCCAGTACACCCCCAGCCTGTGGTTTCTCTGCGGAGGAGCTGGAAAGAGGTCAATTTTTGGTTAGGTTTATATAGCCTTGACTTCAGACGTCACTTTGACCCTTCCTTGCCTTCTCAGGTTCTGTCTCTACTTCTCTTTCCTTTACCCCTGAGTTCTCATCCTAATGCAGTTACACTCTGTATGACCATAAAAGGGTGAATTTTTAATGAAATTTCTCCATCTATAGCATTGTTGTCTTTCAAAGAAGCCATCACAAATGGCTAAACATTTGGTTCAATGACCACTCAGAGTGAATTTATAATTCCTCTCTGGGGAGTTGGGCTTCAGAGACAGACTAGAAAATCTGTTGTAGTTTATGGCTACATCTCATCTTCAAACAAAATCAACATGTATGACCATTTCTAAAAGTAAAATACACCTTTTTCATTTGAAGATTTACCACCACTGGAGAGATTCAAAATGAAAATAGTGCAAACTCTGAAGGCTTTTCACAAATGGAGTTCCAAAAATGCACACCTGTTCTGTGTTCATCACAGACCCAGCCAGCTTCTCCTCTTTAACCTCTGTTTTCCCTTCTTTTTGGTCCCAGTGAGTAAAGTTATGTTTTCTTTATCTTTTCAAAATCTCCAACTCTCCATCCATTCTTCTGCTGTTCATTCATTGTGGGACTTGGATACAGAGAGCTTGAGCACTGTGGGCCTCACTTTCCCAGTATGTTTAACAAGGGTCATGATCCTAATGAACTTGCTCAGGCCTGAGAGGAGAAGGTGACTTCCTCTTGGGAGATCAGATGTAACATTTAGAAAATAGTTCTTTGCTGAACTTGGAGGGTTTATAGGAGAAATTCTGAAAGAGAAGACATCCGTTAGAACATTAGATTATTAGTTAGAACGTTATTCCTGGAGGGAGTGAACATTGAAAGCCAGTGTAGAGAGTTTGAGTGGAAGCAGATCATTTTAGTCTTGATGAGGAGGGAGAGCACAAAGCAAAAGGTAGAGGAGAAATGAGCTTGGTTTTTTGGGGTCGTACTGAGGAGACCCAGCTAATGTGAGAGTCGTTGGGATGTGCTGGAAATACTTTACACGTGATCTTTTAAGGAGCATTGGAGAACTCGGTCATAAGATTGAACATGTGCGATGAGATGGTAGGCAGTAAGAGTCTTTGTAGGTTTTTGTAGTCTTTGTAGGAGGCGAGTAATATGGTGAAAGTAGTATTTTAATAAAATTGTCTGGCAGCCATGTACAAGTCGAGTGCATTGATAAGAGTCTGCTGTAGACCCCTAATGGTGAACCAGCGAGGGCCAGGTCTAGGGTAGTGGCTGCAGGCCGGAAAGGGAGACCCCTCAAAGGAAGAATAAGTAAGCTTCCTAACAACCTAAAGGTTGGTGATAATGGAGAGAAGAAGAGACAATGCTGCCTCTGAGGTTCCTACCTAAAACCTCAAAGAATGACGTGTTATGGGAAAAAGGAGCTAATTTAGGGGATAAAGGTAAGCTCAATGGGAACACTGTGACCTGTAGTGAACAAGTCACATGTGAAGATGTCCTGGAAGCTTCTGGAAATATGAGCTTAGGGTGCCTATATGAAGGGACCTTGGGAGCGGTCTTCCCAGAGTCTCCAGGCAATGCCATGGAGGGCATGAACTCGCCAGCACCGTTAGTGTGCTTGGAAAGACAGGCCTCCAAAAGGAGATGGACCTTAGCTCTGTCCTGCCAGAAGACTGGTTCTGCTATACCAGGCTCTCATCTTATGACAGGGAGTAAGGTAGACTGTCCAAAACAGCACAGGGAGAAAAAGTTAACCAACATACGAGCTGTATGTCTTCAGAGTGTACCAATAGTCCTCTGATAGTTTACCTGTGAGTCTTTGAATCTAACTCTATGACCCCTTTATCATTGACCCTCCAAAGACCAGCTGGTCAAGACAAAGGCCTTGGAGACCCCTTCCTGTCTCTCAACATGGAAAAAGACTGGGTCCTGCCATAGCAGTCCCACATGTTCATGCTCACACTGCTGCTGCTTCATAATGTGGGAGCCTTCACTCCATTCTCTCGCTTGAATTATCCTATAAAAGAGTTGGTGAGGCTGCCATTCTGGGGCTGAGAAGAGAATGCCATTCCTTCTCAAGGAAGTCTGAGGAGGCAGAGAAGTGAGTAGCCACATCATTAGAGAAGCAGGAAGAGCTGAAACAAACAGCCCTTCTCTAGTCAGGCAGGCCTAACGTCCACCGGAGGTCAGAGAGATTGGGGCAGTGGGAGGGGGCCGGGGCAGAGAAGGAGCAGCCTGTGTACAGTACAAGGCGTTTACCATCAAAAGGCAACAAGTCTCATACCCTCCCCTGGACGATGACCCTTCCCTTTGGAATTCTCCCCTCTGACCTCTAGATCATTAATCCCAAGGCTGCCAAATGACAGTCATCCATCACGCCTCCTGACGAGCATCCCAGCTGCCCATGAAAGGAGCCTGGCCCCGCCCTCCCTGCCTCCCCTGGTGCTCATTAGTGGGCCTTCCTGCTCCGTGCCAGGTTTCCTAATCAAGGCCCTGGCTCCTCACTTCCCTTTGGGGCCAGTGGGCGGAAGCTGCTCTGACCCTCCCTCTTTCAAAGGCCAGGGAGAGGGTGGAGTGATTAGTGGGGAGAGAATTGTTGAGTGGCTTTTCGTCCCCCTGGAGACCTGTCTCCAGCAGCTCCTTTGACGTGGTGGGGACACAGGAGAGAAAAATGAATTTTTCTCTCCTACAGCCAGGGAGGAGGAAGCAGATAGTTAATCCAGGTGGATGAGCCAGGCAAGAGGTCCCCTGTCAAGGAAGTCTGAGTAGGCAGAGGAGTTAGTTGCCACATCATTAGGGAACAGTCTGGACTCAGTCCTGCTAACAAAAACTCTTTGAAGTCATCTAGTCCAACCCTCTTATTTATAGACGAGAAAACGTACCGAGAGAGGCTACATGTTTTACCCAGGGCCACTGAGCCCGTGAGTTGGACTTGTCTTTCTGTTCATCCCTATTCATCCAGGCTTTAGGAGTTTCAGTCAAGTTATACTTCTGAGGAATTCGTGAACATATTTCCAACTCAGCAAAAGGTGGGCATACACAGATGTCTTTTTTTCTCTGCTTGAGGATGACGCAACCCTTTGATTCTCTCTTTGGACAACAACAGGAACCCCCATCAACCGAATCCCCATCATGGCCAAGCAGATCCTTGACCTGTATATGCTGTATAAGCTGGTGACAGAGAAGGGGGGCCTGGTAGAGATCATCAACAAGAAGATCTGGAGGGAGATCACCAAAGGCCTGAACCTGCCCACATCCATCACCAGTGCCGCCTTCACCCTGAGGACCCAGTGAGTGGCCAGGGCCGTGGGGAAAGGAAGCTGAGACTAGAGAAAGGGAATGTTTCAACCTAGAGCAACGGTCCCCCACTTTTTTGGCACCAGAGACCGGTACTCCTATGAGGATCTGATGCCTCATAATCTGAGGTAGAGCTGAGGCGATGATGCTAGTGCTGGTTAGTGACTGCAAATATAGATGAAGCTTTGCTCACTGGCCTGCTGCTCACCTCCTGCTGTGCGGCCTGGTTCCTAACAGGCCACGGACTGGTACCAGTCCGTGGCCCAGGGGTTGAGGACCTCTAAACTAGAGCGAAGGAGGAAGGAAATTCTGTTGTTCAGTGAGCAAGATGAGTAGGATTCCTGAGGCAGCCAGGAGCTTTCTGAGAGAAATCCTTCACTAGGTCGAAGCAATAATGAGAGCCATCATTTCCCGAGTATCCTGTAGGTTGCTATGTCACCATTCTGTTGCATTCAAACCTCACCATCAATTCTGTAAAGTAGGTGTCATTCTCATTTTCCAGGTTACCAAAACTAGCTATCAGAGGTTAGTTTGTTGACAGCCATACCAGCTAGTAAGTGGTAGAGTCGAGATTCATACCTGGGCCTCTGTCTTTGAAATCTACGCTCTTTCCAGGACATCATCTCCCATACAGCACTTCTACCCTAAGCCAGGCCCTTCCTACCTGACACTCAGCTTGCCCAGCAGCACAGGACGCAGAAGAAGGCAGGCAGTCAGGCCCCACTGGTTGGTGACTGATTTTTGTCACCATTTGAGTTAATTACAGGAGTGATAGAAACAGTGAGACCAAGAGTAATATTGGAGAATGAAAGCCAGAGGGGATTCTCTTTCAGAACACTCTGGAAGTTTCTCTGTGCAGAATGTGGAATGAGCAGCTGATGTATCAATTAGGTAGCATGTCATGTCCTTGTTGAAAAGTAGAAGGGTTTTATCTATTGAAACTGTTCCAGCAGAAGTGGGGAACAAAGCTATAACTAGTATAGCAGTTCTCTCAAGGTTCTGGGGTACAAAATGGCTTCCTGAGACATCTGACACAAAGAGAGACAGCACACAATGAGAAGAATTACCCCATCTGACCAGCCTGACTTGGGTTGCTTAGGAGATCAAGAAGCCCAACAGACATGTCACAACACGGCCTTGATTTCTCCAAGGGTACTAAAAAGGTGCCAAAACAGCCATGAAGCAATAGCAGAAATGGCTCTTATTTCCTTAATGAGCAATGTCTCCACTTTGAGTATTCAGAATTGAGTAGCAGTTAGAGGGGCCTGGGCCAGAGCTGCCAGCGGTCTCAGACTTTTCTATTAAGTGCACCACGTTGCGCTCTTCTGTCCTAGAGGCCTGTCCACAAAGGCTGCTTCCACAGACCAAGCAACTTAAACGGGATGGCCTCTGGTGCCATTTTACATGATTCTCCTTGCTTCCTTCCTTCCCACCAGGTACATGAAGTACCTCTATGCCTATGAGTGTGAGAAGAAAGCCTTGAGCTCCCCAGCTGAGCTCCAGGCAGCCATCGATGGCAACCGGCGGGAGGGCCGGCGGCCCAGCTACAGCTCCTCCCTCTTTGGCTATTCACCAGCTGCTGCCGCTGCTGCCGCCACCGGGGCCCCTGCCCTTCTCTCCCCACCCAAGATCCGCTTCCCCATCCTCGGGCTGGGCTCCAGCAGTGGCACCAGTACCAGCAGCCCTCGGATATCCTCAGCAACCACTCTCAGGAAAGGTATGCAGGGTCTTGGGGGAGGAAGGAAGAAGGGAGCCAAGTTCCTGTGTCCAGGACACAGATGGGAGGGTGGATTGTGGGTCGGTCCAGCTCTGGTGCCTTTGCCAGGTGACGGAGTCCCGGTGACAACAGTGCCTGTGCCAAATCGGCTGGCTGTGCCTGTGACCTTGGCAGGCCAGCAGGCCGGCACCCGGACGGCCACACTGGAACAGCTGCGGGAACGGCTGGAGTCTGGGGAGCCACCTGAGAAGAAGGCATCCAGGCTGTCGGAGGAGGAGCAGCGCCTGGTACAGCAGGCCTTCCAGCGCAACTTTTTCAGCATGGCGCGGCAGCTGCCCATGAAGATTCGGGTTAATGGCAGGGGTGCGTGCTGGGCCCTGGGTGGCTTTATTCAAGGGCCTGTTCGGCTCATTCACATCTCTTAGGACTGGGGTAGGGCCCCTTCAGCTTCTGCTTTCCAGGCCCCCAGAAGAGTCTAGAGTCCAGAAGGGCACATGGGGCTTCTGCAGCCGCTGAGATCTCAGTTCACCAAGCTGAGGTCATTTTCTAGGGGACCAGAAATTGCCGCAGGCAGTGCCCTATTCTCTATCAAAAAGTAGTTGTTAAAGGAGGAGGAGGAGGCAGAGACCTTTGGGGGGACAGCTGCTGTGTCTCTCCCCTACCAGCCTTTTGATCTGTCAAAATTAAAGGGCTCAGCCTTCACCCTGCTACCTCACCAGATGTGGGGATGTAGGCAAGTGCATGGCAGGTCTGGAAGGAAGACAGCACCTCCATTCCTGAGGCTTAGTGAGAGGCTGAGTTGCCTCAGGCCAGGCTGTCACTGACCCTCAGAACAAGTGGGAAGGAGGAAATTCAAGTTTGGCAACATAATTGACATGCTTTCCCATCCCCTCTACATTTTTCAGGCGCCCCACCTTCTTGCCCCCTGAACCATACACTGCATGTTCCTTGTTTCTCTTCTCCCTCTTTCCCCTCCTCACTCACATTTTCTTTGCCATTCTTCCCCTGGACATCTTCCCCTGGATGCTGTCTCAGAACAAACATGAAATAAACATGTATGGGGAAGAAATCGGGTGTGGAGGGAGTTGTGCCTCTCCTTCACTTTCCCTGAGTGAGGAGCAGGAGGAGGCTGGAAGTAACAGCCCAGACAGCAGGGCTCTGCTCCGTTACCCATTCAGGACCTGGTGCCCTTGGTCTTGCACAAGCCAGAGGCTAATAGAAAGGCAGGTCACCTGGAAAATTCTTTGCCCTGTGTATGATGAATAGGCAGAATCTGGAGGTGAGCTGGGTGAGGTGCTAGGCAAGAAGACCCTCTTCTTGAGAACCTCCCAGTCTGGCGAAGGGGAGGAAAAGGCAAGGGGAGTCTTCATAGGCAGAGACTGAGTCCGCCTAATCTTTGATTCCCAGCTTGATGGCTATCAGGTGCTCAGTTAGGTTTGCTGAATCACGTTGAAAGCGCCAGTGCACGACCGTGAGCCTAGGTCAGACTCCTTGCTGATGGTGACCCCTTTTCTCTGTGAGCAGAGAGACTTGAGGGGAGAAAGCAAGCTGTAGGATGCTGGTGAGTCTAGGTTCTCTTCCAGACCTTACACTCAGGAGAAGGTTGTATAGATGCTTTCTAACAGTGGGCCTTGGCCTGCTGTGGCCAGTCTGGGGATATGAGGGAGAGCCTTAGAAAGGATGACAAAAGTGCTAGAAGGCTTGACTATCCCTGCCATCTCCCTTGTCCCCAGCAGAAGACAGATCAGAGGCCGCAGCTACAGCGCTGAACCTGACCACAGGCAGCATCGGGAGCATTAACATGTCCGTGGACATTGATGGCACCACCTATGCAGGTGAGTCCCTTGGAACTTGAGGGAGGCCCACAGTGTGGCAGCCAGCCTCGGCGCAACTCCCTGGCTGGCCCTGCTTGTCACCCTCCTCTCTGCACACCTTCCCAGGGATGGCTTCCTTTTAGGTAGTCTCAAGGGTCTGCAGGTAAACTGGTTCTTCTGGACCGGTAGAGGCCAAGGGTTGCTAACAGGATGATAGATCCCCTTCCATCTTTGACAGACAGTAGAAACCCTTTGTAGAACCCTTTTGGACTAATGGTTGGCTTGTTAATTGAAAAAGTCATTCAATGTGAAGAATCATAGTTGTATATCCATGCTTTAAACATTGTAGTATAAGTTAGATTGGTGTCCACCATTATGATCTTCTCATGCTTGGGTCTCCTTTCTTTGTGCTTCAACTGTTCTCTTCCTAAACACGTCATTCCTTTTCTTTTAAACAGATCAAGGACAGCGTAGGCAAAGTAATCTGAGTACACAGAATCAACCTATATTTTTATGATTTTTTCCCTAGTCATTCAGTTGTCTCTCCCTAAATCTAATTTTAAGTGCAGCTTGATAAGTAGGGGCTAAACAGCTCAGGCACACTAGCCAGTGGCCACGTGCCAGGAGCCTAGACATGGGCCACTTGTTTTACAAAGGCTGTGGGAGATGTGCCTTCCATCAAAACCAGGGTGTTTCCCCAGAGCATGCTTCTGGCCCTTTAATGCTCTTGTACTAAGGGCTAGGCCCCCTCAAGGAACCACCCTGCAGGCCTCATGCTTTGGATCTCTGTTGGGCCACCTGCTGCAGATCAGGGTCAGGGCAGGGACACAGGGACAGTGCCTAGAAGCAGCCTTCAGAGAAGCAGCAATGCCAGGTTGCCTTACTAGTAACTGCACAGTTGGTGCTTCAGAGGCTACATTCAGAGGTCTGTGCCTGACACAGAAGGCCCTCTAGAAGACTGGGTAAAGCCCAGATGGCCCTTTGCCTTCTGGCAGTGTTGTGGTGGTCTAGTCGGTTTGGGGGTTGGGAGTGGTCCCATGCAGAGAGCAGGGAAGGAAATTGGGGCCTGATCTCAACATCCTGTTGTCCATTATCAGGAGAAAGGAGATAACACCTCCTCCTCTCTCAGAATGAGGAGCAGTCAGAAAAGAGTTGAAGGCTCCCCAAGCCTCACCTGTCTCAGTCTGCATCCCACCTGTGCCCCTTCTCAGTGAATATGCAGTCACACAGGCCAGGAACCTGAAAGTTGTTCCTGAGAGCCCGTCATACCCCTCCTCGTCCCCCAGAGCTGAGTGGGTACCGCTACTCTGTGTTCTTGTCACCCTCACCACTGCTGCCCTGGATCCGGCCTCTCCCCATTTGAGTAGCTTCCTTGCAGGCCTCCATCACCATATTCCTCTCAACCCCACAAAGAGCCTTCTGAAACACACATCTCATGATGTCCCTCCCTTTTTAAAACTTAAAGAGGCTTCACAACTCATGGGATAGGACTCAGGCTTCCTTAGAGGCATACAGACCCTCTCTTACCTTGCCCTCCCATCTCTCTGGCCCAATCTGCCTCTGTGCCTTCCCTTCGGCACTCTGTGGTCAAACCATATGACTCTGTTGGCCTCCAGTTCGTTTGCCATCTCTCTCTGCTCACAGATTTCCTCTGCCTGGCACACTGTCCCTAATTCTTCTTTTGACCACTTTTTCTAACAGTCCAGGCATCGTCTCCACTAAGACTTTTCCAGACCAGTTTTCTCCTGCCCTCCAAAACTTTTTTGTTCCCACAACACCCTGGATGCACTTCCCCTCAGAGTATATTTGACACTTCAGCAAAATTACTCTGCCTACCTGTCTGCCCCCTCGCCAGCCTTTAAGCACCTGGAAGCAGGACAGTGTCTAGGACTTCTGTCAGCATCCAGCACAGTGTCTAGAGTGGAGCCTTGCACAGTTAGGCAGCAGTAAATCAGTGGAAATGAACAGAACCCGCCCCTTGTCTCCTTATCTGCTTATACTTACACTCGCTTTTCTGCCTCACCCCAGGTGTGCTGTTTGCCCAGAAACCTGTGGTCCACCTCATCGCAGGATCTGCTCCCCAGAGCATCAGCAGCAGCACCAGCAGCAGCACCAGCAGTTCTCACTGCTCACCAAGTCCTACCTCATCTCGGGGCACCCCCAGTGCAGAGCCCTCCACCAGTTGGTCCCTCTGAGGGGCAGGACCCAGCTTCCCATGCCCCACTCTCCTATTGAGAGAGAAGGAAGTTGATGCACAGAATTTACCTCATCTCACGGAGCCCACGTCAAACACCATTTGGCCAGATATTGAGAGTTTGGGCATGTCTGCCTGTCCAGGCTCCATTCAGGTCCTGCTGTATTCTGGGGACAGGGAGAGGCTGGAGGGGCAGGACAGGGCAGCGTTGTCCAATCAGGGATTGTCCTGGAGAACTGGGCGGGGTCTGTTGGTGGCCAGCTTCCTCCAGGGTTCCCAGGCCACCTCCCATCCTGGGCACTGTCTATCGACAATCTGTAAGCCGACTCAGGGCTGGAGGCCCTCCATATCCTTTCCCCTTTAATTTATTTTCCTTCCTCTGCCTTCTTCCATGACCCCAGGGTCGCTGGTCTCTTCCCCCACCTCACTCCCCCTAGCTAACTCTTATGTGGGGCTGCTAGGAGCCAAGAGCATGCCTCGTGGCCCTTCTCTGCTGAGCATGAGATGGTGTCCTCCCAGCCCACCTTGCCTACTATGTTTGGTTTCTGGGGTGTGGGTCCCTCAAATTCAAGTCATGAAGCAGTCTTCAGTGCTCCTTATCCCCTTTGTGATAGTCCCAAGAAAGGGCACATGAGGACAGTTCACAGGTCCTAGGGCCTACTGGGCATCTGCTGAGGGAGAGGCAGAGCCTCAGGGAGCTGCCCAGGCAGGCCTTGGCACCATTTCACACTGACCTTTTTCTGCCCCCTCCCAGACCTCATGCTGCCCACTTGCCCTTGTTGGCCAGCTCTCCCAAGAACAGTCCACTTGTCCCTTGGGCCCCCTTCTCATGGGGTCATCTCAGCCCCAACATCCCCAAGCCTGCTGACGTCAGGTTCATTGAAATACCTCAGATTTATAATTGTTGATGTTTGATTCTTCAGGAAGTATTTGCATCTCTGAAATCTTTTTTATATGTGTTTTACTGACTTTTTATTTTAAAATTTTTATTGCTATTGTAGCACCAAAGAAATGAAAGCAGATCACCCCAAAGCCAAGCAAATGATTTGGTATCTTAGCCCCTCTGGCCCTTCCCTGAGACCCCAGCAAGGTGGCGAGGAGGCAGGCAGGAGAGACGACTCAGGGATCACAGTGACGGGGAGGTGGTGGAACGGAAAGACCCACTCTCTCACAGGTTGGGTTCTGAAACCATACCAGTTCTGAAGATGGTTTTTGACTCATTTCCTACCAGAACAGTGCTAGTCCTACCCCCTACTCCCGTCCCGCTCACCATTCGGGGCAGGATGTCTCGTCTCCCCTTCTCTCAACACTCCCACCTCAGGATGGGCAGGCTGTGGGCCTTACAGAGGTCATGCTGCCTCAGAGGATGAGGCAGAAAAGAGCACCATCTCTCCTCTCGGATTTGGGTGGAGCAGGCTGCTCCTGTGTAGTAAAGCAAGGCTCACCTGTCAGTCGAGTAGGCCCTGCAGTGTTCAATAGAACACTACCCACTGACATTGTCGGGCTGTGGTGGGAGACCATGGCAGCACGAGCTCATGCCTAGCTAACATTCAGTCCTGTCTAGGAAAGAGAAATCAAGAGCTTGAGCACAAAACAGATACCTCAGCCTGGTAAGTTGAAGCTCTGTTGTACTGTGTCTTTTATGTCCCCTCCCCTAGCCCTCCACCCACACTCACACAGCCTCATCCTCCAGGGCTGACCCTTTTCTGGCCTCAGGGGCCTTCCTATCTTACCTACCAGACAAGCGCAGGGTGTGGGCAGAGAAGGGCATCTGGGATCTGGTGCCAGGGAGGAGCCCAGTTGGCTGGCACTGGGCCCACTTGAAGGTGTCACAGACATTTTGCCAGTGTCTTTTTCTCAGGGGTTTGGTCACGAAGGATGGACTCTTCCCACCCAGAGAACACAGGGACAATATGCTCTGTCTTTCTGCTCATTGTATTCTCTCCCTTTCTCTAGGCAGCTTGCCCAACTTCCCCCTCTCAGCAAACCCTCCTTGCCCTCAGGACAATAGCAGGGTCTCAGCCTGAAACCTTGAGTTTGGGGGAGCCAGCAGATGCGTTTAGGAATAGGGCTGTGGGCCAAGAGGAGCTTTCCCTGAAAGTGCAGTCCTGAAGGCCACGTGGCAGGCAGTCGGCCAGGGCAACTCTGCCCCCTTGCCCTCCCCATCTATATGTATTCTAACCAGGAAAAATATGGTAGCACATGGGTAGCCTAGGCAGTGGATAAATACCTCAGATGTCCTCTTGCAGCAAGTGTCTGTATATGTCGTGGTTATTTTCTATCTTACATGTTCTCGAATGTTTATATTTCAATAAACCTCTACCTCTTCACACGAGCAGGTGAGTGTTTTCAGTGACTCTTCCAGTGGACAGTACTAGGGAAGAGGTGAGAGCCTTTGGAGTGGAAACAGACTGAGTAAACCACTCCTGTGATCCCCTGATTTTTCCTGAACCTCCCCCTCACTGCTCACTCATCCTTACTGCAGAGCACTTGCTCTCCTGTCTTTTATATCCGCAGGGTACCTCTGGTATACCCTAATCACCAAAATTAACTCCAAAGGTATCATATCAGTGTCCTTGCAGGCACAGGGCCAGGGGATGGCCTTCATTTAGCAAACCCTTTTTGAGCTGCTGAATAAGTATGGTCCCCATGCACACGGAGCTCACAATCTTGTGTGGGAGGCATACATGATTATGTAGACAAAAACTTTAGAATACAGTATGATTGGGACAGTAGACTATGGAAGGGCTGAGAGAGGCTGGAGCAGCTCACTAGGGAATCTCTGGAAGGCTTCCCAGAGGTGGCATTTAATCTGGAAGAATGAGATTGACAACTGGAGACTGAGAATGTTCTCAGCAGAAGAACTGATACATGTATATGGAAACTTGGTGGCATCAAAAGACCTGGCATTTGAGAACTGGCCAGTGCCTAGGGTTGGGGTGGAGCAGCTGGGACCAGAATGGATCCCAAGCCTAAGGGATTTGGGCTCCATCCTCTGAGCCTCTGGGCACTGCTGTTTTAAAAATATGTTTTTCTAGGAAGGTGATCGAGAGCTAGGAAACATTTTAGGTGTGGACACCGTGGAACACTGCCCCTGGAACTTGGGCCTAGACTGAGCATGCTCAGTCTTTCTGCTGTGATGCACATCTTATGAACCCAACCTGGTTTTGGTGAAACCAAAAATAGAGGAAGCACTGGATGGGTTTGTAATTATTGTCCTCTTCCATCCCACACCATCCATCTCACCTGTCTGCAACCCTCTGGTATCAAAGCGGGAACCCATTTCTCTGCCATTTTGAAGTGCTAGAAAATGAAGGTGACATTGGGACAAGCTCGAGACTGATGTTCTAAAATCTTTTGCAAGAAATGACTAATCCTTTACCAATAGTTGGCATCACATCTCACAACTTCCTGTGACATACCAGAGGTCTGTCCTGTGGAGATTCAGTGGGCCTAGTCTAGAAGGGTGCTGAAAGATGAGGAGAAGCAGTGTCCGGAAACATCTAAGATGGAAACAGGACAGAGTGGAGGCAATGCTGAGAGATGAGTGGCATCCAACGCTGATGGAGACGGAGAATCTAGGAGAGTAAGGCACCAGGCCACTGCAATTTGATCCCATTTCCATTCCCAGAAGAAAACAGGAGAATATTTCAGACTGAGAATTCATCAAACTAGACCCTCCAAAAAAGTTCATCAAAAGATACCATAAAATAAATGGGGGTGGGGTGAAAATAACTTGCAACACATGACTAAAAAGGAGTATTAGCCAGAATGATTTTTTTTTTTAATAGTTATTGTTAAAAAAAAAAAAAAAGAAGGGTTGGGAAGATGGGGCAAAGTCATGGACAGGTGTTTTGCAGAAGAGGAAAAAGATACAAATGCCTGGACCTCATTAATGATCAGGGAACTACTCAAAACCATTCCACCATCGGAGTGACACAGACTTTAATCTTCAATACCAGTTCTTGGCGAGAGTGGGGAGTAATGAGAACTCTCACAGACTGCTGGGAGAGTATAAATTAGTCAAACCAGTTTGGAAAACACTTTCGCATTACCTAGTCAGGTGGAACATGCACCTTCCCTAGAGCCCAGCAATTTCGTTAATTCTAACGTGTGCTCCAGGAGACAGGACAGCACTGATGGTAATAACTTTGCTGTGAAACTACCAATTACTGAACACTGGTGTGCATCAGGTGCTGTTTTATTTCTTAACATGAATTAACTCATTTGATCCTATATACATTTATGAGATAGAACAATTATTATCCCTATTTTACAGACAAGGAAATAGGCACAGAGAGGTTGAGTAACTAGCCTGAGGTCCCATAGCTGGGGAGAAGAGCAGTAGGGCTTCTAGTTCAGTGGTTACAGAGCCCAAAGTCTGTGCCCTAAGCACTCTCTGCATAGTATCTCATTGAACACCACCCAAAGCCCTGTGAGGCAGTGACTTTGTTCATTTTACAGATGAAGAAGCTGAAGAGCAGAAACGTGCTCAGAGGTCATATCCACTGAACTGCAAGGCTGGGAAGGGACTCTAATGCAGCTGCTATAACTTCTCCCCGCTGTGCCTCCCTTGCGGGAGGGGCACGGGCGACCCAGCGTGGTGAGTAGAAGAAGCCGAAGATGCAGGGGTGTTCGGTTGTCCCGTACCTGCTCTGTTTGGCAGTGCAAATTCACAGTCACCTGCCAGCCCAGAGCAGCAGCAAGCTTTGCCCAGAGCGGTTTTCTCAGAGGCGCACTGCAACATCCCACCTGATTGGCCAGGGTTGGCCACGTGCCCCCAGCACAGCCAAGGGGACAAGGGAGGAACAGGACCGCCGATTGCACCTCTGCCAGCCAGAGGGGGGTGCACATAGGTCTAGGTGAGACCGGAATGCCTGTCACCACCCAGAAGGAATGGGGAGCTGGTGGCTTGGGGCTTCTGACAAGTTTCAGAGTCACCATCAGAAGAGAGAGGACAAGGAACCAACTAGGATAGCAGGACTAGGAAGAGCGGGGGCCCCGCTGCACTTAGAGACAGGGAGGTGCAAACCCCAAGGTAGCTGAGACACGGGACAGATCAGAAGGCCAAGGGGTGGTGGGGAGGCCCCTCTGTACCAGGGAACAGATGGGAGCCGGGTCTGAGAGCAAGGCGGGAGTGGGAAGGCCCAGCCTCAAGGGAGGGCCTTCCTGGGAGGGGTGCGTCTGGTTTGGAGCCCATTGAGGATGTTTCCCTGGCAAGGGACACAACTACTCAGGCCCATGTCTGCAGAAAAAAAAAGGGACTTATTCTAGGACCGCAGGGTGTGTGGGGGAGCCCAAAGGGCAGTGGGACCTAGGGCTGGCCTCTAGAAGGGTCTGGAACCTTTGGAAGCATTGCCTGTAGAAGTTATTCCTCCCCCTCTGAAAACCAGCTCACCCTGCCATCTGTGACCATCCCAAAGATCAGGTTTATGTCTTCTCCATGCAGAAGACTTCCTTGGCTGAACCAAAATCTCCCCGATTCCCCTTTCTGAGAATTGTTGGCTCCATCTGCTTTCACTAGAATCCAGCTTTTTCCACAGTGAAAAACAGGGCAGTTGACAGTTCCCAAGATTTATGTGTCCAGTTTTCAGCCCTCGAGAGACTACTCTTTTGTCCCAAACCCAATGATCCAAGGAAGGGCCCCACTGGTTCAGTTGGGCTCAGTACCCAGTGCTGCATCCATTGCTTGAGAACTCAGCAGCCCCCACAGCAACTGCGTGGATGGCAGAGAGGGCAGACGATGCTGGGAAAGAATCCCAGAGATGTCCTGTCCTTCTACCCTGCCACAGAGTCCCCCGCTACAAGACTCTGCTTCAGTTAAGGTGATAGGTGGAGGGAGTGTTCAGTGACAAATTTGAGGAGGGTTCTGGGGTCACTTGGCCCAGCTGGCAGAGCTCTATAGGGGAAAGAAGCACACAGCAGAAGGGGCAGGGGTGGTTCAGAAAAAGAAAAAATGGCCAAATGACCTCTAGGGGGAATATCAACCCCAAGCCAGCTGTTCTGTGGCCATTGAAGATGGTCATGCTATCAAACTCAGAGCAGGCAGTTTGAAATGAGAAACCACCTTTCTGGGACAGGTTAGGGGACCAGGGGACTTATTTTGCTATGTGACCTAGGGCAGTTCCCGACCTTCTCTGGGCAGTTTCCCTCTCTGTGAAAGGGGGATTGTAGAGTGACCTGAGGCACAAATGAATGAGAAGTCTTCAAATGAAAAGTCTAAAGCCTAGTGCCCAAGGCCTTCACCAGTACACAGAGGGTCCCTGGACATCACTCTGCTGGTTCTGGGGCAGTGAATGGGCTAAGCAAACCCCCAATGAACCCCATCACCTTTACTAGCCATGCCCTGCCCAGCTCTACTCCTAACCACAAGGTTTCCCCTGAGAAAGCCAGGTAGCTTCATCTACTGAGAGTTGGGAATCTTGTGCTGACATGGGCATTTCAAGACAAAAAAGGGGACAGGGAGGCCTCTAACTGCAGCCACCTGCAACAGGCTCCATGCCTCAGGCCTACCAGAGATCCCAGCCTTGGAGGCCAAAGGCATAGCTACAGGGACCTCTCCTCTCCCTCAAGGAGTCCTTATCTACCCTGTGGCCTGTCAGTCCAGGCCCTCTGTGCCAAGATTGCCCAGCTCACTGGGGGTGAGGGTGGGCAAGGGGCTGATCTCAATCTCTTATGCTGCAGAATGAGGCTGTGAATCTGTTCCCTGGTGGCTCTGGGCCTCAGTCTCCACACCATCTTTCTTCCTTGACATTACCCCTGGCTGCTGACTTTTCTTAGATGCTCCTCTACTCTGTGGCTCCAGGTTTGTGGCTGAGATCTGGGGGCAGATAATGCAGAGTTTGACCCCATAGAGGGCAGAGAGGTAGAGCAGGCACCAAGTATGGAGTAGCCCTGGCTCTGTCCAGGGAAGGGAGGCCAGCTGAGAAATCCATTCAGACCCAGCAAAGCCCCCTTTGAGCTTTTGTTTCCCACTTCCAACCTGCAGATGAGGAGATGAAGGCAGAGAGAGAAACTGGGCCTGGGTCCCACAGGAAGGCAAGGGTCATCTGCCTGCCCTTCTAGAGAGTCACCAAATGTTACCTTCAAGGGTCGAAAGTTGGCTGGCGGCTCCTGTCCCCCAGGCACTGGAGCTTGTCTTGTGATGCTCAGAGCTGTACCAGCTCTTGTTCCCTGGGGATACGGTGTCTGCAGGTTGGAAATTGGTGTCTCCCAGACTCCACCAAGGGATCTGACCCCCTTCCCTGGGGATCCCCAGAGAGCAATTGAGCCCCCACCCCATCATGCTCCTCCAGGCATTCATAAAGATGTGGACCTTGGTCCTAGTAAAACAGTACTCAAGCATAAACCAGTAGCAGCTCTGAGTGGTGAGACTTATATGTTTGTCACTGGTAGCAGCACTTACATCAAGTTGTTTCCTGAATTTCATAAGTGGTGCAAATAATGTTTTGCTGATAGAACACTAGATAAATAGACTTTGTGACTAAAGCCCTACCAGCTGTTGGTCTAGGCACACACAGCTTGTGGTGTTAGAACTTTAATACTGACTCACCCTAACTGGATCCCAGATAGAGAGAACCTCAGGGGGACTGGGAACCAGGCACTGTGCCAGGTGCATTGTCTCATGTCATCCTCACTTTGCCCTTTGAGGTAGGTACTGTTAGTATCCCCATCTTACAGATGAGGAAACTGAGACTCAGAGAAGACAAGCTTGCTCACACTTACTGAGGTGGTCATTGGTAGAGCTGATTTGAGCACAGGACTTCTAAGCCCTGAAGGCCACTCTTCTTCTGTGACCCCAGGCCCCAGAACAGATAACTAAAAATTTCCCGAATTCAAAAATATTGCTGGATCATACTCTCTCAGCGCTCCCTGTATTACTAGTACAACCCACCCCAAGGGCTTCCTGATGGCAGGCCCAGGTCTGCAACCCCCTCCATCTCCAGAGCCTCTGCTCTGACTACCTACACAAAGGCCCTGTGCATTGGCCCGGCCCACAGGGCCTTGGCCCCCACGTGCTTGTTTTTCGTTGATTGGTGAGCCTGCTCTGCCAAGGAGTGAGTGTCTGGTTCACTCCCAAGGCCCCCTAGAGACAGTGCAATGGTGAGGAATCCTGGGGTTCAGCCTCGGATGGGTCTAGGCTTGGCTTTGGCTCTTGGTACAGACACCCTGATCCTAACAAGCCAAGCAACTGCCCTCCTAAGCTCCCGGGTTCAGCCCCACCTTCACTCTCCACGAGGCCTTAGTCTCAGCTCCTCTGGGCCCTGGTTACAAGGGCCCATGTAGTCTTTGGGGGCCTGGTCCACATGGCAAAGGAAGACCCTTCCTCCAGCCCCACCCCCAGCTTGATCTGAGGGGGTTGCAGCAGCTCTACACCTGAGTTCTCCCCTCTGCTGGCCCCAGACAGTCCTCTAGGTCCTCTTCAGGTGTTGGCTTTGGCCACTCCTGGGGCTTGGTGGGGACAGCAAGACACTATTCCATCGACCTCACCCCGTTCTGAGCATCATTAGCCCAATTAAGGCCAGTGAGCTACTCGGCTGAAACATGGGCCCAGTTTTAAAGGACTGGAGAGAGTGACCCAGTGGGTAAACTGACCAGAGCCATAGAATCACCGAGGGTCAGAAACCCTGAGTCCTGCCAACAGCACTCCCAGTGTACAGAAAAGACCTGAGCCCAGAGACAGAAAGGGGCTTGACCAGGGCTACAGGCCACACCCCATCTCCATGTTCTTGAAAACTCTGCTCCCTGAGAGGCCCAT
The DNA here is from genome assembly GCA_028627145.1 of Eidolon dupreanum. Taxonomy (NCBI): domain Eukaryota; kingdom Metazoa; phylum Chordata; class Mammalia; order Chiroptera; family Pteropodidae; genus Eidolon; species Eidolon dupreanum. Next base: position 86,232,786 of record CM053509.1, read on the forward strand.
GGAGGATTCCACAGCAGCCTTCCTTACAGGCTTCTGGGTCCTGGCAGGGCCTGGCTTGCCTCCCTCACTGGATGTGAAGGAGGTGCCTAGGGCTCAAACAATAGCACTTACCCCTACTCACTATGGCCCCTCCAGCCACTCTGCAGTTGTGTCTGGGTCCTGGGATTAAATGAGGGGAAAAACAGGGAAGAGAACAACTGGGTCTTGGAGATCCCAAGTCATACCCAACCCACCCATCAGGAAGAAAACTGGGGGCTGTTAGGGGTTGAACTGTGTTCCTTGCCAAAAAAAAAAAAAAAAGTTTGCATTCTAAATCCCAGGACCTCAGAATGTGACCTTACTTGGAGACAGGGTCTTTACAGAGGTGATCAAGTTAAATGAGGTCATTAGAGTGGGCCCTAATTCAATATAACTGGTGCCCTTATAAAAAGAGGAAATTTAAAAACATGCACACAGGAAGAGTGCCTTGTGAACATGAAAGTAGAGAGTGGGGTGATGCATCTACAAGCCAAAGAATGTCAGAGACTGCCATCAAAACACCAGAAGCTGGGGGAGAGGCAGGAACAGATCCTCACAGTTCTCAGAAGGAACGAACCCTGCCGATACCTCGATCTCAGACCTCCAGCCTCCAGACCCGGGAGAGTTTCTGTTGTTTAAGCTGCCCTTTGTGGTACTTGATTAGGGCAGCCCTAGCAAACTGATAAAGAAGTTGAATGGGATCAAACTCCATGTGGTAGCTCTCTGGCCCCAAAGGGACCCTGATTTAGGAGGGGATTTTCGCCTTAAAGCAGCCCTGCCTGCAGCAGCATGAACTGCATGCCATGTGTCCAACACTGTACTGAGCCTTCTACAACCAGCCAATGGGGGAAGAGAACTGTTAACTATTCTCATCTGTTTACAGATAAGGCCCAGAGAGATTGAGTAACTTGCCCTAAGTCACATAGCTAGTATAACATATAACACGGGCCAAGATTTAAGTCCAGTATTCAGGCTCCTGAGCCCAGTCTTGTTTTCTTTACTAAAATTTATTTTTCAATTACAGTTGACAAAGAATATTATATTAGTTTCAGGTGTACAACATAGTGATTAGGCATTTATATGCCTTACAAAGTGATCCCCCCAATAAGTCCAGTATCCATCTGATACCATATATAGTTATTACAATATTATTGACTATATTCCCTATGTTGTCCTTTACATCCCTGTGACTGTTTTTATAATTAACAATTTGTACTTCTTAATCCCTTCCCCTTTTTCACCCATTGCCCTACCCCTCCTCCTATAAGCCCACAGTCTTAACTACTAATTTGGGGACAGTGAAAATCACAGCATCTTGGGAGTGATGAGGACAGACTGAGGTAGAGACCCAGAGAGTGTCAGGGTGGAAAGAGCTTGAGGCTGGGGATGGGACTAGAGGTGGAGCATTCTAGAGACCACGGGAGCCCCTTGCAGGCCCCCGCCAGCCAGATGTTGCAGCATCCAGACCCTATCCAGTTGCTGTCCCATCTCTCAGATCCTCTGCCCTGCTGTGAGTTTGGCCCATCAGCCACTCCCCACAGAATCTCTGTCTGTGACCCAGGGCTTAATTCTAGGTCACCCTCCCTGGACAGGCCCAGACCCTGGAGGCACCCACTTGCTTACAGAAGGTGAGTCTTGGGCAATCCTTCAAGGGATGAGAGAGGGAGGAGAAATGGCCTGGGCAGTCCCTAAGGGGCAGGGGGCTAAAAGGCCCTAGAGTTCGGGCCCAAGTTGGCACTAGTTGTTTGCATAGGGCTCACTCAGCACCACTTCCTTCCAGGAGCTTGAATGCCCAGAGGGCCCAGCCCTAGGTCACTTTGTGCCCTGCCTTCTCACTGACATTATCCACTGCAGGTCCTCAACATGACTATTGTGCACATCCATAAAGAATAGAGTCTCTCTAGACCCAAAGAAGACAGCCTCCGATCCTCAAAAGGTATGGACTGAGAAAAAGACAAAAACCAAAAGTTTTTTCTGTACAAATGTGCGATTGCAAATTATCATTGCCACTTTGTTTATAGCCTTTTCAGAGCACAGCTCTGGACCCCAGTTTGAGGTACACTGATTTAAACCACCTCCAAGGCCCACTAAACACTGTGCTGAGACCTTGCCCACACCTTCCAGCCAAATCGCTGGATTGGCTCCAGTTGGCAGTCCTGCAACAGAGCATGATCCCATCCTGGGCCCTTACAACACTGCATTCCCATGACTCCGAGCTGTGTCCTTGCTGTCTGTTTCTCTGTGTCTCTGGGTGAGTGTCTGATATGCATCTTGGAGTGTGTATGTATCCACCCATCTGTCTTTTCTGCTTGTACACACATACATTTGCCCAAGATAAGAGAGAACACTGGCCAGGAGAGGCAGTGGCCAAGCTGGAGCTGGTCAGGCAGACAGGGCCTGGGATACCTGAGCCCTTGCTCTGGCCCCTGTCTCATACTTCATAGTAACCCCTCACCCACTCCACTTGTCATTTGGTTCAGGGACTATTCATCACACTCCCCACGTCTATGTCTTTCCTCTCTGGGCCTTGGCATGTGCTCTTCCATCTTGCTAAAATGCCCTTCATTCCTTCACTCTTGAAAGATGCCTGTTCATCTTTCAGTAAGGTTCAGAGGCCCAGAAACACTCTCGGGGGGGGGGAGGGGAGTGGAGGTGGCGAATTGTGCCTCCTATCTGCTGCCCGCCCCCTACCCCCAGCTCTCTCCTCATTAGGCACATTAAATTGTAATTGCCAGCTCAGTGATTGGTGGCTCCAAATCATAAGCTTTGGGGATGAGAAGTGGTCTGATCTGAATTTTGAGGGTCAGACATAGAGTAGATGCTCAATGAATTCAAGCGGAATGAATGAATGGATGATGGGGCATAATGAGGAAGAGGCAGATGAAAGGAAGGAAGTATAGAATAAAGCATCCTAAGAAGGGAAAGAGACTAACTGGCTTGCAGTAAGAAAGGGAAGTGGGGAAGAAGAGAATGGAGAGGACAGGGCTGTGGGAAGAGAGAGGAAAGAGGTAGGCAGACAGCATCCACCTGGAGAAGCCAGGTCTCATTCTGTCTCCAGAGTCTCTGAGGTTTCTCCTCTTTAAATTTCAAGGCAACTGCCACCCAGTGCCAGCATGCCTTCCAGTACTCAGCCACCTTCTTGTGAAGCCTGGAAGATGATTCTTTCTCCTCTAGCTGTTTCCTGAGGGGCACTGGTACTTCTTGCATCTGGAGTGTGCTGGTAGAAATGGGGCAGTCTGGACACATCATGGACCCTAGATCATCCTACTCCATTTACAATGATTTCTTTCCAAGTAGATGGATAGCCTTACTATGTCTTGTTGGCTGGGATGGGGATTGGGGCAGAGACGCCTCTTTCATGGCTTCCTGCACACACAGAACCCTCTGACCTGGGTAGTTTCACTCCTCAGCATCCTGATCTGAACCGAGCAGCTAAGGTTATCTCACTCCCATCAGCCTGGCCCTGGGCCAGCAGGAGGGGCTCGGCCATGTGTAGAGGAGAAAGGGCTTGTTGAAGCTAAAAGATTTCCTACACGCTCCCATAAAAGAGCCAGAATGTGATGACCAGGAGTGCTGATACCTGAGGAAGGGAGTCTGGCTTTGGCCATGTGAATCCGGCCATCTCACTCAGTGTAAGAGCAGAACGCCCACCCCAGCCTGGACACTTTGAGGGGTTGCCCCAAGCAGCCACTTACCAGGCCTCCTTGTGCAGCTTACCCAGTGCAGCTCTCCTTGCAGCTGCTGCAACTTCTCCAAGTAGACCCCTAGTCACTGGTGGTTCTGGCCCAACTCTTCTGAGAGTCTTGTTCACCTGTGAAGACCCCCACTCAACTAAGAGTTATGGCTCTCTCCCACCAGGGCTGTGGGGCTCACCTGGCTGGGATCTCTCTGCTCAATCTAGCCTATAGGCTTTTACCCATGTAATCCCCTCCTCCCAGAGCCCCTGATCTCCTCATCCTCTGGGACAGTCCCTTCAGGAGGCCTTCTCTGACCACCGCAGCCTACAGAGGCTTCTCCATACTCCAGGCTTCAGGTCTGGACCAAATGATTTAAGGATGGACAGTACCTGGCCACACATCACCAGAAGGTGCTGTTTTAGTGGACAACAATGTGATGGCACTCACTGGAGCTGTTTTGTAGAGGCCCTGCTCCAATCTGTCCCTCCTGATCATTCTCTTTACCATGGTGTCCCAAGAGCCCCTTACCCAACTTTGGAATCCCCCAAGGACAGGGCCAGGCTCCCCTGCTTCTCTGCCCCCAGCGTAGGTGGGCACAACCTGGCTCAGTCAGTGCCGCAGGTTCCCTTGGGACTGCCCTGCCAGCTTTCTTGACCTACCTGGGTGAGTGTCAGCAGCTGCTTCTGCAGGAAGGTTGTGTCCTAAGCCTGGGCAGGGATCCAGATTCCCCCATGGAGACTCCCCTGTTCCCATCACAACTCTGTTTCTGGCACTGCAGGCCTGGCACTAGCCTGTCCTGTAGGTATACTTAGTCCAGGGTCCTGGGGTCTTCTCCCAGCCTCTGGGCCACACTGTTATGATCCTGAACAAGTTCTTCCCTATCCTCTGAGCTCCGTTTTACCATCTGAACCAGGAGGGAAGTTGGCTGGATGATGGCAGGGTCTTACCAAATGTTGGGAGGGGATCCCTCTCTGGGTTGAACAGAAGCCCCTGCACTGCCCTCCTTCCCCAGCTACTGCTCCAAGAATGAAGACCAGAGAATGAAACATGGGGCAGGGCCATATTCAGGGCTCTGCCAGGTACCCATCTGGAGAGGGGCTACTCCAGGGGGGCTCTGGGCCAAGGGGCTGTCAGCTCATCTGGTTCAAACACTTCTGGGACTTTTCCACTTCTGTCTGCAGTAGCAGGATCTTGGGGGCAGAAGAGACTGCCCATTCTCTCCCATTCTGCCCCTCCCCCATCTGCCAGCCCGTTCTCTTGTCTTCTGTGTCCTCGTCTGGCTCCCTCCACTCCTTAAATCCCTGCAGCTGGTGCCAATCCTGCTATACAGACAGGCCAGGGAGCATTGTTCCTGCTGGGGGAAGGGCTGAAGGCAGTATGGAGCCCCTGGAGAAGGCCGCTTCCTCCCTGTATCCCTTCCCTGAGACACAGCAATGTCTGTGGATTCTGATAAAGCAGAAGACTTTATCATGAGATCCTATCTGCTCCATCAGCTGTGATAAGTCCAGTCAGAGGCTCAGCTGAGGGCCCAGAATAAACCTAGGCCCTGGCTTGTACACAAGGGACTGTGTCCCACAGTCCTGAGGGGCTACCCAGCTGTTATCACTACAGGCACCAGATGTGCAACCTTCAATTTTCAGCTGTGGCTAGGTGCTCTCTCTTCCCACTTAGAAATGGGGATTCTCCACAGCTCTGCCTGGCTTGGTTTTGGAGGGGCTCATGGTCTGTCAGGTTGTTGAGCTTGTGGAGTTGGCACAGAGGAAAGCATGGGCATTGACTGACGTGGGAGCACAGGGAAGAGAGCCAGACTCTTCCTTGGGGCTCCCAGGAAGGCTCTCCAGAGAGGTAACCCTGAGGCTGAGGCTCAAAGGTGAATTAAGTGTCTTCAGAGAAGGCAAAGATGAATGTGACAGAAGACAGAGCTAGAGCAACAGGATAAGGGGGAGATCAGGGAAGCTGAGGCCTGGCAAGGGGTGGTGAGGTGGGCCAGGAGCCCAGGGGGGCAAACAGGAGATGTAGAGGGGCAAGGATTGCTGGTGGCAGAGTGCAGGGTATCTTCCCCGGTGCCCCTGAATCATACTGCAGGCCTCAAGCCTGGTACCTGAGGGCTGAGGCATGGGGAAAGAGCTTGGGCCTCAGCGGCAGAGGATGTGCAGCAAGCCTCCTGGAGGTGGCCCTTCCACTGAGCTTCCTAGCCCGCAGTTGCCCAGGTCTCAGTGGTGTAGCACTAGAAGAATGAGATGGGAGGGTGAGGTCGAAGTGGGCGGAGTTATCCAGACTACTTCAGGGTAGACCTTTCCCCAAGGGCGTGATGCTCTGCCTCTCTTCTAGGCGTCAGTTCTTTTAAGAATTAAGAGACAAAAGAATGAAGCTCTAATAGTATTTCAGGCACAATAGCTGCTGGGCCGCAGATTTTGGCGATGAAGCTGGGAGACGGCTCCTATTCCACTTTAGAAAAAGAGAGAGCTGCTCCGTTACTGGGAAGCAGACTCCTGGGTTCTTGACTGTGGAAGGGCTGGTGGGAAGATGGACCCGACTTACCCTTCAGAACCTGACGCCCGAGGCAAGGCTGAGAGCAGGATCCTCTCTGAGCTCCTCGCTCTCAGCGGTCCATGCGGCCCTGGCTTCCAGGATTCATGGTAACGGCAACAACACGAAGCGGTAGGAGTCAGAGATGCCACAGAGTCTTCCTATTTCGTCTGAGTGGATGAAACTCAGATGAAACTCGGCTCGTGTGGCCGTGGCCATGGGCCAAGCACTGGGCCCAGCCAAGAAGGGCAACTCAGAATCTCTGGCCAGACGCAGCATGCTAAAGGGTTGGATCTAGGGGCGGGGACAGGCAGGCTCTCTGTCACCTCCTGCGCACTGAAGTGGCTCTAGAATCTTTATTTTGGGGGGCAGGTGCATTTGGTTGGCTGGGGACCAGGAGCCGGTCTTGAGGATGCCTTTGTGTAGTGGGCATTCCTTTTTTAATTAGCTTCTGTTTACTTTGGGTAGAGGTGGTGGAGCTAATGGAGATTTGGTGGATACCAAGCATCTCCTTAAGCCACGCCATCAGACCCCAGTTTAAGGGACAGCCAGAGACATGGGACTAGAGGGCCTACCACAACTCCGGAGTGGATGCGCCTGCCAGGGCGGGAAAACTACACCTCACGTCAGGGACATGCCCAGCCCTTATTGGGGAGGGGGGGCGGGGAAACCCTGGCTGACCCCGCGGCCTGGCTCCGCGGAGGGCAGGGCCTGGCGAGATTCCCCAGCCCTTCCACTTTAGCTCTGGCGTGGCTTGGTGTCAATTAGGGTCCCCCGGCCGGCTTGGCTAAGCTATGCCAAGCGGAAGCCCGGGAGCGTGCACGCTCGCAAACCGTGAGGTCTCCCAAAGGGCCGGACCTTGGTTTATTTAGAAAATGGAGTCTCGTTATCCCGTCCCGACTAAGCAAGGGACAGTGGGTGAGTTTTGATCCAGGGGTGGTCGAATGGAACTCAGAGGAGAAATGGGCTGCGGGGCTTGACTGCGACAGTGCGCGGGGTCTATTAACTGAGAAACGAGGATGTCCGCTTGCCGCATTGCTCCTGGCACATGAGATCCCCTTCCCCCAGCGGCTCCGCCCACAGGGCTCTTCCCACAAACAGCTCGGCGTGCCCGCGGGCGCGGGGCGTGCCGCCTTGGCTTTACCCTCCCCCTCCCCAAAGAGAATGTGGTCTGGTTTGCTTCTTTCACGTAAGCGGGAGTCGTGACAGCCTCCCAAGCCTCCGACAGCGCACAGACCTCCGTCGTCTTTGGCGCCCTCTGGGGCCCCAGACCAGCGCTCGAAGTCTGCTGGGTCTTCACAGAGGCGACCGCGCAACAATGCCCTCCTCCCCCCTCACAGGAATGGGGTGGCGGGCGGGGTCCGGGTGGCAGAGCGGGCCGAGCCTGCCGGCCCCGTCACAGCTGCACCTTTCGGCTCCCAGTGCCCGCCGGCCAGGGACGTTGCCCCTGTTAAGTCTTGGGGGCCTAAGTGGGTCGCGACACGGCGGGCAGCAGGCCGGGGACATCCCCTTCGCCCTCACGGAACCAGTCTCCACTGAGGCCTCCGGGACCCGGGCTAAGAAGGCAGGCCCTCCAGAGCCTTCGAGACGGGATCTAGAGCGGCCCGGCCGCGGCGCTGGGACTGGTGACGGCTGCGTCACGCGAGGGGCGGGGCCGCCGCGGGCGGAGGCTGGAGCCGGAAGCGGAAGAGGCGCTCGGAGCGGGGAGTGGGGCCTAGCCGCAGCCAGAGCCTGGGAGACGGTGAGTGAGGTCCCGGTTCCGCGGTGGCGGCGGCGGGGGCGAGTCGGCGGGGTCGGTGCGCCGGGTGCGGGTACCCAGGCTCCGGGGTCGATCTCAGCCTAGTCCCTTTTTTCCTCTTCGGCCATCTCAGGCCGCGACCCCGACCTCTCACCCCTGACCCGTCGCTTCTACCTCTGAGGGCGGTCACCACAGACCCCGACCTCTCGGTCCCGCGTTGTAGGAGTCCGATCCTGAGCGGTCACTGAGCCTCCTGCAGGGATCCAGTTTCTACCTTGCACCTGCCCACGGAATGGGGTTGGGTGCTACCTAGACTAGCTTGGAGGGGCTTTCAGACGCCTCCCCTGTCCCCGGCTCGAGGCTTGGTCCACAATCTCCTCCCCGCGCGGCCTGGAGTTTGATTCTGGCCCAGGCTGGCGTTCCCTCCGTCCCCCTGGGTCTTCCCCTCGCCGCCATTGGCGGCGGTTACAGGAGACCGGGCTCTTGAGATCTCTGGGACCCGGGGCGTCAGGAAGGGCCGCGAGCGAGGGCCGCAGGCCCCCGCATGTTTTGTTATGATGGAGCTGCTCCAGCCCGGGGGAGGGGCCAAGCCAGGCTGACAGTACTAATGCCTGAGCAGCTCCCGGTCCGGGAGTCTCTGTGCTTTAGTTCCGGGTGCGGGTGCCCTGGTGTGGAGCTGGGGTGGGAACCGCCTGAGCCAGGCCCCCGTCGAGGCGGAGTTGGCGGCCTTCCAGCTTCCCTCCTCCATGCCCTTGAAAAGGAGGAGCGTTTCACCCGGAGGTGGCTGCTTGCAAGGTGGCAGGTCTGAGATTGCAGTGGTGGAGCAGCGTCAGCCAAAAATAACCATGGGGCGCTCCAGTGGCTGGGATCCGAGAGGGCCGTTGCTGACCTGGCTGGCTGCTTTTCTTGTCAGTCCAGTTCTCTGGCCAGAGGCAGCAAATGAAAAGCCAACTAGGCCTGTGCTCAGAGGAAAGCTGGCATCCTCCCCCTGGTTTCCTTCACATTACTTTTTCCTTCATTGTGCGGAGCAGAGCCTTCCGGAGCATAATTGTGGCCCTTAGCTTCTTTAAACCGCCCTTTCCTGGGGTGTCAGACAATCAGAGATAATCGGTTATAAATGGGCCTTAGAGCCTTGGTTGGGAAGGTAATGAGGGGCATCAGCTAGTCCTAGTACTTTATCCGCATAGGATGTGTTGAAGAAGAGTTTATTTCCTCTGTGATTGCTTTATGTGTGGTACTTTATAGCTTGTCATCTCCTTTGCCAAGTGGGCTGGGAGATGTTATCTCCATTTTCCAGGTATGGTAACTAAGGCCTGGAGTGACTTGGTCATGAGGCCAGTAAGTGGCAGCACTGGGATTTAGTTCAGGGTTTTCTACCCAGGGCTCTCTACCCTCTGGTCCCTTGGAAAAGACTTATAATGTTAAATGTCTCAAGGTGTTACACTCAGAAGTGTTACCTGGATACTTTTTAATTTTGTTAGTGAAAAGTTACCTTCAGTAATTCTTGTGAACCAAGACCTGTGCTAGGCATTTAACCTAAAGGCGGTACTAGGCATGTTACTTAAAGAAGTAACATAATGTAACCCTGTAAGAAATACTATCTCTTTGTTGCAAGAGGGAGCTGAAGGTCAGAATAGTTTAATAACTTGTCTAAAGGCACACAGCTAGAAGTGACAGTGCCAGAATTCAGATTGACATCTTACTGAAGCTGTGTCCTTTCCACTAATGTGAACATGTGTGGACACAAGAATTTTCTAGGTCCCAGGGGGGAGTCTTTGGCCTGGTGTGGACTAGACAGTGTCCCCTAGCTCTGGTGCTTTGTCTGCCCAGTGATGGGCAGGGCCTCTGTCCTGGTCACTTGAGCATCTTCCATGTCACTTACTGCCTTCATTCCATAACTTGGGTGCTTTACACAGGGTAATTGCAGGAAAACAATGAAACATTAGTCAGCTGATCATCAAAACAAAAGTAGTCTAAGTACTTGAGGAGCTGTTGGTGATTTTACATAGTATTTATCTTTAAGGATTGCTGAGGCCTGGACTTCCAGGTAGACAGGGGAAGACACCTACCTGTGGGGAAATTGAGGGCAGCGCTTTTTTCAGGATCACGGAGAAGCTCCCAGGGTTTTGTTCAGATATGCTTCACTGCCCTGCTTATCCAAGGGGAGCTGTTTGATTCTGCTCTTCTGATAGACTCTTCTCATGAGATAGGGCTGTCTCAGTGTTTTTGTCCCAAAATGTGCTTGTTCAGGCAAGCCCAGGACTGACCACCATAGGAGGTCAGTCAGCTGAATGGTAAGACTAGCCATGGTCTTTGGCCCAGCCTTTTCATGGAGGCATTGTCAAGGTTTTGAGTGTGGGTGGAATATGGAGCTGGCCTCACATAGCTGTCTTTCTCAGCTAGTGGCTGATCCAGCCTGACAATTTCCTGTAGCGGATATAATTTAATAAACAGGATTGTGAGGTGGGGCCCTTTTGGCCTGCTTCCCCAAGCATACCACCCTGAGATGGGCATAGGAGAAGGGTACTGGAGCAGGGGATCTAGAAGAGGGGAGAGTTGAATAGAGGTGAGGCAGTGCCTGGCATGGTACCACAGGTGGTCTGAGGGTACTAAATGGGCCTCAAGCAAGACACTTGGATGCTCTGAGGACTCTGGAATCTTTACTGGTACTGAGCCCCAGTGTAGACTAGCAAGGGTTAGCCAGACCCTTAGGTGGACTAGGGAATGTTTGTGAGACCCTGTTCACCTTTTTCTCCAAGGGCTGGTCTTCTCATTTCTGCCCAACTTGTGGTCTTTGCTCCCTTGAGTGAAGTCCAGTTTAGGGCCTCCCAAGCCAGTGGGGCTTCTCAACTTAAGTACTTTCACCCTTTGTTTCTGTGTGTTGGCATCATTCCAACAGCTGACTCTGGCCTCTTGCTTGAGAGAGCAGGTACTTCATAGGACCCCACAGACAGGCAGGAGAGAATTGAGCACAGGAGACGCCCCTTTCTCCTGGGCCTTGGTCTCTTGTGATGGTGTTCACCAGCCCCCCATGTTCCACCTCAGCACCTGTCTTGGCTGTCTTGGTTCCCCAAGTGCTCGGGCCACCAGGCCAGTGATGCTGTGCTGGGGAGGCAGCTGTTTGTTTGTTCACTGGCAGAGAAGGGTGTTACCCATTGTCTGCTCTTTGAGCAGTGTGACCTCAGAGTTCTTCTTCACTTCATAAACCCCTGGGAGGGGCTGCCCCTGAACAGAACAATGGGCCTCTTCAGGAGCATCTAGGCTGCCCAGGCAGCCCCATGGCTGGAGGTTGGCTGGCTGCATGTTTAGCAGGATTTTCCATTTCTCATGGCCTAGATGCATCACTGTAAGCGATACCGCTCCCCTGAGCCAGACCCGTACCTGAGCTACCGATGGAAGAGGAGGAGGTCTTACAGTCGGGAGCACGAAGGGAGACTGCGATACCCGTCTCGAAGGGAGCCTCCGCCCCGGAGATCTCGGTCCAGAAGGTGAGGGGGAACTAGATCAGAAGGAAGAGCTCCTTCCCTCAGTCAGGCTCGGGAGACAGTCCGGAGGCTTGTGGCAGCGCTGACTTCCTTCAGGTGACTTCCACCTCTGCCTGGCTGTATCTAGATCACTGCCCTGTCCTCTTTGGGCTCCTCCCTGATCTCACCTGCATTCCTTGGCCTCAGTGTTTGCTGCCATCCTTGCCACCCCTTCTTTCTCTGTCCTTGAGTCTTCCTTCTCCCAACACATTCTCCCATTTTCTAGTCCAGCACCTCCCTTGCTAACCTCTGAGACTTCTTCAGTGGGGATTAGAAAAATAACCTCAGCCTTTTCCAGAGGTTGGTCCCTGGTCCTGTCTCAGCCCCTAGATGACAGGGAGCTCCGCTACCATGCTCACCTTCCCCAGGGCTCTGCCTCCTGTGGCACTGGAGGGATGCTGTCAATAGCCGAGGTTCTGGAAGTTGGACTTCACACATACACACTCCCTCACCCCCTCTTCTCCCAGTGTGGGTGCCTCTGCTCCAACAGGCTACCCTTGTGAGCCCTTTGCAGAAACCCCACCACATTCTCTTACCTGGTAGCAGGAACCTGGCTGGTGGGAGGAAGGGCCTCGTCTGACCCGTGTCCCCATTACTCTCTTGGCAGCCATGACCGCCTGCCCTACCAGAGGCGATACCGGGAGCGCCGTGACAGTGACACATACCGGTGTGAAGAGCGGAGCCCATCCTTTGGAGAGGACTGCTATGGATCTTCACGTTCCCATCATCGTCGGCGGTCACGAGAGAGGGAGCCATACCGGACCCGCAAGCACGCCCACCACTGCCACAAACGCCGCACCAGGTCTTGTAGCAGCGCCTCCTCGGTGAGTGGTGGCTAGAGTGTGCTGGCTGGGGCTTCAAGGCCTCATCTCTTTCTAGCCTTCTCTCAGCTGGCTGGTCTGGGTGAGTACTGCCAGCCCTGCACACGTGCATTTGGTGTGTGTGTGTGCGTGTGTGTGTATGTGTTGTCTGGTCTAGGTACAAGGCCGAGCAGAGGGCCTGGCTCCCCTATCTTCTGGCCCATTGACAGTGGCAGCTGTAGGGGCTCTGGTTCCGGCGCTGGCTAGCTCCTGGCCTGTCTGTGTCTCCACACTGCTCTAGGCACAGGCTGCATGGGTTCAAGTGGCCAGGAACACTTCTTAGGGATCCTATTAGAGTTGCTAATATGTGACCTGGAGCTATATGACCTGGTTCTTCCCACCTAGGGATTGCCTCCACACGTAACTGAATGCTCTGATGTGTGGAATGCACCCACTTCTGCAGTCTCACCTCCACACCCCTCCCCAAAGGCCCGGAGGCTGGAGTGCCTACGGGTAGGGGAGGGTCCGCCTGTCACTCAACTCAGACTGGTAGCATCATTTATGACCTCCAGCCAGGCCCTCTTTAGCCTTGCCTCTTTGCATGGCAAGTGGGACGAGCTGCCTCTGTGATGGGACATGGAAAGAAATGACAGAAAGGCCTACAGCCCCAGGCCTTGTCCAGCTGCAGGCCACATGCCATGAGCAGGGCCTGCTGGTGTTCCTAGCATGCAAGGTTCTATAGATCTCTGCTGAGACCAAGAGCCCACGCTGCATTCAGAACTTTGGGAAGGAAAACGCGCTGTGTCTCTGAGGTTATTTGCTGTCTTCTCCCCATTCCTCTTCCCTTCCTTACTCCCGCCCCCGCAGCCATGAGGCCACTGAGGAGTACTGATGGAACCAGTGGAGGGGTCAAGCATCTTCTCTGCCTGACTCTCTAGTGACTTCTTTGGCCATGGGTTGCAGGTTTACTGTGCCGGCGCCCAGCATAACCTGGTGGCCTCTCTGCACACTGCCACACACTGCCACAGGAGGGCAGTGCAGTTGTGTGGCTCTGCTTCTCTTTTTGGTGCCCTCTGTCATCACGAGGCTTTGGATGGGCCTGGCCTGTGAGTAGCATGGGTGCCAAGGCCAGGATAGGAGCTGGCTTGGGGCCTTTGTGGGCCATTGTGGTAGGAGGCCTGGAGGTTGACCAGCCCAGAGGATTCTGGGCTCTTTACTTGCTTGAAGCTGTTGGCATAAGGGCTGCTGATAGAAGGCCGTTTCTGGTGGTGTTGTTAAGTCTGGCCACGGATGCCGTCTGGAGTAGCAGCTTTGCTCTCAGTAGCAGCTGTTAGGTATGTGCAGGGCTGCGTGGGCAAACAGGCAAGGACAGGCTGGGTATTCTGCAGCTGAAGCCAGAGTGGCTTCTGACCATTCTGGATGATTGGACCCAGGCTGGGCCAGCCACCTTCTTGCGCCGTTTTCACTGCGTCTCCACCCTGGCTGAAGCGTCATGGGAGGGCCCGGGAGGGGGAGACTCAGTGGAGGAGGGAGTCGGCTCTATGGCTCTCCGCACCGCCCAGCCGGTCCCCTCAGCAGCAGAGGCTAGTCGTCTTTCTGAGCATTTGCGGCACCCTTCTCTTAGATAATGTCCGAGTTTTCTTTACATACCTGTAGCTGTTTTTACTTTTCTGTTTTTGAAGTCAGTTTGTGTCTTGACGTGTCCCTTGCAATATCCCTATCGTTATATATGCTGTGTGCCTTATGAAATGCTGGGATCTGGAAAATCCAACCAACCAACCCACCGGCTCCTCACCGTCTCCACCTCTGCCTTTGACTGACACCTCAATCTGTCAATCGGAACCGCCTACCATGCGATTGGTCGGATGGCGTTTCGGGGGGCGGTGCATGCAGAGAAGCCAACAGAGCAGTAAGCGCAGCAGCCGGAGTGTGGAAGATGACAAGGAGGGCCACCTGGTGTGCCGGATCGGCGATTGGCTCCAAGAGCGATGTACAGCCACCTTTCGTAAAACTTTACCTCTCTACTTTCTACCCCCTTGTTAGACCAGACCTCTCCTGCCTGGAGGGGCCTCTAGTGCGCGTGGCGCCTTAGTGGGGCCACCAGTAATTGCCTGAATGACACAAACGCTAGCAACTTCTGTTTTTAAGAGTGTAGCAGTGAGAGAGAAACCTTTTTTGTTTTTGAGAATTTGAATGCTGTGAACTTGCAGGAGCTACCACCCCTCTTCCCTCCAGACCCTCATGCCCCGCTTCTTTTCTCTTCTAGATGAAATTGTGGGGAACCTGGGCGAAGGCACCTTTGGCAAGGTGGTGGAGTGCTTGGACCATGCCAGGTGAGCAGGCTTCCTGGGAAGCACTGGCCTGAGGTTCTTAAAGTTGGTGGCAGTCAGAGCCTAACCTTTTCCTTTTTGAAGGGTAGCACCAAGCAGGGTTCTGACCCGTACATTTCAGGGTTTTGCTGATTCCCTGAAATTGGGGGAAACTGCTGAGTGGGGTTCCACAGGCATGTGGCATGCCCGCTCAAGAATTCCTGGTCAGTGAAATTGCTGGCCTGCCCAATTTCCCCACTTTCCCAGGGTGGTGGAGGTGAATATCCTGGCTCTTCCTTGGCTGGATCTGCTCCCTGTGATCATTTTTAGGGCCTGGACTTGGGTAGGAGTAGAGAGTACTGCTGAGCCCAGCCCAAGCATTAGCCTCCGCCCTCTAGAGCAGAGGTTTCCAACCTTTTTGGCACTAGGGACCCTTGCTCCTGTGAGGATCTAATGCCTAATGTGCTGAGGTGGAGCTGAGGTGGTGATGCTAGTGCTTGGGAGCGGCTGCAAATACAGGTGAGGCTTTGCTCCCTCACCCCACCTGCCGCTCACCACCTGATGTACAGCCCAGTTTCTAACAGGCCAAGGACTGGCACCAGTCTGGGGCCTCAGGGTTGGGGACCCCTGCTCTAAGGGTCTGCCTGAGAGGCTGTGCTGGTCTCAGTAGGCCAGTGCCTTCTCCAGTGTGGCCATGGTTGAGTGTGGTCCCCTTTGAGCGTGCTCAGGTAGAACAGAGATATAACTGTGTTGGTTGGGGTGCTGCTGGGGGCCCCTTGCTCTCTTCCAGGCTGAACATTAGAACACTTTTGTCCCCTTGCAATTTCTTAAGACCAGAAATCTTGCCTCCTCTGCCATATGCTGGGTGGTCACCTCCTGGGAGCCACTGTCTGCCTGACTTAATGGCCCTCTCTTAGGTTTGGCACTCTAGTTACAACATGCTTAGCTGTCTTGGCTGTCTCATTTGAGCCATGCGGTGCCCATATATGACTCTTCCAGTAGTTTAGAGATGAAGAAATATGCTCAGGGTTTGCCCATATTCCCTCGCCGTTGAATGGTGGAGTGGGTACCACTGTACTGCAGTGCTCCCTTGTGGAGAGGGGTGCTTAGAGAGGACAATTAGACCTAGTAGTCCAGCTGGCCATGGAGCCTCCCAAAAAAGTAGTGACGGTGACTGAGAGGAAGGCTTCCCAGGCTCCTGGTTCCTATTTAAATACCCCTTTGACCCAGGAGGTTAGGGTTGGGACCAGTAGGCATAGGGACATGTAGACTGTACTGTGACTGGGAGGGATGAGGCAGATCTGAGAGCTGTGACACATGGGGGCAGCTGAGCTTTCTAGGCTGGGCCACTTTTAGTACCTAGAGGGATGTCACTAAGGGGCCGGCGTAGGGCTCAGGGAACTTTCAGGGGGTCCAAAGGGAGTCATCTAGTAGGGTTGTTGTGAAGAGGCAGGATTCAGCTTAGCAAAAGGAGGGGACTTAACCTCAGAACCATCCAGCCCTGATAGTGGCTATCTGTGGAAGTGATGAGCTCTCTGTCTTGAGGGTTGGAATGCCATTGAGGGATCCTGTTCTAGGACGAGGCTGGTGGCCTTTCTTTGAGGTCCTTTCCTGTCCTGAAAGTCTGGGAAAATGGGATAGGGAGAGAAGAGCAGGCAGGGTCTGCTGCAGAAGATGCCTCTGCCCTGGGGCCTGTAAGGCTTTCTGTAGGCACCAAGGCCAGCCTCCCAGAAGCCACACCCTCGTGGGCTAGGGCTTCTTACTCCAGTTCCCTAGCTGGCATTTGAACTCTGGCTTTCCCTTCTAGCCTCAATAGGTTTCCTTCTCTGCTGGTGGATTGGGGAGCGGGTGAGGGGAAGTGTAGAGCAGGAATTGTTAAAATCCTCAGTGGTCTCTGATAATGCTGTGGCTAGTAGGTTGGCAGGCAGGACCAGAGGGGGTGTGGTAAAGAGCGCAGTCCTTGGCCTCCCAGTGAGGGGTCCCTATTCCTTGTTATACCTCTTGCCAGGCTGAAACCCCCATCCCAGGGGGAGCCATTTGCCCAGAGTTGTAGACATGCTTGGGAAGTTCAAGAGGTACTGAAAGAGGGTGCTGTGTGGACAGCCTGGCAGGGGTCAGGCTAACTGGCCTACAGGTTGGGTTACTGAGTGATCGATCACTGGGGCTGGTGTTGGTCAGCAGGACAGGCCTCTCTGCTCCTCTGCTCACTCTTCCCTAGGGGCTGACAGTAACTGAGATCATAAAAGCCTAAGGTGGCACAGATGCCAAGGGAGCTTGCTGGAACCGGCTGAGTGTCAAGTATTTGTTCTCCTTGGAGCAGACCCTGTTCCCGGAGTCCTAAGTGGTGTCTGCCAGGAGTTGCTGGGTTGGGGTAGAGGGTAGGGGAAGGGTTTGGGCAGCTTCTCATGAGAACCTTTGTTTCTTTCTCCCGTTGCAGAGGGAAGTCTCAGGTTGCCCTGAAGATCATCCGCAATGTGGGCAAGTACCGGGAGGCTGCCCGGCTAGAAATCAATGTTCTCAAAAAAATCAAGGAGAAGGACAAAGAAAACAAGTTGTGAGTGTCAGCAAGGAATGGGAGGAAAGCATTCACTGGGGACAGCATCCTCTCCAGCCCCAACTGCCTGGACCCCCTGGGACTGAGCAGTGTCCTCTCACCTGGTTAGCACCCTGCCTTCTCCCTACACCCAGAGCCAGGAGAGTTGGGTAAATGAGTCTTGCTGGAAGGAGCCTTTGGAATTCAGTCTAGGCTCCACCACGACCAGCTCTGAGTTCAGAAGCGGGCCTCGCAGCCATGCATTTGTGGATTGGGGGCCTCGTTGGGTGTGGTGGGCATTAAACAAGATATAAACCAGAAGCTGTTTGGGGCTCTTGCGTAGTCAGACACCCAAAGGAGAGCTGCCTCTAGCATACAGGTGCTGAGCCCTGCAGGCTTGGGAAGTTCCACTGAGCGAGTTGAAAAAGGCACTGCTAGTCCTGTGGCATGTCGTGGCATTATTCCATGTTTTTTAGAAGTTATCATTATAATTTACCATATCATTAAGTAGATAAGGCAGGAGACCTCAGACCAGAATGGCTCCCCACCCCACCTCCTTCACAGCAGGAAGTTCAGACCTTGCTCTGAGCTGATCTAGGTGATGGCTGGTGGGGAGATGTGCTCTTGCTGTTAACTGATTCTCTTTCTTCGTGTGTATCTGCATCCTGGTGTGTGACCCAGTGGCCTGGGAGGGAGTGGGGACTGGCTTCATCTGAGGGAAGGGGTGAGGCAGCCAGCCCCCTCTCCCCAACACAGAGCCTGATTCCCACCCATCCTTCTCTCTCAGCCTGTGCGTCTTGATGTCTGACTGGTTCAACTTCCACGGTCACATGTGCATCGCTTTTGAGCTCCTGGGCAAGAACACCTTTGAGTTCCTGAAGGAGAATAACTTCCAGCCTTATCCCTTACCACATGTGCGGCACATGGCCTACCAGCTCTGCCACGCCCTTAGATGTAAGTGTCCATCATCAAATGGAACGTGAGTGGTCACATACCTGGCAGGAAAGTTACCTTGTAGTTTTGCTGGCCTCCATTCACTCCAGCACACTGCTAACCATTTTGCTGTGCCTGAGACATACCAAGGCCCTTTTGACTGAAAGGCCTTCAGTTGTGAATCTGTGTAGATGGAGAGGCTGAAGCCTCCATCAGGGGCTGTCTGAGCCAACCTCTGCCCCAGACACTCAGGGAAAAACACTGCTCTAGAATTCTCCCAGGTACCAGTCCTGCTTGCACTTTCCTGCAAAGGATGAAAAGTTCTAAGTGACCTGGGCGATTCCAGCCATAGCTCCTGCCCACACGGACACCCTCACTACCACTTCACGTCTGTTTGCCAGCATATTTGGTGGTGTTCATGCTCAACACTGCAGGATTTGCAGTGGTTGGAGGAGGACAGCAAAGCTCCTTGGAGGGGAGGTAGATAGACCTAGAGCAGGGTCTGCGTAGATGGAGGGGACAGGGAAGAGTGCTCCAAGCAAGGTGTGCCAGCTCAGTGATGGCCTAGAGCCTGGCAGGTTCTCGGTCTGATGAAGGAGGACCTGAGTTGGGGAGAGGTGGGCTGCATTGCTGTTAAGGGTCCTGAGTGCCAGATGGGAGCCTGGAGCCTGAAAGTGATGAGTGGCAGGGCACCACTATTAGTGGGACAGTGACTGGAGGAAAAAGGATTTCTTGCCCAGGACTAGAGATGAGGAGAGGTAGGGCTGGCTTCATGGGTGGTTTTGGGCTTGGTTTAATGATCTCTGGCCACCAGCTTAACATTCTTAAGCTTCAGAGTAAGGGGACCTGCATTTTCATTTTGCCTTGGGCCCCACAAATGATGTAGCTGGTGCTGGGTAGAGGGAACCTCCCCAAGGCTGATGCTGCAACTTTGCTGAGAGAGGGGCTGAGGAGGCCTGCGCCCTGCAGAGGTAGAGGGAGATATTTTGAATGGAGTCACTCCTGCTTCCTCATCTAAAGTATCGGAAACCTCCGAGAACCTTTAAGAGGGAAGCCAGTGCAGAGGCAGAGCTCGGGTTTGCTCCTTTGGCCTACTGCTGAGGTTACAGTGTGAGGGGCTCTGGCAGACTGGTCTGGCCTGCAGTTGGTAGGAGCCAGAGAGGAAGCCCAGGTTCTTAGTCTGCTTCCCTCCTCTCCTGTCTCTCCAGTTCTACATGAAAACCAACTGACCCACACAGACTTGAAGCCAGAGAACATCCTGTTTGTGAATTCTGAGTTTGAAACCCTCTACAATGAGCACAAGGTATGGTGGAGGGACGGCAAGGCCCCACTCCAGGACTGGGTTTACCCACTGGGACAGAGTCCTGACCTGGCTCTCCTTCCTCGCCTCTCAGAGCTGTGAGGAGAAGTCAGTGAAGAACACCAGCATCCGCGTGGCTGACTTTGGCAGTGCTACCTTTGACCATGAGCATCACACGACCATTGTGGCCACCCGTCACTACCGCCCGCCTGAGGTGATCCTTGGTGAGTGACAATATAGCCCCCAACCCAGATAAAGTGTGCGGTTGCTGGGAGAGAATGAATAGAGGAAGTGATGTACCTGTCTGCCACCCAGGGCCAGTGTCATGGGTCACTGTGGTTGTCAACTTGACCTTACCAAGAAAGGGAACTTGGGATGTGGGCAAGAAACCTGCCAGCTGGTGTGGCAACTGCCCTGTGACCTCTAGGCTGGAAGCACAAAGCTCAGTCTCACAGCTTTTCTCCATCTTGACTTTCAGAGCTGGGCTGGGCACAGCCCTGTGACGTCTGGAGCATTGGCTGCATTCTCTTTGAGTACTACCGAGGCTTCACACTTTTCCAGGTGAGGCCCCCTCCCACTTTGCTCTTACTACCCTGAGTGCTGATAACTCTGATACGCCATAGGGACCTGGTGTGGGAAGCTCTTCTTAGGCCCACCAATCAGCCATGTTGTGAGATTCAGACTCTTGAGGGTTGTAGATGCTCAGGAGAAGGCAGAGGTCAGGGTAGCTGAAGCACTCAGTCTTAAGCTTAGCCACCAAAGATGGAGGACTGGGGACAGAGGAGTGAGCATTCGAGGAAAGAGGCACATGAGTGAGGGTGTGGAGATGAGCTAGGGTGGGTTAAGTTCTGGGTAGAGAGTGAGGTATGTAGCAGGCTACCACAAGGCCAAAGCTGGGAAGGTACTTGCCCATCTTTGTCCCTTATTCTTCTTGAGGGACTGAGGCTGGTAGTGACCCCTGCTTGCTCTATCCCTGACTTTCTACAGACCCATGAAAACCGAGAGCATTTGGTGATGATGGAGAAAATCCTAGGGCCCATCCCATCACACATGATTCACCGTACCAGGTAAGGAGCCTGACCTAGGGGCCTTTCCCCTCTAGGCTGTGGGTCAGCAAGCTACTAGATAAGTCTTTGCAGAATGTTCCATGGCTCCTCCAGGCTCATAGCAGCCTTCACTGTATGCTTGAGTGGCCTCGCAAACCTGCTGCCCAGAGCTTCCTGCCCTGCTGAGTCAGCCCAGGATCTCGTCTGGCTTTCCTGCCATTCCTTAGGCTGCTGCTATTTCCCCCAACCCCCACTCAAGACTTGACCCCCTCCCTTCATTTTCAGGAAGCAGAAATATTTCTACAAAGGGGGCTTGGTTTGGGATGAGAACAGCTCTGATGGCCGGTATGTGAAGGAGAACTGCAAACCTCTGAAGGTCAGTTTCTGGCTTCCCTCAGCTCAACTCATGCCAAGGAGACCCCAGGCACTGGGCACACATACAGCAGAGAGACAGGCCAGGCAGCTAAAGACTGCCCCCTCGCTCCAGCTCTATGGGAGGCTGCACTCAAGGCTGCTGGGTGCTGGCAGTGGGTGCTTCTTGCAAACTGTCCCAGAGGGGTCCTTAGCCCTACCCCTTCCCCACAAGGTGGCTATGAATATAACTGGAAGAGCCAAGTATCAGAGACCCTGCTGCTTCCTGTCCCCCTCTTCTCTCAATTTTGGGAAAAACTAGGCAGGACTGAGGTGGAGGGGAGGGAAGATCTAGACATGGCCAGGAAGCCTCTATCAACTGCATTTGGTGCTTGGACAGTGAATTTCACAGAGGTGATTTCTGCTCACCTGTCAGGACTTTTGCATGTGGGGGCAGAGGCACCAAACCAGCAAGACACCCAATAGCCTGACAAGTTCAGAGCAAAATGCTATTACAGGCATGAAAAGGAAGGCGCTGTTCATTGTCCAAGAGGGCAGAAGTAGTTCTCCAGGAGGCATCACTGCCTCCTCAACCCATGCAGCAAGTCTTCCCAGAGGCCGGGGGACCTGCTGTGGCTTCCCATGACCCTGCCATCACACTGAGGCACCTTGTGTCCTTGAGCAGAGTTATATGCTCCAAGACTCCCTGGAGCACGTGCAGCTGTTTGACCTGATGAGGAGGATGTTAGAATTTGATCCTGCCCAGCGCATCACACTGGCAGAGGCCCTGCTGCACCCCTTCTTTGCTGGCCTGACCCCTGAGGAGCGGTCCTTCCACACCAGCCGCAACCCCAGCAGATGACAGGCGCAGGCCACCACATGAGGAGATGGAGAGTGGGACTGGGCTGCCCACCCCTTTTCTCCAACCTCTAACCACCGGGCCCCAGGGCCAGAGCCACCCAACGAACAGTGCAATGTGAAGGAAGGCAGGAGCCTACAGGGGAGGAGACTTGATGCCCGGCTGCCAGAAAGCACAGATTTGACCCAAGCTATTTATATGTTGTAAAGTTATAATAAAGTGTTTCTTACTGTTTGTAACCCCTGGTACCAGTGTGTCCGTCTCCAGGCTCCTTGCCTTCTCCCTTCTCTATTAATAAAGTCTTTCTTAGCAGTTCAGCTTGCGGAGAGCTAAGTGACCTGGGCCAGGCACATAAGGCGTAGCCAGTGACAAGATCAGAAACTGGGGTGTCCCTCTGGGCCCAGGAGAAGAGCAGTTCTAGCCCTGAGGCGGCAGGCCTTCTGAACCATCCCAGAAGACACCTGGGCCTTGTCCTGCACCTGTTCCGGGGCTGTACCTCTCGGCACTATGGAATCTTAAGGGAACTGGCCCGCTGCAGTTCTCCAGGCAGCATCTGGTTTTACCTATCTGTCCAGCCCTGTTACTGGCTGGGGCTTTGGGCAGTATGTGCCCCAAAACTACGGCTTACTGAAGGCTGTCAGGCATAGGACAGCTTCTAGGGCTGGGGTGGCAGTACCTTACTGCCGCCTATAGAGCAAAATTTACCACAGAGCACGAGACTCCCATCATTCAGCTTTATTTCAGTGCTGGTTTTGGTTCCCCAAGAACTGCATGAGTGGTAGTCCTGACTACCTGACTGGGGCCCCTTGGGGACTGGGCACTGTGGGCAGGACATCTCTGAACAGAACGAAAGATAATGGAATCATGCTTTAATACCACCCAGGAAGGCCTAGACTGAGGGCAGGAAGAAGTTCTAGAGCCACCAGAGGAGGAAAAAGTGTGGGCACAAACTCCTAGTGGCCCCACAACAAGGCCATCATCCCCAGGGCCACTGCTACTTACTGGAGTGTGCAGTCTTTTGGGCCAGGGTTCTTCCAGCTCATTTGCCACCATACCCAATCAGGGAGCCTCACAGCATCAGCAGGTAGCTAAAGCCTGTTTAATGGTTGCTTACTGAAATGCCTGTAATCCAGCACTGCTCCTCAGATTATGGCCCTGCCTCTAAAGAGAGGGTCCCATCTTAAGAGCTGCTTGGCCCTGAGAGTGAGCAGAGGCTCAGGGAGGGATACACAGCACAAAGCTCACAGTCTCTGGCCCTCCCACTGCTGGAGACAATTTAACATTTGAGGGAGGATAGGAGGAAAGGAGGGACCAGCCCTCTCTGCCCTGCCTCATCTCCTGGCTGTGTTCTTATATGGAAAATGACAAGTAGCCTGAAACCCATGGTACCAATGCCTACCTACCCTGTGTCCAAAATCCTTGGCAAGCCTTCACACTCACTCCCTTCATCATAATGGGTGGGCACAGAGCAGAAGGAAGCCTGAGCCCTGAAAAAGGCTTTAAAGCCTTTTGCAAGGGCTGCTGCCAGGGACTCCAGGGCAGATGTGGCTCCTGTTTTACCAGCCTCTAGGGCTTAGGCCTGCCATGGTCCAAAAGCTTAGTGCCTTAGGACCTGAGCTGCAGTGTGTTCCTATGACTGAGCCTCCCCAGCTAGCTCATTCAGAACTAGCCTCATTTTGGCATCTCTGAGACGGTGCTGGCCCTAAGCCTGCTCATCTAGAGTGGACAATCAAAAAGGGTTCAAATCCAGACACTAAGGAACTGGGGTGGAGCCCAGACACGGGAGGGACATGCACCCTGCTCTGGGATGACAGCTATAGAAGACCACTTCAGGGGAAGGGCAGGGGTACATATGTGTAGCAAAGGAAGTAGGGAGAGTGGTGGCCTAGGACAGAAGCACCAGGGAGCCTCTTCTGGCTCAGCACCAGGCCCCTGCCAGGGGCCTCCCCAATACCGAACATTAAAGCTGTACCCTGAGGGGCTTTGGCCCCAGACTAAGCAAATGCTCGGTCCCCAGCGAGAGAGGGTATGGGATTAGGGGACACTACTGGCAAGAATGGGCACTGTGGTCCTACAGTAACAATCTTATACTAACTGTGCTGAAAGCAACAGAAAAACAGTATAAAATTCCAGTACAGTAAAACCATCCAATGCCACCCCCTTACCCGCCTTTCTGAGTGACAGAGTGGGAAGGAGGAAGGACCTTTGGAAAAAATCCCAGCATAAAACTTGGATCAGCTCAGGAGAAAGGGTCAAAAGTCCCCAAATCACCTCTGGTGGGGCTCAAAGCCTCACAGCCCTCAAAATGAATGGAGAGTGCAAGTGTGCCCTCTAGGGAACAGCTGCAGGGCAGCCAGGTGTACATGATACAGAGCAAGGGCTGCCCAGCTGGGGAAATGAGGCAGTGGGGGAGGGAGGAAGACAAAGCCACAAGCTCTGAAACAGAGCAAGTACAGGCCCCCAAACAGGACCTACCCCACTCCACAAGGCTCTCTCCCAGGCCCAGTGGCTGTAAACCTGAAACACAGTCTGTGAACTGCCTAAGTCTGTAAACAAAGCCCCATTGGCCAGTGGGGCCGAGTGTAGAGAGGCCTGGAGCCCCTGTACACTCAGCCAGCTACCTGCCCCACACGTCTGGTGGGAAAGCCTTCCCTGGCTAAGGGCAAGTGACAGGTCAGCTTTAAATATGATCTGTGCTCTCACAGAAGATACAAACCCAAAAGAGAAAAAAATTTAACAAGGTCCATGAAGCTTCACATCCTTAAGGCGTTTGTTGTCAAGTTCAGTATCAGGAGCAGCAGGGAATTATAGGGTCCAGGCTGCCCAGAGCCCCTCTAGGCAGAATGCAGTGGGATGACAAACTTGCAGCCAAAGGGTGAGTGGTAGTTGATGCCCACCTCCTGGAATACCTGCTGGGGAATGCCGATGTCACACAAGTAGACGCGGCCCGCATGCTCTCCCAGTGGCAGAGGCAGGCCCAGAGCCAGTGACCACTTGGCATCGATGCCCTGTTCAACTTCATGCACAGGGGGATCTATGCTGAGCACTGGTGCCCGGTTCTGGTTGGCCCAGGCCACAGCTGCCTTGTACCAGGGCTGATCCCGCAGGAAGGCGTTCTCGGGGCAATCCAGGCAGTTGATCACCAGGTCCACGGGGCTAGTGGGCAGATCTGCAGGTGGAAAGAAGGCCATCTGAAAATCCCTATAAGCAGAGTGCAGCCACGGCTGGGACTAGAACCCAGGTGGCCCCTCAAGTGTCTTGTTCAGACACCACGCCAATGCCTTTCCACAGGCTAGCCTTCTAAGGCTGGGCCAGGATTCAAGCCTCAGGAGTTCCAAGGCTTAGATTGGCTGTGTGCTAGAGACCAAGGGCATATCAGCCCGATGGACCACTGTCCTCATGGAGCTCCCAGGCTAAAGCATTGTCCTGCTGGATATGCAAAGCTTCTCGGAGCACAAAGCCCTCGCCTCCTTGGCACATCTAATTCACTCTCAGGGTACATTATAAGCTCTGGGAAGGCGGAGTCTACTGCCCAGTCAGCCCTCACAGGGAGCTGCTGACTGCTATTTGCCGACTAGCCCTAGAAGTGTGAGCAGGCTCAATTATTCTCCTCTGGGCTGGCCTCTCTTGCTATTCTCATGGAAATGGGTCCTCCTCATAGCCAAACCTTAAAAATGGGGAGGCAACCTATCACTTTTCCCAGGCATTTAAAAAGGCTTTTCTGCTCTAAGTAGGCCTCTGGGCAGTATAAGAACAGTAAGAATGTAAGACTCCACCAGCCTAAGAAGTTAAAACAGAGAATAGCAGAAATCTGAGGAAAGTCAGGGTCAGCCTCCCTCAGGCTTGCCTCCTGGCATAGCTGGGATAGGAAGGCTTTGGGGCAGCCAGAGAAAGATTTGCCTGGAATGGGCATCATGTTATAGATATCAAGAGGGGGAATTCACACCAGGCACCCTTCCCAGCTCTCATCCTAAAGTAATATTTCTCAGAGACCCACAGCTCCTTTACTTAGGACAGGCCACCATGGGTCTGTGTGCCCATAGGCACCTGGCCTGAGAATTAGGAGACTGAGGTTCTGGCTCAGGCTCTAGCTCCAACTTGCCATCGGTCACTGAGCAAGGCCCTTTCTTTGGACCATATTTGTTCACCCCACTTCTCCCCTATTCTTCCTTAAACCCACTCCAATCAGACTTTACGCCCACCACTCCATGTGAAACTGCTACTGTCAAGAGCATCAGGGGATTGCTTCCACACTGCTAAATCCAGTAGCCGATTCTCAGTCTTCATTTGAAATTAACCCAGAATTGCTTACTGACACAGCTCATCACACTCTACTATCCTCACTTGCCTTTCAGGCACCAGACCCTCCTGGTTTTCCTCCTTCTTCACTGACCAACCACTCCTTCCCTTTCTCCTTAGCTGATATCTCAACTCCCTGACTTCAAAACAAAGACTCAGTCTAACAACTTCTCCATCTACCCTCTCTTCCTAAGAGACATCTTGTCCAAGTTCATTATTTCTTTAAATACCAACTACACACTTTTAACTCTGGAATGGATCCTGTCACTTAAGTCGACTCATCTACATATCAATCGACATTTCCATCTGCATATCCAGTGGCGTCTCTAACTGAGCTGTTCTTCCTCCCCTAAGACCTCCCATTTCAGTGATGGCACCTATATTCTCCTTCCAGTTACGCAGGCCAAAGACCTTAAAGTCACTCTTAACCCTTTTCTTTCTCTCATTCCCTACATCCAGTCTGGAGACCCTATCTTCATGATTCAGAAACTTTCACCACCGTTCACCACTTCTACCAATACCATCTCACTCTCCAATTTATCACAGCCTCTTACATACCTCCCTTTGTAAGCCTATAGTTTACTCTCAGGCCAGAATGATCGTTTGGAACCCGAGTTGGATTATATCTTCTACTTCATCTTCTAGTGACTCTCCATCTAGCCCCAGTAAAAGTTCAAACCTTTACAGTGATCCACTTTATGACCTGACCCTGAAATGTCCAAGTCTGCTATTCTTCACCCAACCCTCCAACATTCTCTATCTCCCTTCCCTGCTTTATTTGTCTTCATAAAACTCACTACCTTCTTACTTAACAGAGATGTTACTTACCATCTTTTCATCTGTTCTAACCCGAATGTTAAGCTCCAGGGAAGCATGGATTTAATAAAAAAAAATCTATTGCCCTATCCCCAGTGTCAGGAACAGTGCCTGTTCCATAAATGTTTGTGAAATGAATAAATAGGTTCCCCACTTTTTATCTGAGTAGTGGGAGGAGGGTGAAGGGATGGGAAGTAGGCAAATAGACACCAGAAATAATTCCAGCATGTATGAAGACTACACTCATGGTGCTTTTCACCCTGTCACCACTGGGTGGTACCATCAGACCATCAAATTACCAAGGAAAGAGGTGGCCTCAGCCCAGCCCTGCGCAGGTGCTCACCTTTGAGGCTAGACACTTGTTGGCCTTGGGTCTTGCAGAAGAGAGACAGCTCATTGGTGATGGATTCTAGCATCTTGACAAAATTGGGTAGGAAGAGGATGACCTGGACATCATGGTTGGCTAGGTGCCTTCCACAGCTGATACCCTGAGCCCCCTTTACATGGGGCCCACATAGCAGGGCCACTGTAGGCCTCTGATGAATATTTTTGGGATTCAACCTGGAAAAGGGGTAAAGATGTGTTATTGGCTGAAGATCTGGCAATTCCTTGCACCCTAAACCAAATGAATGCCTCAGCACCTGCTGTTCTCAGAATTCTTGATAGCCCAAGGTTCCAGAAGGGGCCAAAATCCACTTCAGGACAGGTCTACAGGGTGGCATTCTCACTGTCCCAGACCCCAGTGTCATCTGCTGGGTTCTCTCACTAGGTAGTTCACCCAGAGCTTGTTCCATATAACACTGTTGCCAGGACACTGCTTTCTGACCAAGAACACTTACTATTCTCACGGTATGAACCTATTAGCTCCAAACTCTACTTAACAAAGATGCTTTTCCACCTCTGCAGTCTTCCTTGTTTTTTTTTCCCCCCAATATGCCTGCTTCATGACAGCAAGGCTGGTCTCATTATGCTTTCCTGTACTCGTAAAGCTTTCTTGCTTCTGCTCAGTGTCTCCTGTCCAGAAAGCCCTTTGCATGTCAGACTCTGACCTACCTTTTCTTTGCGATCCAGCTCAAGGCTCATCTCTTCTAGGATTATTCTGGTTCAACTCCTAAGAAACTCCCAGCAAGTACCAACCAGGATAATTCTAAACTGTCCACAGTTTCTAGTCCAAGTTCTCTTATTGAGCTGCCAAGTAAGCTTCAATAAAGGTAACGTTGTAGATACTAACAGTACCTATTTCATAGGATGCTGTGCAGATTAATGGATGTACAGCACTGAGAACAGAGCCCAACACAAAGTGCTCAACTGGCGTTAGTACCATTATAGCACTGGTCACAGAGGAGGCAGTAAGCTCGGGGAGCCCCAGCCTCCTAGGCTGGCAGCTGCCTTGGACACCCACTTCCTGATAAAGTCACTTTCCGTTTCCTGCCATTCAAAGCTGAGACTTCTCTGGTCTCAGAGAAGCCACAAGTAAGGAGATTTGCAGGATTAGCCCTGGAGCTGTGCCCAACTCACAGGCCATGCCTTCTGCCTAAAGGGCAAGAAGATAGAGGGAGATAGCCAGCCAGAAACAGGTCCCTGATGAGGCAGAAACAGTAACTTATTGGTCTCCCTAAGGGAGAAAGAGGACAGCTGCTGTCAAGCAAAGGGGAAATTCCTGCCCTCCAAATAAATTTGGGGAATTTAACAACATACTCTACATATACACCAAATCATTCATTTCCCAGACTATGTTTGCATCTTAAAGAAATATGATGAGTACTCCTCCTTTCAGACAGGTACTGTAGAGTTCTGGCATCTGACTCATCCATTTGTTTCCTAAATGGACTTTCCTTCTCACAAAGGCATCCCCCATCAGAGGACTCAAAGCAGACCATGGCACCCACATACTCAACAGCCAGGGAGACCTGGCTCCACCACTCACCAGCAAGGTGACATGGGCAAGTCTTTCAGCTCTCTGAGCCTTAGCTCATTCATCTTACAAAACTAAAGTTATGAAGATCAAATTCAATGCTGCTGTGAAAACACAGTGAAAAACTGCATGGTACCTGATGTACACAAAAATGATTACTAGCTGTGGTTATCCGTCTCAAAGGAAAACCAGCAACTGCTGCAAAGGACAGGAGGTGGCCCTTCTAAGTTCAGACAGGCACAAAAACAGCCTGCCCCAAGAAGCTGGCTAGAGAGGAATGTGATTTTGTAGGGACATTCAGATCCTCTCCCCAAAACTACTATTTCTGGGAAGCCACTTAGGCAGTCACAGAACCAAGGGCCAGCTTGCACTAACTTCCTCCTTTGGGGGTTCTCCACTGGCTCTTCCCTGTCACAAGACAGGCAAGGGATCTAGCACAGTTGAGAAGCAGGCCTAAATCAAAGGGAAAGGTGGAACAAACACACCCACAAATCTACAGGGCAAGGGGAGTGGGGGAGCAAGAAGAGGAAATCTCACATCCAGCTTGGATCACTTTAGACCTCACTCTCCCACAAGGTTGCCAATGTCCTCCTCTTTATTGAAAATCTAGCAGACACTTGTCAACTCTAATTGTGCCTGATCTCTCAGTTGTACCACTGTCCATTCCTTTAGTCTTCAAACACTATTTCTTTGGTTCTGAAGCACTATCTTTCAGTTTTCTTACCTCTCTGGCTTTCTTTCTCAGCCATTTTGGAAGGCTTCTCATCTCTTAACTATGCTTTTAATGCTGATGTTTCCCAGAATTCTACCCTAGGCCTGTTCCTCCCTTTACATCCTCTTCTTAGAGGATCTCATCTGCTCTTCTATCATCTATGAGCTGATGACTTACAGATCTTTCTTCTGCTCAGATTTTTTCTAAACTTAAGATCCAGATTGCTAATGGTCTATCCAGCTATCTCACAGGCCTCTCAAACTTAACAAAACAAGATCCACTACCTCCCACAAACATGCTCCTGCTCATCTCACATTCCCTATCACAGTGAATGTTATTACTGCCCAACCAGGTGTACATGCTGGAAAGCTTCAAGTTCAGTGACCATGGACATTCTACTTTCTATCACCCCCACATTCATTCCATGACCCTTCTGCTGTTGATTTTATCTTTATGCCGCCCCCCTCACACACACTTATCTCCACTTCTCTGATCCCTATTTCCCTGGTTGGGGTCACCATCATTTGGTTCCTGGCTCAGTTTTGTTAGTTTTCCTAACTGGTCTCACTGCCTCCAGTCTTGCCTCCATTCAATCTACTCAGCCAAAGTCATTTTTGTTTAAAACCCAAGACTAATCATGTCACAGCCCTACTGAAATCCCTTTAGCAGCTCCCTTACTGCTCAGCTGCAGCAAAGCCCTACTTTCCAGCCACTCCGAAAGACTTATGGATCCCTACCACTTCCGTGGTCTCTTAATTTTTTCTGTTCTTGGCACATGCTACACCCTAGATCCAGACTACTTTCCTCCTTCCTGCTTGCCCCTTAATTCCCCCTTGCTCTGCAGGACTCAGCTTAGCTGCCCCGCTCTAAGAAGGGTGACTGGATTCTCAAGACTGGAGTAAAAATGTGGCTTCCTGGAGAATCTTCTGTTTCCTCTACAAGGGCATGGTACTTTCTGAAGAGCACACTAGGCTAGAGGGTGGGAGCATATTTTATTCTTCTTTGTATCCCTAGTCCTAGCACAAGATCTGGTACATGGTATCAGTAAATGTCTACAACTAAAGTTAAGCACTGCTCCTGATATATGAACCTGAAAGGCAGGTGAAAAGGTACCAAACTCTAGCTCTCCCAACCAGTTGTCAGGGTGGTTCTAGAAGTTCTTAGGTATGGAATTTGAGAGATTTGTATCCCAGCCCCTTTGAGTGAATGACAAGTGCTGAAGGCCAGGCCCCTGAAAGTTCTTAGAAGGCAGGCCTGTGACAGTAGCAGTCTCAAAGCCAACTGTTATCAGGAAAGAAAGGGTTAAAGGGTGGCTTGCTGAGAGAAGAATGAGGACTTCCAGAAGAGGGCTAAGAGGAGCAAACAAAAACCTTCCAGCATCCAGGCAAGTGGCTTCATAGAGGTGTTCCCATTAGTTGAGCAGCAGCTATCTGATGAACTCCTCTTGTGTGAGGCATGGTGGTGGGGCCCTGGCAGAGCAGCACCACCCCACACTTGGCACCCAATAGTCTAGAGGCATTTACCTGTTGGGTCCTCCAAGCAGAGTCAGTGCCATCTGACTGGCACAGACGCCCGTCATCTCCAGTCTCCGCTCCAGAGTCAAACCATGCTTTTCAGCCACAGACAACAGCTTTTTATGTAGCTCATAGGAAACACTTGGGACAACCAGGCCAGAGTCTGCAATCCAACAGGTGAGGAGAGAAAAGGACAATGATTATAGGAAACCAGGTCCACAAATGGGTGTATTCCTAGTCCTAGCAGAAGACCTGGTATATGGTAACAATAAACGTACCACGTACAAATCCAGGATTCTGTGAAAGCCAAGATGTTACGACTGACTCTGCCCTCACCCATCTGCCTCATCTGCGACTGAAGCATACTATGTAGACCCCCAGAGGCTCAAGCAGTGGATGCAGAACTGAGTAACAACTTGTTCAAGTTACCATACGGAGTGGGGGTGAACTTAAGCTCTCTTAGCAGCTTACCTTTGACCATGATGGCCAGATTCACCAAGATATATTTGGTACTACCAAGAAAAGGCCAGCACAGAGAATGTAACAAACAACCTATTAACCACATTAGGAGATAGCATGCTTGTCTCAAAGTGGGAGAAAGTTTGTCCCAGTCGGGGAGTTTTCCTCACAAGCAGACCCCATATCCTTCCCTAGAAGTAGAATAGACACTACCTAACCCTCTCAACCCTCTAGTCCTGCTATTCAATTTCAAGACAGGATGATTCATTCATCTCATTTGTTCCCTACTTCTTCTTCCTCCTCTTCTCTTCTATTTAGCTCTTTCTCTTTGCTTAAGAAATTCAACTAGCAACTTGTTTTCTCATATAATTTGTCATTTTCTCCCCATCTGGGGTGAACGTGACCTATTACTCATACCACAGGGAAACAGTACACAGGAAGTAACCTATGGCTTGCTTTAAGGTATTCAGAAGAATCCTGCACATTTTATTCACCATAAATAGAGAGAACTCTATAAGGGTTGGAGAGAATCAGTCATTGAAAGTACATCATGCAAAGTACTTGGTTTTATAAGATCAAAGTCTGCAATAGCTGCTACACTTGAAAAAGTCTACAGTACTACATGTATCAGTATCAACACACCAGGTGCCATTTCAGGGCCCAGAACAGCAGGACAGGAAACAGCAAAGTCAAAAATTATGATCCGTAATGAGCAGCTTTTACCTTGACGACTAACGCTATCTCAAAAATGCTAAAAATCACTGGGAACTGACCCTTTGCAAAGAGCCCCATCTGGCCTCACTGGCTGACAGACTAACAAACAAGATTCCCATTAGCAAGTCATTGTGGACTGCATGTAACTACCTGTCTGGAAAGGTCAGATGCTTTTTTAGATCCTGTGTCCTCATCTATACTGGAATGTAAACTCCTCGAAGTCGGGAAAGAAGCCTTTCACTTCTTGGTCCCCCACCTCCTCAACTTGTCTTAGCTATATTTTTCAATAGAGGTGAGTTCGTTCACATCAGATACTCAAACATATAAGTGATGCAAACCTAGTGCTATTTCTGGTCTGGCCAAACTCTAAGGTGGAAGTTCATCATCATCCTATTGGTTCCAGAGCCTTATATAAAAAAACTTGTCTTTTTTACTGATTGTTCAAGAGAAATTTCTTGAGGTTCTATCAGGTGTCCAATCTTGCCTACACAGATTCTTAAAATCACACAAAATGAGATTATGGCTGCACATTTTAACAACAGGAATCTAAGCACAAAGACTGAACCTAAAGCCCTCAGGTCTGTATCCTCCCAAGGGAAGGTCAAGAATAATAATTTAATGTAATGATGATAATAAAATAAAAATATCTACACATTAAAATGAACACTATCCTGTTGGTTGATGGAGCCTCTCTATCTGCCTGAGTCCTATTCTGCCTTGGGCAGAGACAACAGTGTCATCAGGAACACTTGTCGCTCCTCTACTCTCACCCTTTCAGAAATGTCAGTCATTGATGTACCAGGTGCCAGTGCTGGAGGCTGCAGCCTGACCTTGCATGTCAACAGCTGATTAAAACAGCCATTTTTATGAGCTGCTCCAGACACACACATATTATCAGAACTATTCAGGAACCATTGATAGCAGTGTAAAAAAGGTGAATAAATTCTCAGGAGGCCTAAGCCACTTACAACCCTAAACCTGTCAGGCAAGTCACGCATATGCCTACTTCAAACACCCTCTTCACCTGCACAGTCACGTAAGGGAGAGCTTTCCCTCAAGTCTGTGCATTTCTTCACCTACTTGTTCTCTTTCTGTTGAATTGAAAACGGGTCACAGCAGCGAGACTTGGGCCTGCCGCCCTACAATCAAGCGGCTTTCTGGGTCTAGGTCTTGTGCTGTGTGTACAGGTGCCCCCTCTAACATTCTGAGGGCTCTCTGGGAGGCCAAGCACTTTCTGCTGCCTCTCTTCAGTTCTTAAAAGTATAAAACTCATGGTACAGGGAGAGGAGAGCTTACTCCACCCAGGCTGGCTAGATACTGCAGCTGAACACTGTGTGGCTATTACCATCTCCTCACTGATCTGCATTGGGGAGGAAGAAGCACTGCTGATGAATTGGCACCTTTTGTAGCTCATGGAAAGATGAGGCCAGGAATTCCTTTTGCTCAGTCTGCCGTTGCAGGGTCTAAGACTCCACTGTACTGATTCTCTGAAAGGAATGTGCAAGCACCACAAAATGTTTTTTTTTTTTCAACATTTCCACACAAAGTCCAACCAGTCAGACTGGCTTATCAGAAACAGGCAGAGGAAATAAACTCCAAAGGAAGGGAACCAAGAACATAGTGTATAAACTCCAACAATAACACTGCCAAAGCCTGAACAGGGGCCAAGCCTAATTACGTTTGGGTTGGAAGGTGGATCTTTATTGTTCAGGTACCAAGGCGATAAAATCAGTTGGTAGGGTTTCTCTTAACATTAATATCTATTTTGCAGCTGTTGGTGAAACAAGAAAGGGAGATGTAATTATAGCCAGCTTTTGACAAGCAGAGAACTTAGGATCTGATTAACTTTAGAGTACTGAAAAAAATGGCTAAAATACACTTAGTACAAGCCAGAAGAGAAGGCTCTTCCTGACTATACAACTAATTCCACAGTACAAGGCTCAGGCCATGGAACCTAGTGGCCCAGCCACTGCACGGGCCTGCTGCAGTCTGTCCTTTGTTCATGTCTTCGTTACTTCTGTACTGCTCATTCTAATACATACTTTTCAGGCCTTTCCTTCCCTATAAACACGTGCAAGTTCTCACACCCTCCATCACACTTCCCTACCCTCAGACACCCTCCAGCACCATGTCCAAGCCTTCTCCAGAAACTTCTGACTGTACGTCCCTCGCTGTACTTCAAACCTCCCAGTCTTTCTATTGTGTAACAAGGCTCCCACAACAGTGTCATCTCAGACCTAAATTCAATCCTCACACTGCTGTGGTCCTTTAGTTGAAAGGGCTGTCTGTATCCCATGTCTTATCAATAAGCAGCACAGCTAATTCACGG
This sequence comes from Eidolon dupreanum, assembly GCA_028627145.1. NCBI lineage: Eukaryota > Metazoa > Chordata > Mammalia > Chiroptera > Pteropodidae > Eidolon > Eidolon dupreanum. The sequence continues at coordinate 86,267,161 of CM053509.1, forward strand.
GTATAGGGACTTATCCAGGACTTTGAATTCTGATTCCATTCTGTGGTGGTCACCCAAATGGATGGTGATATCACACTGGTCCTTTTTTGGAGTATAAAACCACTGGTAAATTAATACCCTCAGACCTACAATGTACAGACAGCCCCTGCAGATTTACATTAAAGCTTCCACTAAATACAGTTTGGTATCAAGTTATCTCTGAAAGGAGAATTCATTACGAGAAGCCTAAATACTCCTAATACTCTTTAGTAGAATCTACAAGGCCTCCCATGATCTGGCCCCTGTAGACTTCACCCCTTTACCTTGGACTCCAACTGCCATCATGCTCCAGGCACCTTGGTTGCTTTCTAGTTCCTAAATACTCCAAGTTCCTTTTGGCCTCTGGAAGCATGCCCCTCTCCTGGCACTATCTTCTCTCTTCCAGTGCTACCCCCAAACACATGGCTAGTTTCTCATTCTTCATGTCTCAGCTTAAATATCCCTTGGTCTCAGCATGCTGCTTATTTTCTTTATTGTACTTAATACAATCTGTAGATGTTTTCTTTCTGGACTATCTATCTCACAATACTGTAAGCTCCACGAGGGCAGTAACTGTGTCTATCTTGTTTGGTGCTATTTCCCCTTCTTCTCCACTGTGCCTTCAGTGCTAGCACAATGCCTGGTGGAGGGGCTACACAGATGTGTAGAACTAATGAATAGGACGGAAACCTGTACAATAGCCTCAGGGCATTCCATTGGGCAGCTGGGTAAGAGCTAGCTGTAACCAAAGGCAAAAGTGGGTAACATGTTTTTGACTCTTTCCCCATCTCTTCCTTTCCTATTTACAACTAGAGACCAATCCTCCTGTCCATTCTGTACTTCATTCCTTCAGGTTAAAGCTCTGCTAGAAGAAACTATGGGCTCAAAAGGTAAAGGACTACCCAACAAGATTACTTATTAATTACAAAAAGGAAAAGTACTTTTACGAAGAAATCTGATGGACACCTTACTAAGTGATCAAACTTAGCCCCAGTGAGAGGACAAACTGACATTGTATACTCTATGATGTGATGATGTGGGAGAGAGAGAACGCCACCAAAATCCTGCAAAAAATGTTTAATATAAATCATACCAAAAGGAAACAATAAATCAAAACTAAGGGGTATCATGCAAATCAACTGGCTTAGACTCTTCACAAATAAACAACAAAATAAACAACAATATCACAAAAAAACAAAAGTCGTGGAAACTGTCCTGGTTAAAGGAAATGAAAATAGATATGACAACTAAATGCAATATGCAATGGTTGATTAAAAATACAGCTATGAAGGACACGATTGGAACAACTGGACAGTTTTGCATATGAGTGTATATAATACTTTTGTATTAATTTTAATTTCCTGAGAACAATCTTATAGTGTGGTTGTGCAAAGCAATAACCTACTGAGTACATATGGAAGTATTTAAGGGTGAAATACAATGAATACAACTAAATCTCAAATAGTTCAGATGTGTGTGTGTGTGCTTTAGTTTATTTATATAAAGTAAATGTGGCAAAATGTTAACTGAATCTAAATGAAGGGTGTACAGTTGTTCATTATACTAGTCTAGCAACTCTTGAAATTTTTTCAATATAAGAAGTTTGGGAAGAAAAAAAGAGTTAAGTGCCTCCACATATGACCAACAAATGTTTACCGAGCAATAATACATCAAGACAGTGGTGGGATGGGGAGTGGCAGGAGACAGAGTAAATAAAAAGATATGAAAACAGATCCTGTTCACACAATCTTCCCATCTAGCTGGAAAACAAAAACTATATATGTGTTAGTATCAGAGAATATTAAAACTAAACCATGTTATCCTGAGCACAAGTGATTTTAAATCAGAAGCTGTGGGCAGTAGGTGTCAAATTCTCAAACTAAACTGTGCCTTGAAAGACAGGCAGGACTGTAGTCACAATGATAAAAGAAAGAGCACTCCAGGTTGGGTGGGGAAGAACCTTAAACAAAGTTCCAGAGGCTGGAATGGGTGTGACATGTGCAGATGGAAACTTCCCCACCTGGAGCCCAGTGGCTGATGTCAAATCTAACTTAGAGTAGGGGCAGAGCCAGAAATCAGAAGGCTTTAAAAGCGAAGTTGTTTTATGCAGAATGAAGCTGACAGGGCTAGAAAATGAGGGCAGAATGATCTTGTAGAATTGATTTCAAGGTACACAAGGGAACCTGTGGGATCGTACAAAAAACTAAATGGTCAAGACAATTTCAAGGGTGATTCTGAAGGAAGAAGAGACTCTAGGGCCAGAATGAATACTGAGGATAAAGGAAAACTCTTTGCCAGGGCTGCTACTGAAAGAATCACTGTGTCTGCTATTAAGTTTGAAAAAATGACCTCAAAGATCCTTTTCAGTCATAAACTTTTATGAGAAGGAAGAGGCAAAGATGGCCACAAAGTTTCATGATGGATACTTAAAGAATGGTGATTCCAGGGAAAGAAAATGGAAAGCCAAGGAGTCAAAGGTATGGGTGGGGGTGAATGACTGACTTAGCTATGATATGTTGAATTTAAGGAGAATGGTGAATACACTGAAATCAAACTCCTTCCTTACTCTACTTAGACATCTTTGGCTCCGAAATGGCAAGATGCATATACTGGCAACGCAGTCACATTTGTAGAGACAAACTCAGTTTATAGAATGACCAATTAGCAGTTCCATCAAAAACTCGGATGTGGGGCTATAATGTGCTAAGCTCCAAATCCTCCAGCCCTTAGTTTGAGCTTAAATTCTTAAATTAAACTCTGGCAACAAGATGCCATGAGACCTTTTCCAATGAAAGACTATAGGAAGCACAAATGTTCATTACTGGAGGAAGAGTCTAGCAGACAGCTGTCTCAACAGTATTACTCTAAAACCTCATGAGATTGCCAGTGACTTACAACCAAGCCCTTCATGCCTATGACAAGTGCCCACCTGATTATTCAGGCCCAGAAACTCTGAGGGATTCCATGTTAAAGGGAATGACCACTTCCTCCACTCCTGGCACTAGAGGATCTGCTAGAATCTGAGATTCCCCAAATCAACCAAGTCACTGTCAAGGAAGTTTGCCTGCAGAGATACAATTTCAGAAACTAGGCTCGTTAGTTCTGCTCAGTGGAAAGTTGTGCTGGCACTTGGTGCAGGAGCACAGGTGTATTAGTGTAGGTGTTCTGATTCAGACTCTCTCCTTAGAGTTTACCTCCTGATGTCTCCCTGTGGCTCTCTTAAGATAAGCAATGTCAAAGAGGTACATCCTTGTAGAACATGGTCTAACCTGTAAACACAGGATGGAGAATGGGGGGGTCACAGGGAGATCAAGGCAGGCACCTACGTGGATTGGGTCAATGTTTTGAGAAGGCAATGAGATCGTGACCAATTCCACTACAGGAAACACTTGATTCTGTGAATAAGGATTCTCATCAGGAGCATAACAGCTGCTAAAGGAAGTCTCACTACTTCAGGGTAAAATTCTCCAATGGTCATGTCTAAACTCGAACATTTATTTTTTTTCCTGAATTCCATCTGGACACATACACAAACCCAAAACAGATTTCCTGATCACCTCTTCCTCATAAGATAATATCACTGCTAGTCTTGAAAGCATTACAATATTTCTTAAGGGATTCTTGGTAACAAGAAGCAAAAGAAGGCAGCCAGGGCTCAGAGGTAGAAACAGAATGCCAGCAGTGGAAGACACCTGCCAACCTGTAATGGAGAAAGCTGAGCTTGCCCTGAGAGCAAGATACATCCCCTTTGAAGCTCAAAGACAGAGCTAGCAGAGGTGGGAAGAGTAAAAAGGCAAGCCACAAAACAGAAGCAGCTAACTGTGGCTTCATGAGCTACTTCCCTGCAGAGCAGGAAGGAGAACTGCTTTCACCGAGAGAAATGGGTATGGCTAAGTGGTCCTAGACTCAAAGGGAGCTCAGACCAAGTGTCTCACTCAAACGTTGACTTGATCCTTTTGGAAGACAGTAAACAGAAACTCTACTTCAGGTCATCTTCATGCACTTGCTGCTCCCCAAACATCAACAGACACATAGTGTGGAGGCAGAGAAACATTCTTCAGGCAAAGCAGATGGGACAACTGCAGAGATTTCAGTGCCTGCATCACTAGCACTCCCATTTGGCTTCTATGTACTTGAGGAAGAAGGCTACACACGGTGGAAAACAAACCGTGGAAGTTAAATGAAAATTCTACCTAAAAGGAAGGGCTCTTGAATAAGATATAGCTGAGAGGAATTTACCAGAACCCAGGGAATGAAGAATTCAAAACATGTTAAAGTCATTCCTGATGAAAGATTTACTGGAACATTTAACTCCAGCAAAATGAGAGTAACAAAAAAAAATAGAGGTAATGGTGAAACCGCATATAGATGCCAGGAATTTAACTGAGATAGCACACAAACAGAATAAATACCCAATGAATATATTCAATACTATGATGTTGATTATAATGATGCTGCTTCTCTTGAACCAGGCCTCCACCTTCCCCCTTCTGCCACCTCTAAACCTGGTACACACTTTTATTATTTACTTGTTTATACATTTCGTTATCCTATACTCTAAGGCCCTTGAAGTTTGGACAATGACTTAGCCAGAGTATCCAGAACTGTGCCTTGCACATAGTAGAAATTTTGTAAATGCTGACGTTTTAAAATAACCTTGCTGAAATTCATATTTGAAGCTGAATACTGATAAATAACAATTATAAAATGGGTACTGCACTAGCTGCTTTTCCATGTGATCTCATTTGACAAGTATTACTTCATTTTACAGATAAGGAAACAGGCTCTGTAGTCCCTTTAGGCTACGTAATTCAATTCTCTGACTCTACAGAAGCCTCCTCACTGAAGCCTTTAGTAATTAATAATTTTCTCACCTCTCTATCCCTTAGTGTGGCAACTCTATATCTGCTTTCTCTGGGCTCAGCCACAAAAACAATGCAGGAGGAAAATCAAAACTATGTGGACTTGGCCCACTACAAATTCATGCAATCTAACTGAAATTAGACTCTCACTGCCAGTCTTCCTGCCTCACAAGTTTAATGCTCTTGATTACTCCATCCTTTTTCACTTATTTTCAATTATTAAATCCTATTCAATTCCTCTTTGTCATTTCTGTCACATCTTTGTCTTCTTTTCCATTCAGAGGTCCAAACCCATGGTACACTAGTTATGTAATGAGCCTAACTGGTTTTTCCTCTTCTGGTCTTTCCTCTCATTCTACCTGGAATTCTATCATAAGACCAATCTTCCTAAAGACTTAGGAACATGTCATTTTCAGAATCCTTCAGTTATTCCCTGTGGCCACAGGATGATATCACTGGCACACAAGGCTCTCTGCACTTGCCGAACCAACCAATGGCTGACCTCTCATCAGCCCTTTCCTCACCAGCACCTGCTCAGTCAACCCACGAATATTCTCCTTTTCTTCTTTACCTGATAAAATGCTGCCCCATGCTTCAGGGCTTCTGTCCTGCTCCCTTTGTGAAGCCTTGCCTGAACAGCCCAGGCTTCAAGCCCTCTCCTGCCTCTCGACATCCAGTGCACTCTCACTGGACCCCAGGCATATACGACATATTTCTATTTCTTAGTACATTTTAATAACTTGAACACAGAGACTATCTTCAAGTGACTTACAAATAATAAGCACAGTGTTCTGATTGACCTAAAGTGTCTTATACATTTCTTTTAGATTATTATGAATATTCATCAAAGATTCTTTTCTGAAGCCTTACCATTCTCCTAACCAGTGTTCTCTGGGGACCTCTCACTGCTGAATAGAGTGCTCACACTTTATAGCCAAACTTAACACTCAGGTATATAGCCACTAATACCATTATTTAGCAGAGGAGGCCAAGCTGGAGAAATGTCTGACAATCTATGACTGTTGGAGACAGCAACACTATCAAAGGACCCAAAAGGGCTTTCTAGGAAAAAAAGACTTGGATTAAACAAAGAGCTAAGTTTAACTGCTTCCTGAATGTATTTTCCCAATCAACAGATCTTTTATAACATTGCCATGCCCTCCCTCCAGACACATTGGCAAAGAATATTGCCAAGAGTATGAACAGTTAGACAGTAATGGCTTAGAAACTGCTGACATCACTCAGCATGCAGTCAGTATGTGGAATACACAGCAAGCTGTTAGAATCCTAAAACCCAAGCTATCACCAAATAAGCAGTAAACATCTTGTTCTATTCCGGGGATTAGTAGAAAAAAAGGTATTTGAGGTTCTAGGACATGAATGCCATAAGGCTAGACTGAGGAGCTACCCAAGTCACTTTCCACAACTGCTGATCTAAGTTGGTCCATTTCTGAGGGAATACTAAAGAGAAAAAACTATAGTCTATTTTACCATTAAACTATCGTTCTTATACGATATTTCTCTTCCTCTTTAACTTAACCACATTCAGAAAAGGAAAGAAAATATGATAAAGTTTTTAAGAGCTTTTATCCCCTCTGGGCCTTGATGTCCTCATCTATAAAATAAGAAAATCATATGAGGTGATCAAGTAACCTAACACTACCATTTTATGAACCTAGGTTGGTTCCCCACATATTCTAGATAGTTTGCCTTATTCTTATCCTAACATATGGATAGCAGATCCAACTGGAAGAGTCCTCGGCTGTGCACTATCTGTATTAACACTCAGTAAAACTTGCTTTGAGGCCTTGGAGCTGGAGCTGAGATAAAAATCACCTGTAGGAGAAACTGCTCAGCAAGATAATGGCTTGCTTACTCTATTTCCAGCCAAGGGCTTCACTTCCACTCCTACCACTGTTGAGAACAAAGAGAAAACCAGATGGCATGAGGCTGCAGGGCCTCTTGTCCCCTCACTACTGTGCACTAGTGAAGTGCAACTGGTCACTACACACCACAAGCTGCCACACCTGAGTTCTTGGCCAAGGACGAGCACGTGTGGTTAGAGGTGTGTTTAATGGCAATTCTGGAAAAACAGTTTCATATGAGAGAACTTTTTACTTCTGTCATTAAATTAATAAAGTGTGTGAAAATCAAGTTGGGGAGGTGAAGGGTGTAGGATGAAGAAATTCTCACCTCTTCCTCTGTCCACTTTAACAAATGTTTTCTCGGGCTCTTTTAGATCTGGGGCTCTTTCCTGATTCTCACCGATATTCAATCCCTTTTAGCCACTTCACTCCAAGGCAGGCTATAATCTCCCCAAGCTCAGGAATTTCAGGGAAATTACATACTGTGTGACTCAATCAGCTCTGCCCAAAGAACTACCAGTAGAGGTAGCTCATTTTGCAACTGAGGGCAGTAAAAGGGGAACAGTCAAAGGTGGATGGATGGCAGGCTCTGAGTGTAATACCAGACCTGCTGGATACTGGATGATAGCTACCTTTTGAAAAGTCTAAAATCTGTCTATGGCCATGCCACCCTGAACACACTTGATCTCGTTTGCTAAGTAGGATCAGGCCTGGTTAGTACTTGGATGGGAAACCACCTAGGAAGACCAGGTACTGTAGGCATTAAAAAAAAAAAAAAAAAGTCTACAATATGGCAACTTAAATTAAGTGTGATTCTGAGCTATGCTATTTGCTTTTACAGGTGGTAAAAATCAAAGGAGTTCAACAAGATAGTCAATGACACTTAAGGAAACTACCTTCTTAGTAAAGAGGCACACCTGCCAGAGTCTGCAAGTGAAAGATGGAAACAATTTAGTATTCTTTCTTGGCCTAAGAGTCTGCTTATTTTTTTCACATGGAAAGCACATGCAAATTTCTATACTCAGCAAAACCAATACAATAGAGCCCTACTGTTGTCTACAAAAAAGCCATGTCATATCTCTGATTTTCCTCTCAATGTAATTAAGTTGTCTCTATAATTTCCCTATAACTGCTACTGGCATTCAAGATTTATATTCTCTATATTCAAAACTTCAAACCAAATGAACATTTATACTTTGTTCCTTCTCTACTTATTAAAATGATTATGATTCCCCTCAGCTCTTAAGGTCATTCAGTAACAACAGTTTTCTAACTATATTCTAAGAAGCCCAGTTAATAATGTGATGTGAGAGGAAGGAGCAGGGATAAGAACACCACCTTTCACATAGCTGTTTTTATCTGCCTCTAGAGGCATATGTCTGAAGAAAAGATTCTAATGCTAAAAAAAAGAAACTTAAAACTCACTGTTGTAATAGACTAGACAATTATATTCAATGACTTATATAACTACCAAGGTACTATTTTATTATATGAGAATTATGACTAACCAACCCTCAATGAACATAGCTAGCAGATGAGGACAATGTAGTAAACAAATATAATTTATTGAAACCCTAATTTTAGCCATCTCCAATAAACTCCAGCAAACAACTAGTAAAACAGAGCTGAACTTCTGGTAAAATTATGTGAATCTAGATAGGTGGCCCCTATGCCTTTAGTTGTTAATCATAAAATACCAAATAAATAACAGATCAGATCCTAGCAGATGCAGGATATAAATGGACATGTAGAGAAATAGGCTCACCCACAGTGGTAGGTAGGATGCTGTATTAGCCATAATCCCCAAGAGACAATAATAATGGGCCAACCACCAAGCCACTTCAGTTAATTCCTACTATAAGACTCTGACTCAAATCTGGTCATTCTGTTTTAAGCATAATAAAAAGGGAAGAGCAGCCAGTAGGATGTGGGACCTGGTATAACTCACCTGTGCAGAACTCCTTGCTCACACTGTGGGGCACTGTGATCCGTCGGTAGACAATGGGCTCTGACTCTAGGATGTTCTCATCATGGCGGTACCGAGTAGGCCTTTCATTTGGGATGCCCCGGGAACGAGTGCCACTTCTCCTCTCATAGGTGTCAATCTCCTCAAACACAGCTGCCTTGTCGAAAAGAGCCAAGTTCCCTTCAAAATCAAAATCTGTGTCTGGGATCTCCTCAATATCATCCCCAAAGCACTCGTCATCTTTATTCTTCATTTGGCCATTCTTTAAACCACTTTTCTTTGGAGTTGCCTGATTTGGATGTCTGCTACTAGATGACCCTGGAGAAACAACAGGGACTAAGGTCAGTGAGGCCACAGAAAGGGCTCAGTGAAAGTAGAGAATACATTAGTGCTTTATGGAAAGTGTTACAGGAATCAAAGTGAAGATGGTAATTATTCCTCAATTATAATAAGTAGCATAAACTACCACAAATCATGGAATAACGGATTTCATATATTACCCAAGTAACGGTGAATATGAAATAAGCAGTACTCCTGGAAATCTCAACCAGTTCTGCCCTTCATAAGGAAATTGGTAATGATAGAGGCTCTGTTTTTTGATAACTGAATAACAAAAACCTGAAAGGTCAAAAAGACAGCAGTCTCTTCCCACAGGTTTGGGTGGTTTGATTCTGAATGTCTGGCAGTTGTTGGAGAGAAATACTCTAGTGTAAAAGAATGCCAAGTCCTCATAACCTTAAAAGCTCATAGGAAGATACTATTCAACTGGTTCTTAATCCTCTGCTTACAAAGCAAGCAACCTTATGATTTTTAATTTGGTGCCAGGCTAGACCCCAGCAGGAGGAAATCTCTAGTTTAGATAGATTCCAGATTCTGAGCCAGACATACATCTCCCATTATAAGCTGGTATTCTGACTTACAAACCTGTTTTTCTATCTTTTGGTTAATGTGATCTCTTTTCTCAGAATTTCATCACTTCAGGGTAAGCAATTTCTGAACCATCAAATAATGTTAAGGACCATACTGATCTGATTCTGTAGAGGCCACCCCAAGATATACACCAGCACCAGAATGGCCACTCATCCTCAGTCTCTGAAACTATTTGGCTGTCACACATCAGTCAACTGCTCCTCTAGCAGCCAAGGCATAAGACCCCACAGAATTCTTCAAACCATCCATTCTCAGAGAATCCTGAATTGAATTTGTACTCTGATCCCCATCTGACCACCTGAAAGGGTGGACCAGGTGACTGGTATGCCAAATTACACCTCGATGATGGACTAAATAAATGTAATGAACTTCCTTTGAGAGACTGGGCTCCTCAATTACTGAAAATGCACAAGTAGAGGTTACAGTGATCATGAGCAAATCTCCTCATACATACATACATACCTTCCATCTGAACTATCCTGCTCTAATTCTTCACAGCAATCCCTTCTACCCAATGGACTATGAGTCAGGAGACCTAGGATCTAGTTGCATCCTGCCATTAATATGATATGTAATCTTATACCTGTCACCCAACTTGTTTCCCTGTATGTAAAATGCTCACTATGGCATCCCTGAGCAGGGTTTCTAGCACAGTCATTAATTTAATGAATCAATCAACATCAGAAAGATTAATTATAATAACTATTCTGAAAGATGTGTACTATACAAGTGTAAATAGTGCCCTAGTCTTCCTAATGCCAAATACTGGCATGGAAAAAAGGCTGTGGCTAGCAATGAAGTTGAGATTTAGGACTCAGAAAAAAACTAGGGCTAACCAAAATTACAAAGGGGAGGAAGAGCTGGCTGAGCCACCATAAGCAGCTCAGGTTATGAACCACTGAAAAGCTCATCAATGTCTGGGTTAAGCTCTAATTCCAATAATTTGATATAAGTATTTAGTGACAGCCTGTAGTGTGCCACATCAAGGTGCTGGGAATATAGTATACAACCAAGGCATGCTATTCAAAAAGGAAGGAAGAGAGAAATATAAACAAATAACTAAAATACAATGTGATGAGAATTATCATAGAAGTTTATATAAAGTGCTATAGAAAGATGAATGAAAAAGCTGAGCTGAATTAGGAATGAGAGAGCAGGCATGAAAATACAAGGTCAGGATAACACCATCAGTAATATATGTTGGCAGGGGAAGAACTAGAGAAAAAGTCCAATATACAAAATTATCAATGTACTGCCTCAAAATTAATGAAACCATTCTATTAGGAAACAAGTCTCTAGCCCAGTGTTCTCCCTTGGGAGGGTATATACATACCCAAGGAGTGGCACAGGAGGATCCACTCTGATTAGAGAGAAGACACTATATATTCTATTTACTTTTTCTTTAAAACCAGTAAGAAACCAAGCTTTATTATGGATGGAAATTGGCACTCTTATGAAGGTTAATGCCAGCCAATCACTTTCAGTATTTGAGATATCTGAGAAAAGAGTGATTTTCCATAAGAAGTGTATATATATCATCAAGTAGAGTTGCATCATTTGTTTGTGTGTGGTAATATATATGTAACAAAATTTACCATTTTAACCATTTTAAGTGTACAGTTCAGTGGCATTAAATATACTCACACTGTTGTGCAAGTACACAAATTTTTAACTAAAGCATATGAAAATGAGTAAGTGGCTTAAAAACATTCCTGTAAAGAAACTATGTATTAAAGATAATATTAATAATGTACCATAAGTGAAAAAAAGAATGGCAGAGTTAATACTTCCCCTAGTATTTTTATAGGCCTCCTTTAGTCAGAATGAGTTTTTGGGGTTTTTTTTACGTTTATTGGGGTAACACTGGTTAATACAATTATATAATTTTCAGGTGTACATTATAATTTTACATCTGTATATTCTATTATGTGTTTACCACCCAAAGTCCAGTTTCTATCAGCTACTATATATTTGATCCCCTTTACCCCAACTACTTCCCCCACCTCCCCATCCCACTAGTGACCACTTGTCTATAGTCCGTGTCCATGAGGCTCTGTTTGTTTGTCTTGCTCATTTGTTGCTTTTAGATTTATATCCCACATATAAGTGATATCATGTGATTTTCAACTTTTTCTGTCTGGCTTATTTCACTTAGCATGATTATCTTGAGGTCCATCCATGTTGTCACAAATGGCAGTATTTCATCTCTTATGGCTCAGTAATATTCCATCATATATACGACCACAGCTTCTTTAGCCAGTCATCTATTGTAGGACACTTCGGTTGCTTCCATGTCCAGGCTATACAGTGAATAATGCTGCTATGAACATCAGTGTGCAAATGTCTTTTTTAATACGAGTTTTTAAGTCTTTGGGGTAAATACCCAGTAAAGGGATTGCTG
>CM053509.1:86279702-86313770 GCA_028627145.1 Eidolon dupreanum
AAATGCTGAAGAGGATATGGAGAAATAGAAACCTTCATATACTGCTGGTAGGACTGCAAATTGGTACAGCCACTATGGAAAGCAATATGGAGGTTCCTCAAAAAACTAAGAATTGACCTACCATATGATCCAGCAATCCCTTTACTGGGTATTTACCCCAAAGACTTAAAAACTCGTATTAAAAAAGACATTTGCACACCGATGTTCATAGCAGCATTATTCACTGTATAGCCTGGACATGGAAGCAACCAAAGTGTCCTATGATAGATGGTTGGCTAAAGTTGCTGTGGTATATATATATATATATATATATATATATATATATATATATATATATATATACATACATACACACACACACACACACAATGGAATATTACTGAGCCATAAGAGATGAAATACTGCCATTTGCGACAACATAGATGGACCTTGAAATAATCATACTAAGTGAAATAAGCCAGACAGAAAAGGTTGAAAATCACATGATATCATATGTGGGATATAAACCTAAAAGCAAGAAATGAACAGGACAAAGACTCATGAACATGGACAATGGACTAGCGGTTAACAGAAGGAAGGGGAGGAGGGGGAGGGAGGAAAGAAAAAATAAAGTTTTTAAAAATTTATGTATATACAGTATGAAAAAATAAACTGGCAAAATAAATAAATGTTATCAGAAAAAAAATAAAATGTATATGGGAATGCAAAACAGAAAAGCCAAAACAATTATGAAAAAGAAAAGCAAAGTTAGATGTTTTACACTACCTTATGTCAAGATTTACTATACAGGTAAAGAAATCAGTGTGGTATTGGTGCAAGGACAGACAAATCAACGGAACAGAATAGAGTCCAGAAATAGACCCATATGCATATAGTCAACTGGCTTCTGATCAAGGTACCAAGATAAATTAGTGAAGAAATCGAAATATTTTTCAATAAGTGGTACTAGAACAATTGAACATATATGAGAGAAAAATAACTTTCTATTCCTATCCTATTCCACATACAAAAAATTTGAAATAAACTATCTAAACATAAAAACTAAAACTAAAGCTACTAAGAAAACAAAACATAAGAGTATCTTAGTGACCTTGAGATCGAGAAAGATTTCTTAGACAAAACACAAATAAGTACTAATTATAAAAAAAAAAAATTCCTGAATTAGATTTCATTGAAATTAAAAGGTTTTCTCATCAAAAGTCACCATTAAAGAATACAAACTGGAAGAGCTGCAAAAAAGGTGCAGTGAGACCAGCTGGGATGCAACTAGAGCAGTCCATTTGAGAGATGATAGTAAGCTGGCATTGGTGGAATCAACTGAGAAAGAAAAAAGTTGATGGATCCAAGACCTATATACATAGTGGTTTGAATTTGGTGATGGTTTAATATGGTAGGTAACAATAAGGGGGAAAATGCACTGTTAATAGGAGGTGAATGGAACACATATAATCCCACAGCTATTACACACCTACAACGGTATTGTGTAAGAAGAGCAGCAGCAGCTAGCATTTATTGCACATTTACTATGTTTCAGGCACAAACTGAAACTTTTGGGGCATTCTTTCCTTCTACCATCATGACAATATTATCGCATTTGCAACCCAGAGATTATACTGGATATTTTACACACCTGTAACCAGGGCATAAAGTCAGCTTCTTAGTGCAAAGGCATATTTTCCATGTTCTACATACTATTCCACTGCATTCACATATCACAGTTTTCTAATTTCTTCTCACTAGACTTTCAGATAATTCCATTTTTCACAATTATAGTTAATGCAGCAATGATCGATCTCATTTAGTGCTTGTCTTAAATTATTTTCTTCAGATAGAGCCTCAATCAGTCAAGAGGTAAAATCACCTTTTTAAGATTACAATGTACCAGAGCAGAAAACTATTTCTTTCAAACCAAATCATTCCCTGGATGGGTTTAGACAGTCATACATTTAAAATAATGGTACTGTAATGTAATAATTAGGAGGGTATTCCATGTAATCTCGCCCCATCCCAAAATCACACAATTGGAGGCTACCTCCCAGGTAATGAAGCACTTCAAGAAAACTTTCAGATTTAGGATGGCAAAAAGGTGGTCTTGCCTTCTATTATAATCACCCCAAAACAGTGAGTGAGAGAGCAAGTGAGAGATGGGGCGGGGGGGGGGGGAGGGATGAGAGAGAGAGAGAGAGAGAGAGAGGGAGAAGCCATAGTCAAGGAGAAAATATTTGCAATAGAAATAATCTGATAAAGGACTGTCTTTATATCCAGATATATAAAGAAAGCGTACAAGTCAGCAATAAGGAAGAAAAAAGACTTTTAAAGCAGGCAAAAGAAGTTATTTGAATGGCTACAATACATATGAAAAGCTGTTCAATTTAATTATCAAGTAAATGCAAATTAAAACACCAGACAACCCAAATGTCCATGATGGATGAATGGATAAAATGTGATATATACATACAATAAAATATCATTCATCTGAAAAAGGAAGTTCTGATATGTTATACAACATAGAAAAACCTTGACATTATGCTAAGTGAAATAAGCCAGACACGAAAAGACAAATTTTGTATGATTCCACTTCCATGAGGTTTCTAGAGTAGTCAAACTCCCAGAGACAGAAAGAATGTAGTGGCTGCTAGGGCCTGGGGGAGCAGGAAATGGGAATTATTGTTTAACAGGTACAGAATTTCAGTTTGGGACAATGAAAAAGTTCTAAAGAGGGATGGCAGTGATGGTTGCACAATGTGAGTGTACTCAATGCCCTGAACTGTACAGTTTAAAATGCTTAAAATGATAAACTTTATGTATACTTTATCACAATTAAAAAAAAATCACTAAACCAGGAAAAAGCACTGTAATAACCAGTTACATCCACTACAAAAATTAAAAGGACTGGAAGGTAACACAAAAATGTGTGTGATGATGTGGTGCAACTGGACCTTCCTTACATTGCTGATAATATAAAATGATACAACCACTTTGGAAAAGTTTGGCAGTTTCTCATGACATTAAACATACACCTAGGACCCAAATTTTCATTCCCAGTATTTACCGAAGAGAAACGAAAACATATTCACAAAAAAAAAAAAAAACTTGTACACAAATGTACATAGTAGTTCTACTGACAATAGCCAAAAACTGAAAACTAGGAGCAAATAAATTATATAATTTTGCAACAGAACACTATTCAACAACGAAAAGGAACAAACTGCCTAAGTTACAACAAAAAGGATTCTCCAAAACTGAAAGAAATCAGAAAGACAAGTACAGACAAGTATATGAGACTATTCGTAACATTTCTACAAGAGGCAAAACTACTTCAGAGTGAGAAAAATCAGAAGTGATTGCCTCCAGGGAGCAAAATGGCTTGGATAGGGGCACAGGGCCTTCTGGTGAAATGGGAATGTTCTATGTTTTATTGATGCAATACTTAGGAGGATGTACACTCCATCCACAGTCACTGATTTGGGTGCTTACCATCTGTGCATTTTAATGTAAACTATGTCTCAATAAAAAAGGTAGAAAAGAATATGTAGCCAACAAAAGCACTGTATAACACCACAGAATATTTAGCCATTCCTCCAACATAAGATTAATTTCCTAGAAAGGTTTTCCACAAAATATAAGATGAAAACTCACACAAAGAACAGTTCTTACCAAAATGTCTATTAGGCATTTCACAAATGTCCAGACAGGATTCTTGATTTCTCCGGCCCCATGTTCAACCGGCCCCCAACTTGTTCCTTCCCCAGCCATTCCCTTCTCAATAAATGAAACCAACATCCACCAAGTTACTCATGCCAAAAAAAAAAAAAAAGAAAAAAAAAGTCATCATTGATTTCTTCCTTTCCTTCATCCCATACATTCAATTCATCAGTAAATCCTATTGTCACCACCTAAAAATATGTCCATTTCTCTCCACCTCCAATGCTGCCTTCCTAATTCAAACCACCATCATCTCATGATTGCAGGAGTCCCCTAACTGCTCTTTCTGCTTCCACTCCTGCCCCTCCAATTCTTTCTCTACACAGCAACCAGAACAAATTTTAAAATGTAAAGCAGTTGTCATGACCCTACTTATCAACTGTACTTATAATCAAGTCCAACTTCCTTTACATGGACTATATAGGCCTTACATAATCTGATTTCTGCTAACCTCATAGCTTCATCTCTCACCACTCCCTTCCCACTATTCTCCAGACACAATGACCTTCTTATTTGTTCCTCAAACATATCAAGCTTGTTCCTTCCCTCCAGAACTTTGCACCAGGTATTCTCAAAAAACTCTTTCCCCAGCTCTGTGAATGGCCTAGTTCTACCTTGACTTTCTGCTATCTGCTAAAATGTCACCACCCCACAAGGCCTTCTCTGGCTACTCAATCTAATGTAGCTACTCCCCATCACTCTCCAATATCTCATCTTCTGTTACAATCTCAAAATAAATCACCATATGAATTATCTTATTTTTATGTTGTGTCATTCCACTAGAACTTAAGCTCCACGAGGGCAAGGGCTCATCTCTATCCTGTCCAGTCAATATGAGTCCCTAGAATGGAAGAGGAACTCAATAAATATTTATTCAATGGTTAAGTTAGATGTAATAAATCTGACAAAAGTTAAGTACTCAAAATCTAGAGTATTTAAATATTTATATCTAAATGTCTTGGCTGTTCTTGGAAATGGTTCTAAAAATACAATATTTTTTAAGCATACTCTATGCAAAATCCTATATTAGATATGAAATCTAACACAGCCCTATGCACAGAAGGAAATCAGAAAATAGCAAATGGGTACACATGTAACATATATTAAGTACAAAATGAAACACTGGCTTAGTGTTTTCCATGGAAAATAATGAACAGAATAGCATTTTGAGCTGTTTCAAATATTAATTTCAGAAATATACCTAAATAAAATATCATCTAAAAAAGGAAAAATAATAATAATTTTAAAAAGCACATAAAGGAGCCAAAAAGCACTCCTGTGGTAAAAAAAAAGAGTACGTCCCATGAGAAACACAAAAACCTAAAAACAAACTCAGGTAGTTTTCCAGTTATCTGAGTATTGTAAAACTATCCTGAAAGAACAGAAGATAAAAGAAATGATCCATTAACAGGCTCATCCATAAGATATTTTTTACATTTTATTATAGAGAATTTTGAACATACACAAATGTAGACAGAACAACGTAACGAACCCTCACATACTCATTGCTGAGTTGCAACAAGTATCAGTATATCCCTAAGAATTTAAGAAATCAGGTAAATTTCCAATGCAACACAATTACCAAAACACTGATGATAGTAAATAGAACAAAATATACATACTTTAGGCTTATTTTCCCCTTCCAGATCAGCCTTTGTCTACCTATTATCAAAAAGCATGAATTTCTTTTCATATTATTTATACGCATCATAATCCTACTCTGACGCTTTAGATGAAGAATGAAAAGCTATAACTGAGTAGAATTTTTAATAGTTTTAAACTGTGGATTACTCGAAGACAAGTACATATTTTTCTATATTAATAGAAAATTAGTTCTATATTCATAGAAAAAAATTTTAAACTACTCAATATGTAACAAACTGCCCTTTTGTTTTACTGTCAGAAACTTCCCTCTATGTAAAATATAACGTTAACGCATTATTCAAAACTCATCAAATAAGCATATCTCATTTTATGGAGCTTTATTTTATTGTGCTTCACAGATGTTGCATCTTTTACAAATTGAAGGCAAGGCTCTCCACCAGCAAAAATGTTACAACTCATTTTGCTGCAATACTCGTTTTATTGCAGTTGTCTGGAACTAAACCCCTAATATTTCCAACGCATGCCTGTATTCTATAAAAAAAAAAATTCCTTTATTAACTGAAAACAGTAATCTAAAACAAGTGGAGTGCCAGCATCTGGGTTCCTAATCAGATGAACACCCTAAGGAAGGGGGCTTCATGGATTACAGGGCTAACCCCTTCAGGTCAAAAGAAGAGCTACAGCTGAAGCAGAAGGAAATACAGAAGCTACAAGGAACCAATCTTTGATGCCTTTTATTTTCTACTTTTATATCAAGGTATAACTTATTTTATAATAAGTTATATTTTAAATATACAGCTCAATAAATTTTTACATATTAATTTGTCCACCTAACTGCCACCCAAATCAAGACATAAAATATTTCAAACATCCCAGAAGGTTCCATTGTGTATCCACAAAGGTAGCCATTATTCTGGTACCTACAATGAAAGATTAGGATAGCTTGTTTTTGAATTTCATATAAATGAAATTAGAAAGGTTCTCTTTTAAAGTGCCTGGCTTCTTCTGCTCAATATTACACCTATAAGATTCATCCTTGCTGTTGTATATAGCAAGTTCATTCATTCTCATACTATAAAACTATGCCTCAATGGATTTATCTATTCTACTGTTGATAAACAGTTGGGTTATTTACGGTTTAGAAGCTATTATGAATAAAGAATTAAACATTTTTGTATATGCCTTTGTGAACAAATGTACCCATTTATGCTGGGCATAGCACATAGGAAGTCACAGATATGGAACTATTTTGTTCAAATGCTGAACTATCAAGATTTCCAGATTACCAAATGCCACACTAAATATGAAACTTTACTATATCATTTCTCTTGTAAGAAGCCTTTAGATAACCATGTCAGATGGCCCTAAACAGTTTTCCATGTGTTATACAACTGTGCAGTTACCAAAATGATCTTGTGAACTACAAATAAATAACTTGCCAACTTTAGACCTACTAACTTCCACCTCAACTGCCAAAACAGACAGAACTTAACAGCATTCAGATCCAAGGAGCAACTCCTTGGTCTGCTAAGGACAATTATAATCAATAGCTGCGGATGAATAAGTGGTTAGTTACGAATTTTTGAAAAACTAGGTATTTTTCTGTGCATCCATCTGGAAAGGTATTTATACAATCAAATATCTTGGAAATGACAGAGATCTTAAAAGAAAACATCTAGTACAACCCTACTACTAAGTTTCTATCTTCCATAAAAGGGAGCGTAGTGAAAGAACATGGACTTCTGGAGTCAGAACCCACAGGCCCAGGTTCGCTTCTGGACTCTACCACTTACCAGCACTATGATCTGGGCAAACTACTCAACTCTGAGTCTCAACTGTCTCTGCTACAAAATAGAAATTATACCACTGCCTCACAGAACCATTGGTAAAGATTAAATGAGATAGTCTATAGAGTTTCTACCACATGGCAAATTTTATTTCAAATGTCTCTTTTTAGTGGAAAGAATACTGGCCATACTGGGGACTTGAGTTATGGTCCTAGAAAATCCTACTATGAGGGCCACCTCCCTTCTCACCCAAACAGAACTACAAAAATGCCTGAATTACCTCTACAACATTTTAGAAGTGAAGTCCCAATCGTCAAACTAGAGGCACATATCCCTAGGGGTACACAAAGATATGCAAGCAAGGAAATCAATTTCTACACTTCACTTTCATAAACCTGATCTGCCTAGATAATCAGATTATCAGTGAAAGATTTTCAGCCATAAAATTTATTACTCCAGGGCAGGGGTCAGAAAACTACAGCTCATAGGCCAAATCTGGTTCACTATTAATAAAGTTTTATGGGCACACAACCACACTCAGTTTGCTTGTTGTTTGTGGCTGTTTGCACACTACAATGAAAGAATTGAGTAGTTATGACAGAAACCACATGGCTCACAAAGCCTACCATCTAGCCCTTTACAGAAAAAGTTTGCTGACTTATGCTTTAAGACAAATTTTCTGTGGGAAAAGTAGAATAGCTACATGTCCAAAAAGGAAAAATATGACATGGACAAAATCCCAGAATGATATAAATTACCAAAACTAACTTAAGAAGTAATAAAAATTATGGATAGCTCTATATCAAGTAAAGAAATTGAATTAGTAATTTAAAATCTTCCCACAAAGAAAAGCCCAAGCCCAGGGGACCTCACTGGTAAATTCTATCAAACATATAGAAAAAAATAATTATTGATCCTACAGGAGAAAACATAAAAGGAAGGAACATTTCCCATTAAATTTTACAATGGCAGTACAGTTGACCCTTGAACAATGCAGAAGTTAAGGGTACCAACCCCACAGAACTGGAGTCAAAAATCCACGTATAACTTTTGATTCCCAAAAAGCTTAATGCTGTCCCTTGGTATCCACAGGAGATTGATTCTAGGACACCTCCATACCCACGCAAAATCCGAGTATGCTCGAATCTCATTTAAAATGACATGAAACAATGCATACAGTAGACCCTACACAACACAGCTGATGAAATCTGCGGATGTGAAACCCAGGGATAAGAAAGGTCAACTGTGCATTTATTGAGAAAAAAAAATCTGGAAACCTTTTGTTGTAACCCGTGGGAGTGTCTTTATTTATTCACCGTGGCTGGCCATAGTGAAAAAATAAAATAATTGAAAAGAAAAAAAAAAATCTGTGTATAAGTGTATCCGCACAGTTCAAACCCATACTGTTAAAGGGTCAACTGTATTACTCTGATATTAAGGCCAAAGAGATAAGAAATCCTCAGATCAATATTCATCATGAACAGAGACACAAAAATTCTTAACAAAATATTAGCAAACTGAATTCAGCAATATATAAAAATTAGTATACACCATGACTAAATGGGTTTCATTAAAAGAACACAAGATTGGCTTCACATCTGAAAATCAAGTAATGTAATAAGCATTTATACATATCTTAGCAAGTTTTTTTATATATAAAGGTTATTTGTATTTTTTAAAAAAAATACTATTGTATTTAGATAACTTTCTGTTTATTTTTAAAAAGTCAATATTTATAATGTCAGAAATTACATCCTAAACTTTAAAATTAAATGTTTAAACTACTTAAATTTATGTTGAAAAACTTTAGATGCCAACTTAAGACTGTGTAAGAGACAAATTCGGACTCCTTTTAACTTCTACCCTCAAATTAATTTACTCTTGTAGATTACTCAGACTTAAACCTAACATTCCAGGTGTGAGCCAACCTTTCTTTCTCATTCTTCCATTTTCCTAATGTAATCTACTATTGCAGATCCTATCAGTTCTTCTCACAGCCTAACAATACTACTGATGCGGAGGACTGAGACTCTACATCTTCTTACTACATGACCCTATAAGTCCCATCTCTACCTTCATTAACTGGTATAACTGAATTTTTTGGACCCAAGTAAAATTCCTCACAGGTATATGACCATTCCATTTCACTAAATTGCACTGGGCAAATCTTGAGATTATCCAGATGGTACTTTCTCTCTTCACTTCATAAAGGCAACAAATTTGATAAGTACATCTCCCAGGTAAGGCTTCAAAGACATACTATGTATAAACAAAGAAACAGAGCCTCAACTCAGATCACCTGAATCCAAGCTATAAATTGTGTCCATAAACCAAACCCCTCCAGACACAGATAGTCAAAGTTATGACTCCATCTAATTTTACCACAATCTATTCTTCCATCTCATCCACCAGGCCATCATAAAAGACTTAACAAATGCCTTGCTAAGTTATGGATACTATACTCCTTTGAGCTATCATTTGAATGTCCTGTCCTGTTTGTAGTTCTGGATGAATTTAGAAGAACTCTAGTAACCCTGCTACTCTGGCTGAGAAGAACAGAAAAATAATACATTTTCCACTTAGTATTAATTACAGAATCTCAGGATTCACAAGGATCTTAAACATTTTCTAGTCCAATATTTTTCGAATTACAGATCGTTAGCCATCAGACCACTGGCAGTCAGAGTCAATTTAGTAAGTTATAATCAACTTTTTTTTCTATTAATGTACATCAGAGGGCATCATATGTAGCAAGGGAAAACTTCTGTGTCCCCTGTGTGTGTATATACACATACCCTGTGCATGTGGAGGCACACTGAGTCAAGATGTAATATGTATCTAACTGTGGGTCACCACTCAAAAAAGTTTGAGAGAAACTTTGCTAGTCCCACAGCTCTAAGGACACAAGGAAGCGCCACCAAAAAAAAATACTAAGTAATGAAAAAGTTACATTATTTGTAATCATCTTCACTTCATACAGAGGAACCAACAAATAGGAGTTTTGTGCTCAGTACACCTAATTTGTTGTTCACAAAAGAAGACTGGAGTGCATCCGAAGTTTCCAGTTGAAATACAGACTTGCTCAAAGACAGTCACTTTGATGGGACTGAAACCAATAACGACAGACAGCAGAATGAAATGCCTGTGTCTAGGGAAGAGAACAAAAACCATTCTAGGTTTCCAGTTCCTCATCTGTTACCAAGGAGAGGATTATTAGAATTCCTAATTCTGGAAGTGGGAGATTTACTGAAAACCAGCTGGCCAAGCAGCAGGAGAGGACTATGTCTTTCACACACCAATACACTTTAACCACTTCAACAATCAATTATTAATAAATTCAATCAATATCACGCTAAGAGTACTTAAAATAAGCTCAGAATTACACTAACATCAAGAAAGAATCTAGGGGACGTCCCCAGGATTCAGCAGAAGCTAGGCCCCGACAAATACCATTAATTTTTCAGCCACTCTTCCCTTTCAGACTCCAGTTCACCTGTGTCCTCAAGTTATCAGTGGCACACAAATATGGCACTCGTGCTCTTCCCTGACACCCTACTCTACTGTGAAAAGGGAAACTGAGGCACCAAGCAATGAGTGGGCGAGCTGCAGCAGCCATCGACAAGGCTAAACCAAGAGCTTAGGCCGCTAATACCGCACACCTCATTCAATTCCCAGATTGTTTAGAATTCCACCGTCCTCCGCCTCCCACCTCAATCCATATCCCCGAGGCAACCCCTAGTACCTGGCCCCCTGCGTGCTCGATGCGGCCCCCAGCTCGTGCTCGCCTTTATGAAGGTCTAGGAGGCCTGGACCTCAGAAGCCTAAAAGCAAACACGCCTGGCAACCCCGGAAGCCCCCTCCCACGAGCTCCCAGCCGCCGCCACTCGTACCCACCTCCACGCTGTCAGCCTGCGCCTCCTCAACACACCACGCCAGACCAACCGGCCACGTAACGAGACCCAGAGACCGATGGGCTGTTCCACGCCCACGCCCACGCCCACCCCCGCCGCCACTGCCGCCACTGCCGCCGCCGCCGCCGCCGCCGCCGGAAGCGCACCGCGTTTTTACGCCACCGTCGCGAGGTCACTTCCGGCGCGATGCCTTGGAATCAGGAAAGCAAGCCGTTTAGGGGCCGGGCGCCCGGGAAATTTGAGTTTGAGAGCTTGGAGGTGCAGCGCGCAGGCCTGGCTTGCGGTCTTCCAGAACTGCACCTGGAAGGCCTGATTAGAGTTGGTGTCCTACGCCTCCCCGGATTAGATGCCTGGGGGACTTCGCTCTTTCATTCTTGATGGCAAGCTCCAGCTTTCCCTCCAGTCCCCGTTGCGCTAGTCTCGAAGCAAGAGTAGGAGACTTTGAGCGGTGGGGGTGGGTGGCTGGTAACGTGGACCCCATCCTTGATCAGTCGCAACTGTGGGACGAAATAAGTAGGCCCCCAGGACAGATTAAAGGAAACAAATTCCCTTCGTGGTTGATCTTCAGAGTTATCAGCTTCGGCTCATTTTGTGGTTAATGTCAGCCAGTCTATGCTTCACTGCCGCCGTCCCCCTCTCCCCGCCCCCAAGTACTCAGTACAGAGGAAAGTGCCTCTCTCCTCCCGTGGCATTTTAGTCTTGGTAGTCTGATTCTTCAAAAAAAGGTGTTTAGGGCCAAGAGTGAGTGTAATGAGGAATCTTGGAGCTTAAGTTTACAAGGTTTTGAAGCCTGACACCTGGTTTGGGGAACCACTGCTTGGGCAGGCAGCATAGAGTAGGATAATGGTTCCAAACTTGGCTCTTCAAAATCAGTTGAAGAATATTATAAAATTTTCATTTTCCAGGAACTCTTCTCCCCTTCTTAACCACCAGAGATTTAGTTTTAGTAGGTCTGGAGGGGCCCTAGCAACTATTAGGAGCACACCCAGATTTTGGAGCCCTTGGTATATCAGACTTAGGGTTGAATCCTGAGTTGAACTTATTCATTATCTGTTTGCTTGTTTATATTTATAACAAGCTGTGCAACTTAGTTACACCGGAGATAAGAGCTAACAAAATTGCTGTGAAATTAAAAGATGATGTGCATCCGAACTGGTCGATAGTCCTAAAGTTAACCCATGATTGGCCATGGTGGTTGTTGGGGCTGGTGATAGTATATAGGGATTTATTATACTATTATCTTGTTTACATTTGTGTATGTTCAAAAGCCACCATAATAAAAAAGGATTTTTTTTTAAGTAGCAAATATTTAAACAGAAGTAACTGGCCAACGTCCAGCTTTACCAAGGCCAGCCTGACTTGGTCTGTTAATACAGCTCAAACTATTATGTTTGAAATGGTTAAAATATGAACACCTTGAGCTATGTAGCAGCCAGAGAGAAGTTTAACATTACACTGAAAGCCTTTCTGGTTTGATCAAATTAACTCACTTTGGAAGCCTTAAGCACTTTAACAATAGAATGGGATGCAGTTGCTAAAAGTTGGTGAATAGCTACTGACCTGGAAAGAGCTCCAAGAAAAGGCTACAATCTTATTTTTGTGAAAATAAGCTGCATATGTAATATTCTGGAAAAAAAAAGGAGGGGAGGTAAATGCCTGGAGAAAGGTTTGGAAGGATACCCTCTAAACTGTGCTGTAGCTACCTGGGGGTAGGAGGAACATATGGAAAGGGAGTACAAGAGTAGGTGAAGATTTTAATTTGTTACTATAAGTCATGTGCCTCATCACAACATTTCAGCCAGAGATGGACAGCATATATGATGTTGGTATATACCATATAGCCTAGGTGTGTCGTAGGCTGCCCAATCTAGGTTTGTGTAAGTGTACTCTGTGATGTTCGCATGATGAAATTGCATAACGATACATTTTTCAGAACATATCTTTGTCGTTAAGTAGTACATGACTGTATATACTTCTGAATTGTTATGAAAATTGAGTGTAATTTATAATTTTTAAAAAGTCTTGTCTCAAATCATCCTGAAATGGAGCTCCTTAAGGGGATTCCATCCACCCCCTCCACCCACCTACCCTAGAAAAACTTAGCTTCCACTTCGCCAAAAACAGAGGCAGACATTTAGAATGGGGCATTGGTTGTTTATGCAGAAAAACTTATAATTTCATGTACACTGGCAATCAGTGGGGAAATTCATTTTTACAACTTGAAACCCAATCAGAGTTACATCTTGCTTACACCCACAGAAAAGGGAGTTTGTAGCAGTCCTCCCTTTGCCTCAACATGGTGAAGAACACAAAAGGGCAGAATTCAAGACTTAGAGACACAGAACTCAGATGCCATTAGTGTCCCACAAAGTGAGAAAATTCCCAGCTTAAAAAGTGGAGCAGGATAACAGCATTTTACAGTAAGTGTTAAATGAAAATAAAGCCACCTAACAGCAATACAATTAGCACTTATTTTAACATTAAAGTGAAAGTTGTGGAAGGTTGTAAGTAACCCAAGACTTAACCCAAGATTGGCAAGAAGGCCCTGCCATTAAGGCATAACAATCCCAGGACACAACATCTTGGCATCTAGAAAAGGTTCCACAGAGCTTGGGAGAGGAGAAAACCAGCCTCATCACAACAGAAGCACTTTTCATAGTCATTTCTATTAAAGGATTGTCATTGACAAAAAACTAGAAACTGATTTCAGATCCCCCTCTACCTTATAGTAATCGTAGCATATAAATTGCTTATTAATTACATTAAAAACAGTATTTTTAAAGAAATATATAAATAGAATCTTCATTCCATAGTTCTTTGATTCATTCAGTAAATATTTATAGAGGGCCTGCCTGCTAAGTGTCTTTTACTATGCTGGGTACTATGACAGGGATAAAGACAGAGTTCCTGCCTTCAAGCTGCTCACATTCCAGAGAGGAAAACAGAATTACAGACTAGCATGATACGAAAGCACAGAGTACTATGACAGCACATAAGAAGGTCACTTAAAAAGAAAGTTGGGGAAGGGGATTCTAACAGGGGAGCACAGGAATTTCTAAATGTGACACATAGGTTGAGGTATAAAGGAAAAAAAGGGATTAATTAGGTGAAATAGTGAGTAAAGTCGTTCCAGTAAAGAGAGAGGTACATAATTAGCCAAGGAAGTGTGGATAAGTGTGGCCCATCCAGGGAAATACAAATAGTTCAACTAGATAGAGCATATATGTAAAAAGAGGAAGTGATGATAGATCTAGAATGATAAGCAGGAGCCAGATCCCAAAGGACTTTCTATGCCCTAAGGCAGGGGTCTCCAATCCCCAGGCCACAAGACCAATACCATGGCCTGTTAGGGACCAGGCCGCACAGCAGGAGGTGAGCAGCAGACCAGCAAGCAAGCTTCTTCTGTATTTGCAGCCACTCCCCAGTGCTAGCATCACCACCTCAGCTCCACCTCAAATCATCAGGCATTAGATTCTCATAAGAGCACTGGTCCCTAGACCCAAAAAGGTTGGGGACTGCTGCCCTAAGGAACTGGGATTATTCTAAGGGCAATGGAAAACAAATGAAGACTTTTAAGCAGGAAACTGCTTATAGTGGGAGTGAGACCAGTTGATAAATGATGATAATCCAAATAAGGCATTACAAGTGGAGTTACAAGGTGAAGGCAGACATCATAAGACAATTAGGAGATAGGATCAACTTTCAGGTTTATGGCTAAGGGAAAAGATTGCTTGGTGGTGCTATTTGCTGAGATATGGAATAGAAATGTATGAAGAGGTTGTGGGTAGGCAGTTCTAGAGGAGAAAAAGGAGGTAGATGATAAATTCATATCTGCATGTTGGTTTTAAAGTACCTATGGGAGCAGTTGCAATCCTTAGACTTGGAAAATTGGTGGCCTTGCCTTAGACCCCACACTTTAAATGGTCCCCACTCTGGTTCTCCTCAAGCCAAGCCTTTCTCTGTGGGGCTAAAGGGACATGATCATCCAGAGCTCACACCCCCATTTTCAGACCTGCTCCATTCCTTATTCCTAGGATTCCAAAATTTCCTCTCGAATGGCCTGAGTCCACTTTCAGCCCATAAACAAGCCTCTTCCCCAGGTCCACCCTCCTGAGAATGAACCTCTCTGCCATCATGCAATACTCCTAGGCCAAAGGAGTGGTCAAAAAAAGATGGCTATTTGGGAGGAGAATGGATGGAGCTTGGAAATTCAGGCCAAGATGTTTATATATGTGGACCTAAGAAGCCCCTTACAGTATGGGGTAGAATAGGGGTGGGGAGAAAAAGAGAACAGGTCAGGGATCTCTGTGTGTACTCTTGCCCTGGCCATGCGCATGTTAGGAGTGGGCCTGCTGTAAGGCACCTGGTGGGAAACTGGATATGTGGATCTGGAGCTCAAGAGAGAGAGAGAGATGGGATTTAGAAGTCATCAATAACCAGACAGTAATTAAAGTCCCAATAATGGTTGATATAGTCCAGGGACAGCATATAGAATGAGAAGAGTCAAAGGCCAAGGACAGAACTCTAAGGTACACCAACATTTAAGGGATACACACAGGAAGAGAATGATTCAAAGGAAATTGAGAAGCAGTGGCTAGAAAAACAGAAGAAACCATAGCAGTTGATGATACCAAAGAGACTCAGGAAAAAAAGAATTTAGGAGAGTAGTCAATGATGCTAACTACTGTAAAGAACTCAAATCAGGGGAAGACTGAAAATGTCCATTAGGCTTAGCAACAAGGAGGTCCCTGGTGATTTTGACAGGGGTTTAATAGCAGAGTGAAGAGGTCAGAAATCAAATATCTGTGGGTTGAGGAAAGAATGAGAGGTGAGCAAATGGAAAGCGTTGAGTGTAGTCAACTTCAAAAAATTTGACAATGAAGGTAAGACGTGAGATACAGCAATAGCTCTAGAGGCAAGTGGAATACAGCAGTAGTTCAGTGACAGAATTTATTACTCACTAAGTTCTCTTAAAGTCTTCCTAAACTCCCAAGTTAGAGAACTCCACCAAGAATTGCTGATTATAGACAGTTTTCTGAACTGGATGGACCCTACCTGACCCCAGAGGCAAGTTTCTGGGAACCACTCTAGAGAAGTGGACACCCACTTGCCTTCCCTGACATATGGAAGGGGGTGTTTTTCTTAAACAAGACTTATTTCTGCTTTCATATACTGTAGGCCACACTAATAGTCTCTAACAAAGACATTAAATTCTCAGGTCGAAAATAGCACAGCACTAATCTACAGTTCTTGACTGTACATGTCATGAAGTTCTAGAATGGCAGGGCTGAAAGCAACCTTAGAAATTATCTACTTTAGCTACCCCCATTAGTATAGGTGAGGGTTTAGCAATTTAATGGTGGACCAACATTGGGATTTGGGACTCCATTACTTATATGTAAGAAGAACATATGTCCCAGTTTGCCTGGAACAGTTCCAGTCATGCCCACTACCCTATCATAATGATTAATATCACCCTCTTTTACTTTCAAATACGTTCTGGTTTAGACAATAAATTCTAAGTCATCCTACTTATATAATATAGGCTTGGGGGCTAGGCATATTACTAATTACTTAACATAAGATTATTTTTCTTTTATGTGATCTCAAAAGTTTAAGTGTCTTAAACTTTTATGTGTCATTTAATAAATGAGGTAATGTATATGAAAGCAGGTCCTAGACTATAAAATGCAAGACAAATTTTAGGATTAAAAATAATAACCTTGGGGTAGGCAAACATTTCTTAAATATGACACCAAAAGTATAAGCAACAAAAAAAAAAATAGATAAAATGGACTTCATCAAAATTAAAAACTTTTGTATTTCTAAGAGCATATCAAGAGAATGAAAAGACAATTCACAGAGTGGAAGAAAATATTCGAAAGTCATGTATCTGATAAGGTCTAGTATCCAGAATATAGAACGTTCACAACTCAACGACAAAAAGATAAACAACTCAATTTAAAATGAGCAAAGGACTTGATAGGCAGTCTTCCAAAGAAGATATGCAAATGACCAAGAAGCACATGAAAAAGTGCTCAACATCACTAATCATAAGGGAAATGCAAGTCAAAACAACATGAGATACCACTTCATACCTGCTAGGATGGCTATAATTTCAAAGAAACTGAAAATACGTGTTGGTGAAGATGTAGAGATATTGAAACCCTCATCCATTGCTGGTGGGAATGTAAAATGGTCTAGCTATTGTAGAAAACAATTTGGCAGTTTCTCAAAAAGTTAAACACAGAATTCCCACATGACCCAACAATTTCCCTTCTAGGTCTATAACCAAGAAAATTCAAAACACATGTTCAAACAAAATTTTGTACAAGAATGTCTTAGCAGCACTATCCACAATAGCCAAAGGTGGAAACAACCTAAATATCCAACAAAAGAATGGACAAACATGGGGACAGAAAGTAAGTTAGAGGTTACCAGGAGGAAATGGATGAAAAGTGACTGCTTAATGGGCATGGAATCACTATAGATTTGCTTATTCTAGACATTTCATATAAATGGGATCAAACAATATTTTCTCTTTTGTGACTGGTTTCTTTCACTTAGCATGTTTTCAAGATTCATCCATGTTGTAGCATGTACAGGTACTTCATTCTTTTTTATGGTTTAATAATATCCAATTGTATGGATACATCGCATTTTGTATACACATTCATGTACAAGTTTTTATTTGAACAACTGTATTCAGTTCTCTTAGGCATATATGTAGAAGTAGAATTGAGGATCACTTGGTAATTCTATGCTTAACTTTTTGTGGTACCACCAAACTGTTTTCCACAGTGGATGCCTCATTTTACTTTACCACCAGCAATAAATGAAGGTTCCAATTTTTCAATATCCTTGCCAACAGTGATCTCCCATTCTTTTATTATAATCATCCAAATGGGTGTGAAGTAGTAGTATGTGATTCTAGTTTTGACCTCTATTTCCCTATTGACTAATGATGCTGAACATCTTTTTGTGTGCTTATTGGCCATTTGTACATCTTCTTTAGAAAAATGTCTGTTTAAGTCCTTGGCCCATTTTTGGACTAAGCTATCTTTTTGTTGTCGAGTTGGGCTTTCTTTTTGGGGTGAAAATGTTCTAGAATTAGATAGTGGTGATAATTGCACAACATTGTGAATATACTAAAAATTATTGAATTGTACACTTTAAAATGGTTGAAAGAGTAAATCTGATGTTATGCGAATTTTATCTCAAAAAATTTTAAAGAATAATATGCATAACACACAGTAAACATCCAATTTTTAATAAAAATAAGAGTCACCACAGGACTCTGATCCACCTAGCCACAGCAATAAACCTCTCTCCTCCAATGCAATGTCCTCTCTCCTACTACACCCCTCCAACAACATCCTTTATTCCTTACCTCTTCCTTGGTTTTCTCTCTCAAACTCCTTTTTCTACATCTAAACTAGAGAGAATTGTCTTA
The DNA here is from genome assembly GCA_028627145.1 of Eidolon dupreanum. Lineage (NCBI taxonomy): Eukaryota > Metazoa > Chordata > Mammalia > Chiroptera > Pteropodidae > Eidolon > Eidolon dupreanum. Next base: position 86,298,164 of record CM053509.1, read on the forward strand.
ATATTTTTAATGGGGCAGGAATAGATAATAAGCATAAAAAACAAAGGGAAGCTAGAACTGTGCCAGGTAATTGGGGAGGGTGTGTTGTCTGTCCAAAAGAATGGCCAAGGGAACAGGTAAGGACTGTCACTGCTGTGGCAGCAGCCTCACCTCTGGCATGAAGCCCCTCCCAGCTCTAGCCACTGAGCCACTGTGTCCTCCCTTCCCTTCCCTTACTGGAATACTCTAAGCGGAAACCTGCTCAGCAACAATTGGCCTTTTCAGATGCTCTTGCTGAGTTGCCATTTCTTACTCCGGTCCTGGGACTTGAAACAGGAATGCCAGCTTCACATCTGCTGTCAGGTTCCCAAGCAAGCCTAAGGGTTTGCGTGCAGACACAGAAGCTCCAGATTTTCCTCACTCAGACTTGCAAGGCAGCCATTAAAATATTCAGGAGAGACGATCTCACTGTGTGCAGGCACAGAGTTGGAGCAAACAGAAGCCCAGTTGTTGGTGGGGAGGGGATTGGTTGGTGATACCTCCTGGGTCAAGATGGCAAACAGCCCAGAGGGTGATCTCTTTCCCAAGTTCAGTGTGCTCCTGGAGACCTGCATGCCAGGTGTCCTCCCCAAGCATATCTCAAGGATCAAAGTACTGTGCAGAATGTTTAGGAGTTCAGGACACTTCTATGTGTTCCTCATACACAAACAGGTGAAGAGTGTAAGTTGTATATCTCTTTGCCCTCCTGGTTTCCTCTCCACTACCACTCACCTCAGTACCACATCCTGAGATAACCAATGTTGCCTCTGCAAGAGAAGTGCTGGATAAAACGGGAAGTAAATAATTTCACATGCAGGGTAAAATCATTTAAACAAATTTTGCGATAAACCCAAGAATGTTTGGGCTGTTTCACAAGTATGCATTTTTAAAAACAGACTGAGTATTCTGTGGAGGACCCATCAATAGATACTCAGGAAAAGTCCCAACAGAGAAACTTACATCTTTATTTACTTACTTACAATTCAATCCTTTGGAAAGAGCAAACAGAAGTGTGAACCAGAGAGAAGTCAGCCCAGATAGGCAAAACAAGATGCTCCAAGTCACCCAACAAACCAATATCTTTCTAGTGAAGAATTGATTAATCAGCAAGGATTTATGATTTGCCAACCATGTGCTCAGCCCCAGTGCTAGAAGCTGGGGTAGAGGCAACAAAGAAATAGGCCTGTGCTGAAGAAGCTTATTGTTTAATCAGGGAAATCAAATGAACACAGTGTATCGATTATTCATTGCTAGGTAACAAACTATCCCTAAATTTAGTGGCTTGAAATAGCAACCATTTATTTAGCTCATTACTCTGTGGATTAGTTGAGTAATTCTGCTGATTAGACTGGGCCTGGCTGATATTGACTAGACTCACTCAAAGAAGGTTAGCTAGGGTCTGGTTAGTTTAAGGTGGCCTCAACTGGGGCAACTTCTCTCTCTTTCATTATGGCCTTTTACGCTCCAGCAGGTTAGCCTGGGTTTGTTCTTGTATTGATGGGAGAATTCCAAGAGAGAACAGAAGTCTGCGAGGTCTCTTGAGGCCTGGGCTCAGAGCTAGCAACCATCACTCCAGCACATCCTATTGACCAAAGAAAATCACAAGTTCAGCCTATATTCAAGGGGTGGGGAAAAACTATACTTCTTTACAGGAAGAGATGTAAAGTCACTTTGTAAGAGACAGATGTGGAAAGGAAAGAAAAATAGGGCCACTAACTAACAACACATAGGAAGTAACAAGCAAAACAAAATAGTAAATGGATAAGGGTTACTCCGTGCTGGGGGACATTGACCAGGTCCCAGGCCTAGGACCTGGACCAGGCTCCTTGTCAGAAGTCAAACTAGCAAACCACTCAAGTGCAATTGCACACCATTCTGGTGACAGTGGTCTTATTGCTATTGGTCTGGGTACTTACATTGATTTACAATCCAGAAGCCCAAACCTGCCTAATAAGCCATTGTTTCAACCAAATATGGCCCACCTTTCAAGTAAGTACTCACTTGAAAAGGGTAGCCCTAGTTCCACATCCCATACAAGATTACCTTGCCCCAGCAGCTCACTGCTAGAGTTGACATCACCTCAGATGACATCATCCTAACCCAAGACCTTGGCACTAAAACCTTCACTCCAGTGATGCTTATGGACTGTATCTCCTAAGGCACAAATAAGAGAGAGGACATTTTAATTTCTTTTCCTTTGATGTCAGGGATTCTATTATATTTCTGAGCTGGCTGTCTGCTTAGCCCATGATCTTGATATGTTTCTTGCCAAAACATACACCCCTCCATTCCAATACCTAAAGAGAAATCTGGTAGAAGTTACTATTTCTGTGCCATTCTAAAAATTAATGGAGCTTTTTACTTTCAGCAGGAGGTACCTTCCTCACATCAGTCAACTCCATGGCTCCCAGGGGGAGAGGATCACTCACTCCCCAGTGTCCTCTCCTACTACTGTCCTCCAACTTTCCACAACCTTCTGCCTTGTGTCTCTAAGCAAGAACATCATGGAAAACATGGCGGAGTGAGAGATGTCCTCAGATCTCTCCCCTTGAAACACCAATAAGCTGAACATCTAAAACTGAACAAAAAAACACCTAAACTGCACTCCAGCACATCTGAGTGTCGGATCTGCGCATAAGATCTACCACAGGTCAGAACCCTGGGTGTGAGGCGGTGGAGTGGGACAAATAAAGAAACTTCCTTTTACAGCCACAGGGGCTCCTTGTAGGAGGAAGGGGAGGGGTGAAGGTGCGATGACTTCCTGCCAGGAAGTGCCGTGACTTTTCTATACAGCTGGCAGCAGGGCTCAGTCATCAGGGCAAAAAGCAGAGAAGTGAGACAGGACCACAGAGAAACAACAGTTGATTTCTACTGGCCTTGGTTCCAAAACCAAGGCTGAGCCACAGCCCCGAATCCCCAACCCAGAGGGCCCCTCCGGCCATACCCTCTGAGACTGTTCACTGCAAAGCTCCAGGGGAACCTGAGCAAATGCTACCAAAACTGTTGCTAACACTGACAGGGACTGAAACTGAGAGTAGCAAGTGTGATTAAAATCTACAAAGAAATAAAAGGCATTAGGTTTATATAAAGCAGGGATCTGGGAGGCTTAGACACCACTTACTTACAACCAAAAGAAAAGCGCCTTCTTTGCAGCAGGCTAAAGAGAGACCCTTATATAATAAATCTTCTTTCTGGAAAAACAACAGAATACACTTCCATTAATGCCCAGGTAGATAAATAGTTCATTGAACACCATGAACAACCAAGGTGACAAGACATCTCAGAAAGAAAGAGAAAAATCTTCAGAAAATAAGCTTACAGGCATAGAAATATGTGACCTTAAGGGAAAGAGAATTCAGTATGGTACTTCTGAAAAAATTCAGTGAGTTCCAAAACGAGTCATATCAACAATTTTGGGAACTGAAAAAACAACAACATGAGCAGAGCAAGGAGATTGAAATCCTCAAAAAGAACCAAATAGATCTTCTGGAGATAAAAAACACACTGCAAAAGTTGAAAAATGAAATAACAAGCTTGGGAAATAGAGTCAATGAAATGGAGGACAGGATCAGTGATATTGAAGACAGAAATCTAGAAATAAATCAGAAGGAAGAAAAGAGAAACCAAAGAATGAAAAATAATGAAAGAGAAATACAAGAACTAGCTGATACCATCAGGAGAGGAAACATAAGAATAATGGGCATTACTGAAGGCAAGAAAAAGGAGCAGAGACTAGAAAGCATTTTCAGACAAATAGTTGACTAGAATTTCTCAAATTTAAGGAATGAGCTGGAACTTCAAGAAGTCAACAGAACACCCTATTATCTCACCCCAAAAAGGCCTTCACCAAGACACATTGTACTAAAACGATCAAAAATCAATGACAAAGATAGAATTCTCAGTGCAGCCAGGGAGAAGAAAACAGTAATGTATAAAGGAAAACCCATTAGATGATCGTCAGACTTCTCAGCACAAACCTTACAAGCCAGAAGTGGTGGAATCAAATATTCAAACTATTAAATGAAAGGAACTACCAGCCAAGAATAATGTATCCAGCTAAGCTCTCCTTTAGATATGAAGAAGAAATTAAGAACTTTTCAGACATACAAAAATTGAGAGAATTCTCCACTACGAGACCTGCACTACAGGAAATTCTGAAAGGGGTCAGCTCGCCTAAAACAAAATAACGACAACAAAAAAAGACCATCACAACCACTCCTTCCCCTGTTTGCACACAATACTACTAATCTTTACCTATATTTTTCTAACTTATCAGTTCATATCCTCCAACAACATAACCTCCAGATCTGCCACCTTGAATTGAGCATATTTCTAACACGTTTAATAATTCCACCAAGATATTGTTAGAGACTCCAAAAATTTCAGATCTATTTTTTTGGCTAATGCCATATTAATGGGAAACTTAGTTATGGCCAGCTTATAAGAAATCCTTATACTGCTACTTGTGTTTTTCCCTTGTTACTCTCATAATAAAATGTTTTCTAGGTTATTTAGGGCAACTCATGCCCTACTCTCTAAACGTCTCCATGATCATCACTCCAAAATGTCCTTAAAATGCTGCCTTATAGTCACAGAGATAATTGCTCTGTGTTTTCTTAGATTCTGTTTTTATTTGACATCTATTAGCCAATTACATTAACTATATTTTTTTATTTTCTGTATTCTTTTTTAAATTAAAATTATTGGGGTGACATTGGTTAACAAAATCAAATAAATTTCAAGTGTACAATTCAACAATACATCATATGTATATTGCATTTTGTGTTCACCACCCAAAGTTAAATTTCCTCCTGTTGCCAAATATTTAACCCCTTTTACCACTTCCTCCCTCCTCCCATCCCCCTACCCTCTTGTAACCACTAATTCACTGTCCAGGTTCACAACTCTCTGTTTGTTTTCATGTTTGTTGTTCTTAGTTTTATACCCACATATGAGTAAAATCATACTGTTCTCAACTTTTTCCATCTGACTTGTTTCACTTAGCATGATTATTTCAAGTTCCATCCATGTTGTCACAAATGGCAGTATTTCATCTTTTCTTATGACTGAGTAATATTCCGTTGTATATATGTACCACAGCTTCTTTTTTAGCCAGTCACCTATCATAGAATACTTTGGTTGTTTTCATGTCCTGGCCACCATAAATAAGCTTCTATGAACATCAGGGTGCATATATCTTTGCAGATAATTGTTTTCAGGTTATATGGGTAAATAACAAAAAGAGAAATTTCTGTGAAATTTCTATGGTAATTCTATTCTTAGTTTTTTGTATTTTTAGTATTCTTGATGCTCAGGTATTTATGAGTCTTACAGACCCTAGGAAAGATTGCCTCTCCCAGGGCTAGTCAATTCTTACAGGGAGCAATGGGCTTGAGCCTAAGCATACTTTTCCTACACAAACCAACCAATCCAGATTCTATACCCCCCAACCATCTCCTTATCTAACTCACACACCAAACAAATATTTCTCCTTCCCTAAAGCACCCCAGGATCAAAAACAAGGCAACTAGAGATACCCTGTGCCCAGAGCCTGTGGGAATTATTCAAACTAGCCAGTCCTTCCTTGCCTTCCCCCAATTCAAAATAAAGGCTCTGGCCTAGGTGTTTCTCTTGCTCCTGTCTTCTGCCACCTGAACAAAACTTGGCACATGCTATACAGTGACCCCTACTCTGGGAACTGTAAATAAAACAAACTTCTTTCTTTCAAGTTTCATTCTTGTTTCCTTCTGTGGTATCACCAATTTTACCATACCATATTCAGCATACATTCTTAGGATAGGTAGGAAGTATTACCCCATCTTATAGTTGAGAAAACATGTACTCATGGAACTTAAATCACTTATTGAAGATCATACAGTAAGAGGAGGAGCTTAAGTTTGAACTGTTAATAAGATAACAAGACCAATGGAAAGACAAAACTAAATGTATTAAACTTCCCAATCAATAATCCATTTACTCACAGAAGATAGAGAGAATAAAATAGGTATCATATAGTTAAAAAAAAAAAACTGAATGTATTAAATTTACCAAGCAAGAGAGCCCTGTGTTCATTCAGCAACAGTCTCTCCCAGCAATGTTTGACCAGGTCTGATAGACTTTACACTGAATAAATGCAGGAGATTTTGATGGGCTCTAACAGAAGCAGAGAAAGATTCTGAATGGCCCTACAGAGATGGGAGAAAATTCTGATTTGCTCTTAGACCAGAGCTGAGCAACTATAGCATTCTACAAGGCTGATTCATTCTGGCCTCCTACTCCACGACATGAGATTTTTCTTTAAATTTAAAAAAAGAATTTTATTGTGGTAAAACACACATAACATATAATTTACTACTAGTGACACTTAGTACATTCACAATATTATGCAACCATCACCACAATCTAATTCCTGAACATTTCATTATCCCAAAAGAAAACTCCGTCCCCATCCCCATTCCTCCCTTTCCACCAGCCCCTGTCGATCATTAATTTGCTTTTTGTATCAATGGATTTGCTGACTCTGAATATTTCATATAAATGGGCTCATACAATAAGTGACCTTTTGTGTCCAGCTTCTTTTACTTAGAATAATGTTTTAAATATTCATACGTGTTGTAGCATGTATCAGTACTTCATTTTTTTCTATGGCCAAATAATACTCCATTGTATGGATATACCACATTTTGTTTATCCATTCATCAGATGATGAATATTTAGGCTGTTCCCACCTTTTGGTTATTATAAATAATGCTTCTATTAACATCCATATGCAGATCTAGGAATGCAATTACTAAATCATATAGTAATTTTATGTTTAACTTGAGGAACCAACAATCTGTTTTCCACAGTCATTACACCATTTTATATTACCATTAGCAATGTATGAGGGTTCCAATTTTTCTATATCCTTCCAATACTTGTTATTTTCCTTTTTAAAATTATTATTATTTCAATGAGTATGAAGTGATATTTCATTGCCATTTTGACTTGCATTTCTTGAATGGCTAATGATGTTGAGCATCTTTTTACGTTCTTTTTGGCCATTTGCATATTGTCTTTGGAGAAACATCCATTCAAGTCTTTTGCTAACTTATTAATAGGGTTGTTTGTCTTTTTTGTTATTGAGTATGAAAGTTGTTTATATAGTCCAGATACTTGTCTCTTATCAGATATGTGGTTTTCAAGTCTTTTTTTTTTCATTCCATGTGTTGTCTTTTCATTCTCTTGATAGTGTTCTTTGATGAATAGTGTTTTAAATTTTGATGAAGTCAAAATTTTTTTATTGTTGCTGCATTTCTGGTGTCATATCTAAAAAAATGTTGTCAAAAATTTGTTTCTGTTTTTTCTTCAAAGAGTTTTATGGTTTTAGTCCTGATATTTAGGTCTTTGATCTAGTTTGAGTTAATTTTTGCATATGGTGTGAGGTAAGGGTCCAACTTCTTTTACATCTGGATACCAAATACTATTTATTGAAGAGACTATTCTTTCCCCATGGAATGGTCTTGGCACCCTTGTTGAAAATCAATTGACAGTAGATATATGAATTTATTTCTGGACTCTAGGTTATATTCAATTGACCTAAATATCTGTCTTTATTCCAGTGCCACACTGTTTTGGATTATTGTAGCTGTAGCTGCAATAAGTGTTGAAATCCAGTGGTGTGATTCTTCCAACTTTATTCTTCTTTTTCCCTCATGTAATTTTAAACAGCAAAGTTCTTCAGGGTCTTATGATTCAAAGGAACAACATTTTTCAGCACTGTCCTTGAGGCTGATATAATTTCAATGAACATGATTCCTACCTAATATTATGCCCTTGATTCTCATTATCAGGAGTGACACTTTGTTCGTCCTTTTTAAAATCTCCCTGTTGATCCCTTTTAATCTAAATAAGAAAAGACCATGAAATTCTGATTCATGTCCCTATATCTTCACAGCTGTGTGTATTCCTTCTCTGTGTCCAGCTGATCATCAAGAGTTTAAATTGAGTTGATAACATAATTGATTTATTTTCCTTCTCTGCAATGTCATGTGATGAACCAGTTTTCATAATAGTGGCTGCACAGTAGCTTTTAAGACTCTTGAGGTCTAGCATCTGATGTAAAGATCCCAATTAATACTATAAGGAGGGTTTGAAAAGCACCTCTAAACCATAATTCAAGGTTTCCCAAGGCCTAGCCATGAGAATTGATTCCAAAAGGGTAATTTTGAAAGCTGAGTAGGAAATTTTTATAGTTTGTGTGAAGACCTTTCTAATTGAGCAGAAGAATTTATCTAAATATACAAGAAGAGGTATTTGCAAACACCATGAACAAACACCACCTTATTCAGCCGACAAGTAGCTCAGTCTAATTCTATAATTTAATGTCATGACTACCATAGGAAGAAAAAAAAATTGTATATAATGTTCAAATGCAGGTATACTAAACCACCGACCAAATACTCAAGAAGTGTTCAGAAGTAATTTTTTGGACTCCCCTTAGATAATCTGCACTTGAACAGGCATATCAATGAGAGCAGAATAAGTCATTTGAGATACTATCAGAGAGTGAAAAAGTATTAAAATCCAAGAATGGCATAAAAACCATTACTATGTATCAGGCTCCTCACTCCCTTTAAGGTCCCCAATGTGTAGCAATATTCCTTAGGCATAAACATACAAAGCACAGTTTGCAATTTTGTTAATTTCTCTTCCTTAGATGTCCGGGAACCATTATAACAAAATATGTCTAAAGTGACATAACTATATATAGTGACAAAAGAGTGTAGTTAGTCCTGCCAGCACAAATAAATTTTCTTTGATCAATTAGTTGAGTGTAAAGTGTTATTCGTTATGTCATGTGATGTGGCACAATTGGTAAGATTTTATATTACATGGCTTTACAAAAACCTAGCATTTGTGTTCGCCGTGCCACCATCGCTCTCTAATGTCAGCGTCGCCTCTAGCTCACGTAGCTCCAGCTGAAGGAGAACACAGGTAATTAAAGAGATCTCTATTCATGGCTCATACATAGCAGACTGCCCGCAAATTAACCAGTCAGTGGTAAAGCCCACGAAGCAAGTGGCTGCAAAAGCAGCTCGCAAGAGTGCGCCTCCTATTGGAGGGGTGAAAAGACACCATCGTTACAGGCTTGGTACTGTGTGTGGCATTTCGTGAAATTAGACGTTATCAATTCCGATGCTCAAACTTTCCTTACAGCGTCTGGTGCGAGAAATTGCTCAGGACTTCAAAACAGATCTGTGCTTCCAGAATGCAGCTATTGGTGTTTTGCAGGACTCAAGTGAGGCCCATCTGGCTGGCCATTTTGAAGACACAAACCTGTGTACTATCCATGCCAAACGTGTAACACAATTATGCCAAAAGATATCCAACCAGCATGCCACATACATGGAGAACGTGCTTAAGAATCTACTATGATGGGAAATATTTCATTCCTTAAAAAAAATTCTCCTCTTCCTGTTATTGGTGGTTCTGAACATTAGATATTTTTTTCCCATGGGGTCAAAAGATACCTAAGTGTATGATTGCAAGTGGAAAAATAGGGGACAGAAATCAGGTGCTGGCAGTTTTTCCATTTTCATTTATGTGTGAATTTTTAATATAAATGAGCGACATAAAGCATTAATGAAAGTCAAAATGTTTCAATGAACAAGTTTCAACAGTTCAACTTTATAATAATTATAAATAAACCTGTTAAATTATTCTGAACAATGCCGACATTTGGATTTTTTAAAAACAAGTAAATTTCTCATTGATAGCAAAAAAATATTAATAAAAATTTTTTAAAAACCCTATCAACCTTTGTAACAGATATTTGTGTCATACTTACATGAGTTATCTTAACATAAGCCATGTATTTAAAATACTTTTTGAACTATTATAACTAACTAGTTTTGTTTTCTCAATATAATCAGCCCATGATGTACTTTTTTCTACATTAAAGTTATTAATTGAGAACCAATTTGAAACAAATTAATTTTCACGAATGAGCCTTAACATAATTGCAGCAGGTAGTATCTTTAGTAAAATAACTTAATAGAAGAGATTTCACCAGTATTCTTGGAGACAAAAAATAAATTCAACAGCAAGTTAAGTTTTCTGAGGTAGCTACAGAATCTAAAAAATGAAGGACCTCTGTATAGAGTCAGTCCGAGAATTAGAAGGGTCAGAAAAAATTTTTTTAATTTTTTCTTAAAAATAGATAAAACAATTAGAAGGTAAATTCGTAGCCCTATTTATAGACATGATCTTGATTAAAAGGTCTTGAATTTGAGCTGTCTACTTCTATGAAATCCCTGCCTCTGGATTAACAAGGTCCTGGAGATCCTGACTTCTTCACTGAGTATAGTCTGGCAACTGTCTGTAATGGTTATTAAGACTTTCTGATGTTCCTTCTAAGAGATTCAGTTTCTAAACTATGACTCGTAGTAGGGAGCTTTATTTAGTAAAGTGTAAGGAAACAAAACAGCAACTACTTGAGCCTGATAAAACCAAATGGCTCTGGTTAATTTGTTTTGATAATCAATAATACTAGACTTAGGAAAGTGGAATCCTTTATTGAGAATAATACACATCAATCTACAAAGCTTTAGTCAGTTACTTATACCATAAAGTGTTTTTATGATTGTTCTCAAATAAAAGGAGTATTTAAACATAGATACAAAAATTGTTCATCATTCTGTGTGTAGTTTATTATTCTGGTTGTTGTAGGTGAACATGACAATACCTATTATAAAACAAAAAAGTACATATTCCCTGAAGCATATTAATATCAAAACTGAATTTCTCTTTAGATGTGTCAGATTTGATTTATTTTCATCTCGGTTTGGAAAACAAGAATTTTCTCAATGATTTAAGTTAAATAAAACCTGGTAATTGAGAGTGAACCAAAATGGTGTAGATGATAGAGGCTCTGTTCATCCCTCTGGTGGCCAAATCAAAGTTGTGATGAAAACAAGGAGCAGCAGCAAGGAAAAATCACCTGGGATCTTACTGAACAAGCACCCTGCAACAGCAGAAGATAGGACAGAGCAAGGATGTGGGGCTGCCCCTTTCTGAACTGCTGAGTGAACCAGAGGCTGCAGCAGTGGCAGCAGCAGATGCCTCTTAAAGGGGCCATGTTCAAGAGCGGATTTTTGCGGTGACGGACCTGCTATCTCTGAGCACCAGTGCCAATTTGGCTGTGCGTAGGGGGCACCAGGGACTTACAAGGAGATACTGTCAGAGTGAAGGCCCAGGCAAGACTCACCCTGTACAGAAGTGCCAGTGGTATTCATTGTTCCCTGTTGAGCCCTCCCTTCCACCAGTGCACTGACACAGAGGCGTCATCATACTGGATAATAGAGGTCATTCCGCCCAAAGGATTCCCTGAAACTCTACCTCCCCCAACAGGTGGCCCCACCCAAGCCACATCTAGGTATATCCTCAGCAAGTCAGGTGCTCCTTGCTGAGCAGTGCCTAGACTCACATTGGAGGCAGCTGGCCTTGATTTTTGGTGTGGCTTTTTGAGGCAACTATAAGCACAATATCTGTGGATTGCTTGCTGAATCTTAACAGGTGGCTCTGGAGGGGCAGAGGCTTGAGCTAAATGTGGCCTGTAGCTGAACCTCTTTCAGGATTGTGCCACTGGACACCTAATTCACAAATCCACACCAATAAGACCAGAAGACTTAGGAACTTTGCTTGGTACATAGAAACAGACGCAGAAAGGCAGCCAAAATGGGAAGACAAAGAAACAGAAACCATATGAGAGAACAGAACAGAGATCCAGATATAATGGAGATGCAGAGTTCAAAACATTGGTTATAAAGATGCTCAATGAACTTTTGGTTAAATTCAGTGAGAACTTCAACAAAGAGGTAAAAAACATAAAAACAGAAATGGAAATTTTAAAAGGGAATCAGTCTGAAATGAAGAACACTATCTGAGATGAGAAGTGTATTAAATGGAATAAACAAAGGAATAAACAGAGGGAATAAAAAAGAGGATCAAATACTCTATCTAGAAGATGGGAAAGCCAAGGACACTCAATCAGAATGGCAAGAAATAAAATGCCAAGACTATAGAAATAATTTAAGGAGCATGTGGGACACTATTAAGGGTCCAAATATCCATCTGATTGGTGTAACTGAAGAAAATCAAGATGTTGAACAGCTGTTTAAAGAAATGATGGAAAACTTCCCTCACCTGGTGAAGGAAATGGACATAAAACCCCAGGAAGCTCAGAGAATTCCAAAAATCAAGGATCCAAAGAGACCCACACCAAGACATATCATAATTAAAATGCCAAAGGTTAAATACAAAGAAAGACTATAAAAGCAGCAAGAGAAAAACAGAGCTACTTATAAGGGAAACCCATAAGACTGGCAGCTGATTTCTCAAAAGAAATTATGCAGGACAGAAGGGCTTGACAAAAAATATTCAACAGGATGAAGACCCAGGATCTACAACCAAGAATAATTTATCCAGCAAAGCTATCATTTAGAGTTGAAGGACAGATAAAGAGCTTTCCAGACGAAAATAAGCTAAAGTAAGTTATCACCACCAAGCCCATATTATAGGAAATGTTGGAGAGACTTCTTTAAGAAGAAAAAAATATGTATCAAAAACAGGAATAAAGAAAGGTAACAACTACATTCCTATCAATAAGTACCTTAAATGGAAAAGAATTAAGTGCTCCAACTAAGAGTAGATGAAAACAAGACCCCTACGTGTTGCTTATAAGAGACTCACTTTATATTAAAAGACACAGACTAAAAGGAAGGGAATGGAAAAACATATTGCTTTGATGGACCTAGAAGGTATTTAAGTCTGACAAAGAAAGATAAACACTATATGATTTCACTTCTATGCAGAATCTAAGGAATAAAAAGAACAAACTAATCAAAAACAGACTCACAAATATAGTGAACAATTTGGTGATGAACAGAGGAGAGGGGAGTTTAGAGGGTTCAGAGAATGGGGTGAAGGGTTAAAGAAGTACAACTTAGTAGCTGATGGATGGACACAGGGATGGGAAGCATGGCACAGGGAATGCAATTAGAATGAATATATTGGCTAGTGGAGAGTCAGGGGAGGGAGGGAGCAATGGGGGGAACCATTTTATGACCTATATAGATGTCAAACCAAAGTACTGTATACTTGAAACTAATTAAAATAAATTTTAAAAAACCTGGTAATTAACCAAACAAACATAGATATACAAAAATTGGATTTTTGAAAATTGAGAGTATGCATATAGGTGAGACAAGATAAAATTTTGTTTGAGTAGAGTACACAGAGAATGAAGACCAATTCTTTATTTCTTCATATCTAGAACTAACTATATATTCAAGGCCATAATTGTCCTTTAGTTATAAGTTCTCTTTTTCCTATAATATTTAAATTTTAGCTTATTGACATTATTGTATGTATATATTTAAAGATATAGTCATGCCCTACAATGTTAGATGACAATATAATTTAAATGTTTAATTTTCAATCTTAAAATATAATTAATCTTATTAACCTATTATTGCATTATGTATATCATATTGGCTTTGCTATTTTAAGTTGTCTTATATGAGATGAAGACTTTCCTTAACAAACAAAAGCTAAAGGCATTCATCACCACTGGACTTACCTTATAAGAAATACTGAAAGAAGTTCTTTGTGCTGATATAAAAATATGTAATTAGTAACATAAAAGCATATGAAAATATACAACATACTGGTTAAAGGTAGACCAAATATGAACAGTCTCGACATTCTGTAAGTCTGATTTATTCTGGCCTCCTGGTCCTTGATGTGACTTTTTTTAACTTTTATTTGTATTTTATTTTTTTAATTTATTTGTCTGTTTGTTTTTTAAATGAAGAAATGATTTAAATTGTATTCCCTCGTCTACCTCTGCCTTCCCCCGTTCCCCCTCCCCACTACCATCTGGTAACCACTGTCTATGTCCCTGAGTCTCTGTTTGTTCTGTTCATTTGTTGTTTCTAAGTTTATATCTCACACGTAAGTGATATCATGTGATTTTCAACTTTTTCTGTCTAGCTTATTTTGCTTAGTAGAATTATTTCAAAATCCATCCATGTTGTCACAAATGGCAGTATTTCATCTCTTATAGCTGAGTAATATTCCATCGTATATATGACCACAGCTTCTTTAGCCAATCATCTATTGTAGGACACTTTGGTTGCTTCCATGTCCTGGCCACTGTGAATAATGCTGCTATGAACATTGATGCGCAAATATCTTTTTGGATATGGATTTTTAAGTCTTTAGGGTAAATGCCCAGTAGAGGAATTGCTGGATCATATGGCAGATCAATTCTCAGTTTTTTGAGGAAACTCCATACTGCTTCCCACAGTGGCTTCCCACCAGCAGTGAATGAGGGTTCTTTTTTCTCTGCATCCTCTCCAACATTTGTTATTAGTTGTCCTGCAGCTATTCTAACAGGTGTGAGATGGTATCTCATTGTGGTTTTGATTTGCAGTTCCCTAATAGCTAGCGATGTTGAGCATCTTTTCATGTATATGTTGGTAATTTGTATGTCCTCTAGGGAGAAGTGTCTGTTCAGGTCCTCTGCCCATTTATTTGATTGGATCATTTGTTTTTTTGTTATTATTGAGTTGTATGAGTTCCTTGTATGTTTTGGATATTAGGCCCTTATCGGAGGTCTTGTTTGCAGATATATTTTCCCATTTGAATGGTTATCTTTTTACTTTGTTGATGATTTCTTTTGCTGAGCAGAAGCTTTTTAGTTTGATGTAGTCCCATTCGTTTATTTTAGCTTGTAATTTCCTTGCCATTGAGGTCAAATTCATAAGATGCTCTTTAAGTCCATGGTCCTTGAGTTTAGTTCCTTTGTTTTCTTCTATGCATTTTATAGTTTTTAGGGCTTATATTCAGGTCCTTAATCCATTTGAAGTTAATTTTGGTATGTGATGTTAGACAACAGTCTAGTTTCATTCTTTTGCAGGTGGCTTTCCAGTTTTGCCAGCACCACTTATTGAAGCGGGTTTTCTTTCTCCACTGAATGTTTTCGGATGTTTGGCAAAAATTATTTGCCCATAAAAACATGGGTTTATTTCTGAACTCTTGAGTCTGTTCCACTGATCCATGTGTCTGTTTTGCTGCCAATACCATGCCGTTTTGATTGCTGTAGCTTTGTAGTATAATTTGAAGTCAGGCAGAGTGTTGCTTCCAGCCTCATTCTTTTTCTCAGGATGGCTTTGGCAATTCAGGGTCCTTTATGCTTCCATACAAATCTGATAATTTTTTTTTGTTCCATTTCTTTAAAAAATGCCAATGGGATTTTGATGGGGATTGCATTAAATCTATATAATGCTTTAGGTAATATGGTCATTTTAACTGTAGTGATTCTTCCAATCCAAGAATACAGAATACCTTTCCATTTCTTTGTATCTTCTTCGATGTCTTTTAATAGGGCCTTGTAGTTTTCATTATATAGGTCCTTCACATGTTTCATTAGATTTATTCCTAGATATTTTATTCTTTTTGTTGCAATTGCAAAAAGAATTCTTTTTTCCACTTTTTCTGACACTTCTTTATTAGAGTATGGGAATGCTATGAATTTTTGTACATT
>CM053509.1:86314270-86504349 GCA_028627145.1 Eidolon dupreanum
TGTGCCTCTGGAATGAAGCCCACTTGATTGTGGTGTATAATCTTTTTAATATGTTGCTGTTTGCAGTTTGTTAGTATCTTCTTTAGAATTTTTACATCTGTGTTCATGAGAGGTATCGGTCTATAGTTTTCTTTTTTTGTGTTATCTTTACCATGTTTTGGTATCAGGGTGATGTTGGCCTCATAAAATGAATTTGGAAATATTGCCTCCTCTTTGATTTTTTGGAAAAGTTTGAGGAGAGTAGGTATTAAATCTTCTTTGAATGTTTGGTGGAGTTCACTGCTGAAGCCATCTGGTGGGTTTTTGATGATTGTTTTCATTTCCATAGTGCTAATTGATCTATTTAGATTTTCCAATTCTTCTTGATTGGAAGGTTGCATTTTTCTAAGTACTGGTTCATTTCTTCTAGGTTATAAATTTAGTGTTATATACTTTTTAAGAGTATTTTTGTAAGATCCTTTGTATTTCTGTGATGTCAGAAATAAGGAAAACCAGAGGCCAGGGATGCTGATACAAATCGTTGGACTGTATGCCTCCTGTCTAGAACTTCTCAATGGATCAAGAACATCTACTGCCATCTGATCTCTGCAACCACCTTTTGAAAGATCTGCCTTGCTTGTACAAAAATAACAGTTTCTTATTGTCCTTTGTTCTGGACCTGTGACATTCTGGACTAGTTCTGTTCTCAGTTGTGGCTGAATGTAACGTGTACAATAAATGACCTCTTACGCTGTCTTAGCTGAAGAGGAAAAAAAAATTCCCTTCTTTCATCCCTGATTTTGTTTATTTGTGTCATTTCCCTTTTTTCTTGAGTGAGTCTATCCAGGGGTTTGTCAATTTTATTAACCTTCTCAAAGAACCAGCTCTTTGTTGCATTTATTTTTTCTTTTGTTTTTTTTTGTTGTTGTTCTTGTTGTTTGTTTTCAATTTCATTTATTTCTGTTCTAATTTTGATTATTTCTTTCCTTCTGCTGATCTAGGCTTCATTTGGTCTTCCTTTTCTAGTTTTTTAAGATGAAGCATTAGGTTGTTGATTTGGGCTCATTCTTGTTTTTGGAGGTAGGCCTGTACTGATATGACCGCTTTTGCCATTTCTCAAAGTTTCGATATGTTGTACTATCATTATCATTCGTTTCTATGTATCTCTAGATGTCTCTTTTTATTTCTTCTCTGATCTAGTTATTCTTCAGTAGCATGTAGTTCAATCTCCATGTATTTGTGGTTCTTCCTGATTTCTTCTTGCAGTTGATCTCTAGTTTCAGAGCATTATGATCAGAGAATATGGTTGGTATGATTTCAGTCCTCTTATATATGTTGAGGCTATCTCTGTGTTCCAGTATGTGGTCGATTCTTGAGAATGTTCCATGTACAGTAGAGGAGAACATATAAGTAGCTGTTTTGGGATGGAAGGCTTTGTAAATGTCAATTATGTCCCATTGGTCTAATGTGTCACATAAGGATGTTATTCCCTTATTGATTTTCTGTTTGCATGATCTGTCCATATCTGACAGTGGGGTATTTAGGTCCTCTACTATGATAGTGTTTTGGTCTGTTTCTCCCTTCACTTCTGTTAGTAATTGCTTTACAAATTTCAGGACTCCCTGATTGAGAGCATAGATATTAATAAGTTTTATGTCTTCTTGGTGCATGATTCCCTTTATCATTATGAAGTGTCCCTCGGTATCTTTCTTTACCATTTTTATTTTGAAGTCTATTTTGTCCAATATTAGTACTGCTACTCCTACTTTTCTCTTAATGCCATTTGCTTGAAATATCATATTCCATCCTTTCACTTTGAGTCTATATTTGTCTTTGGAACTAAGATGTGTCTCCTGGAGGGAGTATATGGTTGGGTTTTGTTTTTTGATCTAGCCTGCAACTCTGTGCCTTTTTATTGGTGAGTTCAGTCTATTTACATTACGGTGATTATTGAAATATGAGGTCTTCTTAAAGCCATTTTACCTTTTGCTTTCTGGTATCTTGGTGTTTCAGTTGCTTCCTTGTCCTGTGTTTCTGTTTTCTTTATTTTGGTTGTGTTTTGTGGATTTTCCCTCTGGTCCTTCTTGTTTTATGTTATACACTTCAGTTCTGAATCTTTGGCATGTGGGTACCATTACGGATATGTAAAGGATAGCTGTATATGTACAGTCATTCCTTTTCTTCTGCGTGTGCCTTATCTCCATTCCCCTTTCTGAATTTGGATCTTTGAATCCTCCCCTTTTCAGTCATTGTTGTCTCAATTTGTCCCTATGTATGCTGAACATTCATTACTATCTTGTTATAGCAAATTTCATCTTATTTTTAAGCTTATAATGTTCTGTTCATCGTAAGGGTTGTACTCCTCTGCTTTTATCAGCCTGCTAGTCACCTTACTCATGATTATGTTTTTTTGTGTGTGTGTATGATTTTGTTTTAGGTCCGCTGACCTCTTTCAGTAGTTCCTGTAGTGCAGGCCTTGTAGTGGAGAATTCCCTCAATTTTTGTATGTCTGGTAAGGTCTTTATTTCTCCTTCATGTCTAAAGGAGAGCTTAGCTGGATACATTATTCTTGGCTGGTAGCTCCTTTCATTTAATAGTTTGAATATTTGATTCCACCACTTCTGGCTTGTAAGGTTTGTGCTGAGAAGTCTGACGATCATCTAATGGGTTTTCCTTTATATATTACCATTTTCTTCTCCCTGGCTGCCCTGAGAATTCTATCTTTGTCATTGATTTTTGATCATTTTAGTACAATGTATCTTGGTGAAGGCCTTTTTTGGGGTTCAAATAATTGGGTGTTCTATTGATTTCTTGAATTCCAAGCTCCAACTCATTTCTTAGATTTGGGAAATTCTCATCCACTATTTGTCTGAAAATGCTTTCTAATCCCTGTTCCTTTTCCTCACCTTGGATAATTCCCATTATTCTTATGTTTCCTCTCCTGATAGTATCAGCTAGTTCTTGTATTTCTATTTCATTATTTTTTATTCTTTGGTTTCTTTCTTCTTGCTCCTGATTTATTTCTAGATTTCTATCTTCGATATCACTGATCCTTTCCTCCATTTGGTCAACTCTATTTCCCAAGCTTGTTATTTCATTTTTCAACTCTTGCAGCATGTTATTTATCTCCAGAAGGTCTATTCAGTTCTTTTTGAGGGTTTCAGCTTCCCTGCTACGAACTCATTCTGTTCATCTATTTGTTTTTTCAATTCCTGAAATTGTTGATATGATTCATCTTGCATCTCGTTGAGCTTTTTCAGAAGTACCATCCTGAATTCTCTGTCATTTAAGTCATATATTTCTATGTTTGTAAGCTTATTTTCTGTAGATTTTTCTCTTTCTTCCCGAGATGCTTTGTCACCTTGGGTGTTCACGGTGTTTAATGAACTATTTCTCCACCTGGGCATTAATGGAAGTGTATTCTGATTTTTTTCCCCCATAAAGATTTATTATATAATAGTCCCTAGCCTGTTGCAAAGAAGGTGTTTTTCTTTTGGTTTCTAGTAGGTAGTGTCTAAGCCTCTTGGACCTCTGCTTTATATAAAGCCTTAATAATGTCTTTTTTTTCTTATAGATGTTTATTCACGCTCGCTAATCTCAGTCTCAGTGTTAGTGACAGCTTCGGTCTTGGAGAGTATGGGGGAAAGGGCTCTCTGGGTTGGGTGATAGGGGCTGCAGCTCAGCCTCAATTTTGCAACTGCCGCTGGTTAAAATCAACTGTTTTTTCTCTGCTGTCCTGTTTCTCTACTTTCTGCCTTGATGACTGGCCTTGTCTCCAGCCGCATGGAGCTCACAGCACTCCCAGGCAGAGCTGTTCAGGGAACTCGCCTCACCTTCTTCCCACCCTCTCCTCCTACAGTAAGCTATGATGGCTGCGAATGGCAGCTTCTTTATTTCTCACAGTCCACCATAGCTCTATGTGTCGATCTCACCCTCAGATGGGCTGGTGTGCAGTTTCAGTGTTTTTTGTTGAGTTTTAGATGGTCAGCTTATTGTTGCTTCAAGGGGAGAGATCCGGGGACATCTCTCACTCCATCATATTTCTGATGTCTCTCTGATGTGATATTTTAAATTGAACTATAATATAAACCACAAAATTCACCTTTCTAAAGTGTCCAATTCAGTAGTTTTTGCTATATTCACGAAGTTGTGCAACCATCACCACTAATTCCAGAGCATTCTCCTAAGTCCAAAAAGAAACCCTGTACCCATTAGCAGTCAATTCTCATTCCTCCCTCCTCTCGGGCCTTAGCAACCCCTAATCTGCTTTCTTTCTCCATGGACTTACCCATTCTGGACATTTTTACATATAGTAAATTAGATCACATAATATGCGAACTGCATATAATATGTGGTTTGGCTTCTTTCATATAGTATGATGTTTTCAAGGCTCATCCACATTATAGCATGTATCAGTGCTTCATTCCTTTTTATGGCTGAATAATATTCACTGTAGATATACCACATTTTGTTTATCCATTCATGAGGTGCTGAACATTTGGATTATTCTACTTTTCTTTGGCTATTATGACTAACACTGTTATGAAAATTCATGAGTAAGTTTTTGTGTGAACACATGTCAAATTTCTTAGTTATATACTGAAGAGTGGTATTTCTGGATCATGTGGTAACTCTTTTGAGGAGCAGTTTTCCAAAGTAGCGACATCATTTTATATTTCTCAACAATGTATAAGTAGTTTTATTTTTACAGACACTAAAGTATATCATGCTTCCTTAAAAAGACACTCAGAAGCCTCCAAAATGAGGCAAGCACAGATTATTCAAGAGAACTTCTATGAGGAAAAACTGATTCCCTCTTTATACATATCTGCCAGCTACAATTCGATAGTGGGAATAGTACAACTAGAAAAAGTTAAAAGTTGTCTCTGACCTACCTGAAGTCACACATTACCCCCACTTCTGTTCTGAAAGCCCAACAAACTAGTCTAAATTCATTGACTAGAGTCGTAATGGAAATCATAGCCTGTGATTTCTTCTTGGTCAACCAAGGGGAAATCTGGGCTATAGCAAATACTGCTTGCTGTACAAATGTAAATACTCCAGAGAAAATATAAAAAGCCACTTGACTCTCTAAAATAAGCCCAACTAAATTCTGGGACTTGTTCTGATTGCCTGGATTTAATAATCTAGGTCTTTGGCTTCCGGCCCTATAAAAAGACTAGTAGTCATTCTGATTCTGGCAATCACCTATATTACAATTGGCCAATATAGCCTGTCCAGAATCTTAAGCACTAGTGGGGCACTACTAGTAGGGCAGTTGTTGTTACATCAGATGGTCCAATAACTCATCCTACAACAGAAGAAGAAAAGATTAATCCTGGTTCAATTACAGACTGTGTTCAATTATGGAAGTATATGTGCTTCATAGTCAGCAAAACATTGGCAATGATGAAAATCTGGATATAACAAATGAATATCCTGAGACCTAACTAGGTCTGTACTTGACCAAAAACAAGAATGGAAAGAATAGCCCCCAATTGCTGGAATTGATTTGTTGTTCACAGCTTGACCTCAACATTATTACAAGCTCGTCTGATGCTCATAGGCTACTTTGTTTTTCAGTTCTTATAGAACACCAACCTTATACAAGGTTATTCTGAGAACTTCATAAAATGAAACAAAATAAGGCCATGTTCATAGAGACAGAAGTAGAATGTCTGTGAGGATGGAGGAATAGGGAGTTATTGTTTGCTGGGTAGAGAGTTTCAGTGTTAAAGGATGAAAAGAGCTATGGGGGTGGATGCCATGTAGTGATGACTGCACAACATAATGAATATATTTAATACCACTGAACTGTAAACTTAAAAATGGTTAAGATGGTAAATTTTATGTTATATGTATTTTGTGAAAATTAAAAAAAAAAAAAGAAAAAAACAAGGCCACTTCATAGTTTGGTCTAAGCACGGGTAAAAGCAAGGTTATAGAGCTACTCACTAAATACCCACTTATAGAATTGTCCCCATTTTCTGACAGCACCCAGAACAGTTCCTGGCTACATGGATCCAGCCTCTACTCCTACTTGGCACCACTCTCTGCCATCCCAGATGGACAGGGCTTTCAGCATTGAAATCTGGCTACAGTCTGCTCATGGGCCCAACATTCAAAGGCTTTATTCTCTACCTGTGACCATCCTTGGGTTCTAATATGGCTGCAGGGTCTGAGCCGGCCACGACTAGTGAGGAACAAACCACAACTTCTGAGCTGAGAACCTCTTTCCTCCCCCTACTCTGACCGGAGCCTACTCTGTGGGACCCATGTAAGACTGCTTCTCTTCCTTCAAGGTGAAGCTGTCTCCAGGACCTCGTAACCTCTCCCAGTACTCACACCCTCACTGACCCAGCCCCACCCCAGCTCTTGGCCTCACCCTCCCATATGTGTCTGCCCGGTAGAGCACTGATCACAATGAGTAGGATGATGTGTTTATGAGTCAGTTTCCCCCAAGCAACTTGGGTGACTCTTAAAGTCAGGGGCCATGTTTTATTCACTGTTATACCCCCAGTGCCTGGTCCAGAGAATGCTGTTCATCAATCTGTAATCAGTTAGAGAGGGAGGAAGGCAGTGTCACCAATCAGACTGAGAGCGCCAGAGAGCAGTGGCTTCACTGCTTCACTGCCTCTTCCTCTTCCTCCTTCAAATGAAAAACTTGACATAAGGTTAGGCTCAGGGTGGGGATGTAGATGAGTGATGGTGATTCAAAAATCTCCACCTATAGGACTTCTGGATATCTTTATTTAGCTCAGGAAGGTGTTCTTACACATTTCTGAATACATGGATATGAATTTTCTTTATTTCATTCAATAAATTGTTATTAAGCTCTTACATATAGCAAATGCAAATATGCAAGTATAATGTAGGATATAATGAAAAGCTCCTTGCATACAAACATTTAAAAAAAAAAAAGACATGTTAATACAGGGCATAGAGAAAGGAAACCAGCAAGTGGTTGAATTATCACTCCCTCACTCCTGACCTGGTCATGGTGCCTAGATATGGATGGGTACTTCCTCTGCTCTCTCTGCTCCTCTAAGACACAAGTCCCTAGCTAGTCTTAGACAGGAAAAGAGACCTCATAAGGCCAGGAGGCAGCCATGTTCCTGCCTGCAGAGGGGAAGGCAATCCCTCCAGGCACAGTGTCACAGACCCATGTGGTCAGATAGCTCAGCTTTGTTTAAGCAGGGAGACCACTTCTGTGCCAGGATCCTGGACTGTCTCTTCCCTTCACTCTTGATGGCTCTCGATTGTCAAATAGATTGGGCGAACCCTGGTGTGGTTTGTTCTAAATGTTTCTCAAGCCAACTTGCCCCAACAAAGCCAGCCAGCTGCTGGGCCCAGGTGCTTCCAGAGAGCTCCTCAGAGGTTTCCAGAGGTCTAAGAGCCTTTGGAATACCTACAATACTGCCTAGCTCAAGCATTAGTTGGGAAGGCTGTATCAGCTCCTTTGTGGCCCCTGCAATATCCACTGTCTGCAGTCAAAATGTGGAGGGTTGGGGGCAGGCATGATCCCTCAGGCTTGCCTGCAGCAAGATAGCAAAAAATCAGTCAAATTAATATCTGTGAATTTCAGGCCAAAGCTTAGACCTCCCTGGGCCAGACTTCTGGCCTGTCTGGGCAGCCAGGCCAGGAAGGCAGAGTCTAGGCTGCAGGGCTCTCAGCCCCCGAAGAGCGCATCTGCACCCGAAAGTGCTTGCAGCGGGCGTACTTCATGGTCAGTCCATAGATGGGGGTCATGTCCACCTTCACGCCCGGCAGTATGCTGAATTCTAACTGCTGCAGCAGGATGGCCAGGAAGAGAAAGACCTCAAAGCGGGCAATATTCTCACCAATGCACTTACGCTTGCCCAAGCCAAAGAGAATCACCTTCTCACTCAATGCTTTGTTGATAGTGCCACTGGGGGTGAGGAACCGTTCTGGCCGGAACTCAAAAGGGTCACCCCATAGCTTCCTGTAATCAGAGAGAGGCAGCTGAAGTGGCAGCCCGGGGACTCAGAAGCATCCAGTGGGCCACACCCCAGCCCAAAAGAGTAGGGGTCAGGCAGGTGGCCAGGGACAGCAAGGTTTGAAGCTCAGAAGAGGGTGAAGTTTATATTACCCACTCTTAACTTACTGGTCATGGTTGATCTGCCACTGGTTCACAAAGACACAACGCCCCTTGGGTATGTAAAAGCCATTCAGACTTGTGTCTCTTATTGTACTGGGGAGAGAGAAAGCTCAGTCAAGCTCAGGGCCACAAAGAGATCCCCCTGCCTCAAATACCATGTCCCTCCCACCAGCCCTGATCAGGTACACGGACTGAAGTGAGGCCCATTATCAGACAGCAGTGGATTCATGGGGCCTCACCAGTGGGGGATGGTAAAGGGGAGGAAGGAGGAGTGTCGGAAGGTCTCCAGGATGAAGGCCTCCATATAGGGCAGATGGGGTTTGTCAGAGAGCCGAGGCTGCCGTGCTCTGCCAATCACTATGTCTGCAAAGCACAAAAGATCAGACAGATGAAGGGGCCACACAGACTTTGGCTGGGCCCCCTGCCTTGAACACTTTTAAGCAGACCACCACCTACCCAGCTCCTCCTGGATCTTTTTCTGAACACTGGGGTTTGTCACCAAGTACAGAAGACACCAGGAGATGGCAGTGGTGACTGTGTCAAACCCTGGCCAGGGGAGAACAGAGGGAGATGTTAGGCGGTTGCTGGCTTTGGGCAGCAGGGCACAGGAAGGGCACAATGGGGTAGCTCATACCAGCTCCAAAGAGGTCAAAGAGAATATAAGTGATTTTCTCAGATGGCAGCTGGATATTGGCATTCTTGTCCACGCTCTTCTCCTGACAGAGGCTGATCAAGCTGTCTGTGATGTCTCGTATACAGCCCTGGGTAGGGAGAGCCCACAGGTAAGCAAGATCTCAAACCCAGACCTACCTCTCCATCTAGGCCCGGTCCCTCACCATCCCTAGCACCTTTGTTCAAGAGGTGACCCATCCTCCTCCAAGGCTGCCATCCCAGTTTTTCTCTGCCTGTCCAAGGCTCAAATCAATCCTGCCTCAGAATACTGAGGCCCAACTCAAGGGACACCTGACAACAGAGTCTGATACCATTATCATCTGGACATATTCTTTACCCTTTTCTCTCCCATAATACCAGGAGACTAACTTTATAACTTTTCCTGCTCCCCACAACTGGACTAGGGTCCTGCTATCTGACAGAAGGATAGAAGGTCTGATCAAGAAAAAGTTCTATTTCTATGCCATGGATGGAGTCCCCTTTACCACTGGCCTCAAAATCCCAAGGTGAAGGCCCCTGAGAGCCTGCCAAACACCATCTTGCTCCAGTTATCTCTGATCTCTTGATCCCCCACCCTACCTGCTCCCCACCACCCACCTGCCTCTCCCAGCCTGTACCTTTTCAAACGTTTTATAGTGTTCCTTAACCAGCTTCTGAATGAAGATGTTGAACTTCTTATTCGTGTCCTTGAAGATTTTCAGAGAGGGGATGGGCAGGTAACGAAGGATAGGGATGAAGTCGGCTGGACTCCCAGAGGAAGCTATCTTCCCAAACTCATTACCTAGGTTGACTACGCTAAGTAGCTCTTGGTCTTCATGGTCATAGCACTGATCAAAACACATGGCACATATGACATTGGCCACTGACATCACTACATACCTGTAGGGGTCAAAGTGTCCAACACTTGCCATCAGCTCCTGGAACTTGGTGATGAGGTATTCAGCCTCCTTGCTCACATGCTCCTCTAGGTAGCAGGAGGATAAGGAAGCCGGGTCTGGAGCGATGGAGAAACTCTTTAGGGCATTTTGGGCTAGGCGCCGGCGGGTAGCCCACATTGGTCCAGAGTCTGAGGTGAAGCTCAGGCCCTGACCCTCAGAGATCAGGGTGAAGGTGTAGAGGTCAGGCCGGCCCTTGAAATCATCACCCTGCCGCACCAGGGCCTGCCAGATGGTGTCCAGGCCACTGAGCACCAGCACAGGTGTGCTGCCAAGGCGGATCTCCAGTATGTCCCCATAACGCTGGCTCAGCCGTGATAGTGCCAGATGTGGGCTCTTCCCCAAGCTCAGCATGTTCCCGAGTATGGGCCAGCCATAGGGCCCCGGTGGACTCTTCAGGCCTTTGGGGACCCGAGGCTGCCAGGCCCTGATCACCCAGAATACCAGGCAGAAGATGGTGGAGGCCAGAAGAAGCTCCGTGGCTGAGATGGGAATGGTAAGTCCAAATGCAGAAAACATGTTCAGCGTAGAGATGGCAAGGTGGCTGCTAAGAGGTGGGCAGGAGGGAAAGATCAAGACATCAGATGGGGGGTGGGAGGAGCCAATGCCCTAAAGTGTCAGCATGCTGGTAAAGGAAAGAAGAAACCTTATTCACAACTGCTCACTGGGCATGAAGGGCAGGAAGAGGTGGGAGAAGCTGAAGAGCTGCCACTGGTGCCAAGAATTTCAGCAATCCTCATTCAGTCCTGCCATAGCCTATTGAGGTAGGCTGTAGCCAGGCTCACAGAAAATAACTTCCCAAAGTTCACAAAGCCAAGTAGTATTTGATCCACACGTCCAACTCAAATTGCCTAATTCAAGAACACCCTCTCTTAACTGCTGCACCATTCTAAAACAGTTTGCCAAATGTCACTCTGTGATTTCCAAAGAACACCTGTACTATTACTTACTTGACATCTAAAATCAACTTTAAATCTACTCACTTAGCATCATCCCAAACAATCATATCTGTGTTAAAGTACAGGTTTGATTCCCTCCCCCTACAACGTATATTAAAATAAATACATAACTGATGTGTATCACCTAAATCCCCTTGATAACTACCCACCACATTTAGGGAAATGTTGTTATCAGAACTAGTGATCATCCACTCTTCTTGCTTCATTTCCTATTTGGGGAAACTGATCTCCAGAGGAAGCACTGACTTGGCTAAGTCACCCAGCAGTGACTGAACCAGGACTCAGACCTCTTAAGGAAAGTTCCCTGAGAAGTTTCTAATTCCTGTCATAGGTACCTCCCTTTGAAGAGTGGTCAGATCAATCAATGAAAAAGAGCTTTTCTGGAACCCTCAGTTCTCACCTGCTCAATCCCAGGGTCTAGGGAATCCTGCCAGACCCTGCAACAGGGAAGGGAGGGGACAGAAGATGGGAAAGCCACTACCTAAGCCATACTGCTCTCAGCCCCAGCTCTCTGAGTTCTACCGACCCCACAGTTTAAAAGCAGCTGGAGACCAGCTAGACTGAGGCTCCCAGTCATAGAAATCCAGGTCAGGGTTTTTGTTGGGCTAATTCTCTATGAATGGGTAGTCTGGGCCTTCTGCAGTTGCCAGTCACCAGACAGCAGAGACTAACTAGAAGGCTCCCACCAGGCCAGGGCTGTAAGAAAACAACAGACTGGCATAAGGGGAACTAGGAATGGATCTGAACAGAGGCTGAGACAATACTTTCTAGGTTTGGTCTAAAAAGGGTGTGCAGATTAATGGACTACTTTCTGCAAGGCAAAGAGCTCTGACTGGGACATCTTCCTGGTACCGTGGACTGAAGGTCAGGAGATCCAGTGTTCCAAGAGCCATAGTGTGGCCTTGGACTGGTCATTTTACTTTCTGGGCTCCAGTTATATCACCTGAGAGAGAGAGTAAGACATAATCTTTGATTCATGGTACCCAGCTGGATCTCAGAGAAAAGAAAACCCAGCTCCGACCTGGGATACTTCACAGTCTGACTAGCGAGATTTCCTCACAAGAGAGTTGCCCAAGATGGGGAGGTTATACGGTTCTTACATCAAGTACTATAGTCATCTAACTAGGGAGGCTTCCTGGAGGAAGTGGATCCTAAAGCACACACACAAAGCCCTGACTCCCTGCATGAACTGGGGACATGGCTAGGCTTGGTGTTCCCTTCCACACATTGGGTGCCCCAAGGACCTGTAGCCTTAGTAAGATGGTAGGAGGCCAAGAGAGACATCACTGGTGAGTTTTCGAGGACTGGTGGTTTAGCTCCCTGCAGCTGACAGTCTCTCACACTAATTGCTCTCCAACAGAGGACAGAGAAGACAGTCAAGGGTATAGGGAAAGCCCCTGGGCAGTGTGCCCAGGACTTCTTTTCAGATCAGCCTTTCTTGTCCTGGTCAGCACATCTCAGCTTTGACAAGTCATGCCTTGGGAGGGTAGAGCCAGCCAGAGTGAGCTTTTAGATAAGGCAGGTACAGCTGGTAAGAACCCTGACCACCAGGGAGAAATCTCCCTCATCCCACAGCCTGGGAGGGACTACACATGCTCACAGCTTCAGATAGCTGTGTCCTTATTCCAGCCCCAGAAGGCTCAAGGCATTCAGAAAAGCCAATGGGGGATGGAGCTGGAGCCTGGGTCCTGCCCCCCCTGGAATCCTGAAAAAGGAGGAGGGGGGACATCTCTTTCTAGCGTTCTGATACTAGCTGTAAGACATTGGGCGAGTCCTGCCCTTCCCTTGACCTCAGTTTCCCCTCTAGGAAGCTGGACTGCTTGGTCACTAAGGCCACTCTTTGCCTTCCTCTTTGAGGTGCTAGACCAGTGACTACCAGAGAAGCCCTGAAGACATCAAAATTCTCCTTTTATTGGGAGGGAAGGGGCAAGCCAGGAGCCTCCAGCACTCACCTGTGGCTGTGAGGAGATGCTCAGCTGAGCTGGGAAGAGTGGTATCTGGAGCCAGGGACCCCAAAGAAGATCATGGAAGGCTCCAAAGAACTGTCACCTTCAGAGTGAGGATGAAGGCACTGCCACCTTTATAGGCGGCTTGCGCGCGTGGCCACGCCCCCTGGCGCTGAGTTGGGACGGAGGGAGGGAGGGGCTGGCTGAAGGGAGATGATCGCCTTAGGGTTGAGGGGAAGTAGGGGAGAGGGGACGCGTGGGGGTAGGTAAGAACCCACTATAGGGACGCCTCATCCAAGTGCCGGCAAGTAAAGGGGTGAAGGCCGGGGACACCCAGGATCCCTAGTTCCAAGATACCCCTTGGACAGCGCAGGGCCGATCTGAGGCGGAGGTTCGGGGAGAAGTCCCAGGACACTCCGAAGAGAGGATTTGGGGAGCCTCCATACCCGGGCACGGAGAACCCTCACCCACATTATTGCACCCACTGGAATACTGGGTGTGTAAGTGACTCCCCCTCACTACTAGTGGATGGGGGGTCAGGCAGGCAGGGGCGGGGCTGCCGGTTGATGACCTTCTTTCGCCGGGTTACTGAGTCCGGGTTCGCGTGAGAAGGGCCGCGACCCCTGCTCAGAGGTCACCCGGGCCGGAAGGCCAGAGGCGCCGAAAGGCTGCCGCTTCTCCATCCAGAGCCCCCAGAGCCCGGGAAACTAGCAGAAGTCCGGAGCGCTCCCTGATCCAGAGGCGGGACCAGTTAGAGAACTTGCAGTCTCGTGGAGCGCTCGCTAGCAGCTCGGCGCCCCTTCTAGGGCCACTTCGGAACCCTACAAACCAGGGACACCTCCAGCCGGGACCCACCGGCCTTCGAGGTTCCCTCTTGGCTCCAGGGTTGCTAGAGCTTTGGCCTATCCGGCGGAAAGGGGCCCGCGCGACTAGCTTCCGAAGGCGGAAAGAAGGGTTAGAGGGCAGCCCTCGGGCGGGTCAGGGGAAGAGGCTCAGGAACCGAGATGGGGTCGTTCAGCACAGATGCCTTTCGAGGCTAGCGTGCACGCGTCTGGAACGTGTCTCCTGGGGAGGAGGGGCAAAGGTCACGCGGCCCACCCCGCCCCACCTGGCCCCGGGCGCGGTGCCGGGCAGTTGCGTGAGAAGAGCTGGGAGGCCAGCCACCCAGGTCGGGTTCCAGCAAAGTCACGCTAAGAGGGAGGGGAGTCAGGGGCGGGGCTCTTAAAAGGCCACTCTCTAGCTGAGCTGGGGGGGCGGGGGCAGGGTGGAGGGGAGGGGTGGTGCAAAGGACCCAGGCTTGCGTGCAGAGCTGGGCTCTTGCTTACCAGCGGGCGCCTGCGTGTGTGCGAATTTTTGGTCCACGCCCGTGGCAGGACACGCAGCCCCAGTGTGTCGCCTAGCTCGCCAAGCTGGCTGCGTCCGATACTGTCCTCCGCCCCTGCCGACCCTTCCCGATGTAAAACGGCCCGGCAGAAAGAGCTACATTTGCGTGTCTAGCTCAAGCTATCCCCGACTAACCACATCAACTGCCACCGATGCCGTACTCCCCAACCCAGCGAATGGCACCGCCATCCATCTGCTGGCCCAAGCCAGCCTCATTCTGCCCACTCGCCTCCCACTCCAGTCAGATGCCACACCATGCGTTGCAAAAATATTTCACTAAACGCCTATTATGTGCCTTTAATTCCCTCCAATTCTTTCTCCACCCTGTGGCATCCAAAGTGGTCTTTTCGAGAACTCCAAAATCTCATTCCATCACCACCTTGTCCCTTCAGTAGTTCCTGTCAATAGAAAGCAGAATCTTTAGCAGAACCTACCAAGGCCTGCTCACCTCTACTTCTAAACTCCCTTACTTTAAGTCAGCTAAAACACTACTTCCTCTGGGAAGCCCCCCTGAATCCTCTCCACAAAAAAGTTAGGTGTCTCCTGGTCTGTTTCCAGCACTTGTCCATGGTAATTCTCAGGTCACTTGACCCTTGCTATGACCCGGACCCAACCTGTCACTCTTTCCTCCATGTCCGAACATAGAAAACCAACTTGGGGTAAATTGATCTGAGAAGCCAAGTCCTAAAAGATATTAATAACTGGTAAAGGAGTTAAACCCAGCTGTATTATGGATGGGGCACATAACCAGGGTAATGCTGAGCCCAAAATGCTGATGTTATAATGGTGGAATTTAGGTAAGAGAACAGGCGGGAGATGAGGGAGCTATTGCTGGGCTTATATTTCGTCCAGCATTGTTTCATTCATCTTACCCTCTGCATCCCTGACTCGGCCTGTGGAGCTTTATGGTACCCAAGAAAGGTCTGTCCTCCAATCCCAGTTGGAGCTAGATTTACAGAAGTAGAAAGAACCTGTGTGAAAGCCGTGGCAAGGAATTGGGGAGCAAAGCACTCACAGATTCCTCATCCTGCTCTGCAGCGCAATCTGCTCCTTGGGTCCCCATCAATGCCAGAGCTCTAGGAAATCATGGCAACCTGCTCATCAGGGCTGGAAGACCATTTGCTCGGGCTCCTGACCAGGAACCCAGAAAAACCCTTTGTTTGGTAGAAGATGCATTGCTTTGCTCACATTCTTTAAAGGACCCTTGACCCCAAAGAAATTCATTAGCTAATTAAGCCAATTCCTCTTCTACTTCTCAGCTGGAGAGAATGCTACCAGAAGGAGAAGACCGTGGGACACATGACAAATCAAAGCAAAGCCTAGAACTCTAGCCCCCTTACTTCCAGGTCAAGTCTCTTCCCACTGTGATTTATTGCCCCAGACTATCAGCATAGCCCCAGGAGGCCAAAGGTGGACAGGTTCAGCCCCTGAGTCAGGGCCCCTCATGTCCCCATACTCCTGGACAGGAACCTGGTATATTGGGTTTACAGGAAGCGTTGTACTTCTCCCCAAGCCGTCTCTATGGAACAACTTACAGGTTGGAGAAGGCCCTCAAGAGCACTGGGCAGAGAAAGAAGGAGTCAGTAAGGAGTTTAGAGGACCTTGGCTAGAGCTGAACCAACAATCCTGGGTCAAAGTTTGTGTGCCTTTGCGTGAGAAGCTTTTTGGCTGATTCCCTAGGAATCAATACCAGGAACACAGAGACAAAGGGCAATGAAGAGCAAGAGAGAATTCTGGTCTGGAGGGATAGAGACAGCTGAGGGTCTTATCCCAGAAGAGTGATCCAGGTTAGGTCTCCAGTCAGCATTGCTGAGGGCTGTGCTGCAGGGGATGGGGAGATAGCAAGACTCACAACAAACCTCTACCCCAAGATGCAGGCAGGAACTACACCCCAAACATAGCCTATGCTGCATCTGGAAATGCTACAGGAACTGTGAGAAGCCAAGGTGAGGAAAGGGGGTGCAGGTGAAGGGACGCTCTGGGAGAGCAGAGGGCTGGAGAAGAGTCATGGCATATGAAGAGAACAGGAAGGGCACTCCTAGCACAGGGACGAAACATAACAAAAATAAAGCATGAGAGAGGGAGACTGTGGCGAGGCAGTTTGTGAAGAGTGGAGAACTGGGGATTGCTTCCCAATGTGACTTCACTCCACCTAGCCACCTTCCATCCCACTTGAGATCTGAACCCTGACCACCTTCTCCTCTTCTATCTATGTCCAGAGAGCCAGAGAGATTAGGTTTACAGAATCCAGGATACAGATAGGAGACCCCTGCATCCCACTCCCAGCTCACTGGCTCTTGGTTGCTATAGTTAGGGTGACAATATTTTCCCAGGATAGTCTTAGTCTAAGCCTATTGTCATGGTGTAAATATTAAAAGTGTCCTCTTTCACTCTCAAAGGAGTCCTGATTGGACAAGAAATTCTATGGTCGCCCCAGAGACACGTGGCAAATCAAAGCAGAGCCTAGGTGTCCCTCAGATAGTAGATATCTGAGAGGTTTTGTGTGGCCACCATCCATTCTCTTTTCATCTGGAAATACCACTTCAATTATTCTTTAGGGACCACCACACCCCTACTCTTAGCCAATAGGTTTGGTGGAGCTGACCACACACCAGGCTACCAGGTTGGCACATGACCTATGCCAGGCCAATGAGAACCAAACAAGAGTTTTTTCTGAAATTGTCAGAAAAGAGAGGTTCTCATTTTGTCAGGGTGACTAAGCTGATTAGAAAATAAGTCGGGGCCTACCAGTGGCCATTTTATTAAGAAAGCCTACTTTAGAATGATGTCCATTCAGGGAAAAGCAAAATGGAGAGATGAGGGGAGGGAGAGAAGGGAAGAATTGATGACATTGAGCACCTAGATCCACTTATTCCTGAAGTCAGTGAAGTTCACCCATAACTTCCCCCTTCACCTCTTTTCCCCCTTTTTCTATCTTTATCTCTTCCTCTCATTTTTCCTTCTTCTCTTTTTCCTCCTCATTTTCCTTTTCTAGTAAGAATGGGGTTTGGAACTTGCAACTGAAAGAATTATAACCTAAACCTGCAGACCAGAGAGGCTTAACTGGCAATACTGTCTGAGGCATTAAACCTCAGCCCTTGAGGCAGGCCCCAAAAAAGCCCTGGGCAGTTTGGACAGAAGCCTAAGAAATTACTCCTAATAGCTTCCCACTGGTCTACCCCTATGCCCAAAATGCCACCATCACCACCACCGTGGGAAGCTAATTTTATCTCTAGAAGACCCCATGGTGGTGTTGAGGAGTCCTTGGCTGGTGAGTGTCTGAAGAGAACTCATGTGTGAACAGAGATTATCAGATGAGACTGCGCCACCTCACCGTGCTGGGGGCTCACTCATCTGTCTGCTGAATTTTCCTTGGATGGGGGATGCCTGGGAAGAAAGCAGCTGTGGCCAAGTTCCTGGTGGCCCATTTGCTCTCCCAACACCTAGCTGAAGAAGAGATGCCATCCCTTTTCCACGTTCAGGATGGGCCAAGTTAAGTTTTCAGAAGGAAGCTTATGAGGAATCTTAGAGAAACAGTCCTTTCATTGGCCTGTGATGCCTTCTCAGATGCGGCTCCCATGACCTCTCTGACCTCTTTGCCTGTTACTCTCATTTCCCCAGGCTCCTTTCCAGGCACAGAAGCTTCCTTGATGTTCCTCAGACATTCCAGCAAATACCTATCTGTATCAGTCAGGGTCAGTCCTTGCAGGAAACAGAAGGCTCCCTCGAACTCAGTCATTGAGGAGAGTTTACTAAAGGGTATGGGCAAAGTTTAGGGAAACCAATAAGGGACAATGCAGCACCCCAGGGTTAGCAACAGCAGAGCTAGAAGTGGAGAGAGGAAGGAGCATAAAACAGAACCCAGTGAAGGTGGCCATGGAAAGACTAGCCTTCGGTAGAGAGTTACAGCTAGCATGCGAAACCCTACACAAAGAGCAGAGCCTACTCTGACCTTGCTTTATTCATACTCTGATATCCTGCTAGGCCTTCCATGGACTGACCTAATTGGAAGCCAGAGGGCAAGGGGCCCATTACTGCAGCCCATAGAGGTCAGACCTTTGGGACTGAGTAGAGAGGTGGCAGAGAGTGGGTCTAGAGAGGCAAGTGGAAGACATTTAGCCTCTGCCTCAGCACCTTTGCACTTGCTGCTCCTTCCACCTGGAAACTTTCTCCCCAAGTCCTCGTCTCACTTCCTCAAATTTCACCTTTCGATATGCCTTCCTTGGCTATCCTATGTAAAATTGTTACCCTGATTCATAGTCTCTATCCCTCTCTTTGACTTGATTTTTATTTGTAGTACTTACAACCTTCAAACAAACTATGTATTTTACTTATTTATGTTGAGTATGGTCTATATCTTTCAACTAGCATGTAAGCTCCAGCAGAGCAGGCACTTTTGTTTGTTTTGACAGCAAATTGTGGATGCTAAATGAATATTTAATAAATGAATGGAAACATGTCAAACCTCCAAATAGGAAAATACACCAGGTTTGAAATGGCGGGGGCCTGGTGAGATTCTGGATCTCAGTGGGCACGGTACCAGGTCCAAGATGACCAGCTGAATGGATCACCCCAGCCCAGATCCTTTTTTCAGTACCCACTAGGTGAGTGTTAGTTATTCTGCTGCCAGAAGACACAGGCAATCAGACAGTCCTACCTTAAGGAGCTCATCTCAGCCTGGCTCAGCTCAGACATTCTACCTTATGCTACCTTTGTTCTGTCCAGGAAGAACATCTGGGTTAGGCCTCACTGCTGACCACAGAGACCTGATCACCTAAAGTTCCCATCTTTCAGTTTTAAAGTTTCCTGGTTCCTCTCAATGGGCCATAACTCCTCTCTCTACAATCCGGCCCCGCCACAATAATCAGCAAACAGCAGGCTTTGTAGATGCTCTGAAAAGAGAGGGCTCTGCAGGATTGAGACAAGAGACCTCCATGGGTTAGTAGGTGGGAAGGGCTATAGTGAAGATGGAAACTCTGAGACACTGCCACTGCTCAGAGAAGCAGAGGTGACCCAGAGGTTCTGGGTTGATCCTATATAGAGGGCAGTGGAGATGAAGGCAAACCTTTTTCCTTTTTCTCTTCTACCTTTAGTAGTATCAAATGTGATTAATTTAGACCCATATTGTATGTGAGAATTTGACTAATTCTGCTCAGGTTGGCAGTTGCCTTTATTGATGGACAAATGTATGCCCAGCCAGTGCATTGTGAAAGCAGGCCTTCAGGGAAATGCTGACCTCTTGAATGGCATGCACAGGGGCACGCTCCAAGTTAGAGATGTCCTTTTGTACATAAACAGAGATTTGCTGATAATGGATGTTCTTGTCCTCTTATCAAAGCAGAGCCTCCAAGACCCCTGCTTTGCCAGCCAAATGCTCCCGGAATGCTTCTCCAGTCTCTTCCCAGGAGGCAGTGTCATTCAGACCTATGAGGGTGCCACTCAACTGACTTAGTGATCCTTTCCCAACTGCTCTACCACTTATAGATGCCCAATAGCCATTCCCCCACCTTGATTTTTCCTTCTATCCCCTCCTCAATTTTGTCCAGGTATTCTTCCATCTTCCTTTTCAGAGCTCTGAACTTTGGAGGAAGGTTGACCCCAGATCCTCGGCCTCAGGGAGTGGGTCCTAGCTGGTCTGAACCAGTCATTGTGGCCCCAGTTGCCTTGCTGATTGATAATTGGGCTAAACAAGGATCTGTGACATGATTCTGGCCAATGATATGTAGGAGAAATCTGGTGGGACAGATTTTAGAAAAGTTTTCCTCACTCTTCAAAGGAATACATGGCAAGAGATGCAGTCTTGTCCCTGTGATCCTCCA
The DNA here is from genome assembly GCA_028627145.1 of Eidolon dupreanum. Classification (NCBI taxonomy): domain Eukaryota; kingdom Metazoa; phylum Chordata; class Mammalia; order Chiroptera; family Pteropodidae; genus Eidolon; species Eidolon dupreanum. The sequence goes on from CM053509.1 coordinate 86,334,083, forward strand.
CAGTAATGGAGAAAAGGGGTCTGCCTTGAGAAATATTTAAGATGTAGAATCTTGAGAATTTGGTGGGAGGTGAATGAGAGAAGCAATCTTCAAGGATTCCAGGTTTTTGACTGGAGTGATGACCCAGAGGAAAGGCATTTGGGCAGGGAGGTGACATGAGCAATTTGGTCATGTTGAGAAGGCAGTGGTAAGGTGCCTCTGGGTGGACACATGCAGAGAGTGATTGTAGGTCCAGAACAGAAGCTCCAGGTCTCTATCTAGTAGATCGTAAGACCTCCCCCTCACCAGCTTTAGTTATTCACCTGTGCTTCCCATAGCACCTGTATCCACAAAGGTCTTTCCTCTCTTCCAGGTCTGGGAACAGAGATAAATGGACCTCAGCCTCTGTACTCAAAGAGCCCTAAGTCTGGGTTTGAATTTGGGTTAGAGATGGGCCAACCCAAAACTACAACTTCTTGCAGCCAGAACTGTGAGGGAATGGTGCAGGGCACAGAGGAGGACTCGCCCCAATGGCTGCCAATTGCTGCATTGTAACCACTATCCGGGCTGAAGAATGTGCACTGAATAAGTTTGCTGAGTGACCCAGGAGTACCCTTCACCTTTCCCCTCACCTTAACCTTAGCCACACCCTGCATCTCCCTGGGCAACTCTCCTCTCGATAGTGAATTCTGAATGTGCCTTTCCTCACGATAGCCTCCTGACTTGGCCTCTCTCCTGCCCTATGCCCACTGAACTGCTTTCTCCCACATTCTGGCTCTGAGGAAGATTACTTAACATTTCCAGGCCTCCATTTCATCAACTGTAAAATTAGGCTAAAAGTAGTACCTACTTTATACGTTGCTATGAAGCTTAAACAGATATGCTCAATGTTAAATATGTAGTATAGAGCTTGGGGCATAGTAGGCACTCAGTAAATTTTAACTCTAAGGATTATTAATTGCAATTTCCATAAAACCAATGCAAGAAATGCCAGAGTCTTCACAAAGATTCTGTGCAAGTTAGCATCCTTACTCTTAAACACTAATTGATTTAACAAGTCTTTTTCTGAATATATGCTGTGTGCCATCCCTGTGCTAGAGACTAGACATATGAAGGAAAGCAAAGACTGCCTTTCAGGGAGCTCACAGTCCAAAGGGAGACAGTATAATGGATGCTGTTGAGGAGGGCAGTATGGGGCCTGTGGGAACTCAAAGGAAGGGCTTGGACATGGTCGATTTGGTGGCAGCTGAGCAGGGTATAAAATGAGCATGAGTTGGCTAGAGAACACAGGGTGGAGCACTGGTTTCAAGAAAGGGATCAACATGTGGAGAAAGACAATGGAGGTGGGGGCAAAGGAGACATGGTGTCAAATAGGGCTAGAGAGGTGAGCAAGAGCTGCTGCAGAACCTTTTGGGTGCTAAGCAAAGGAGTTTGACTTTTATCCTGAAGTCTATAGGGAATATTAAGGGATATTAAAAAGGAAAGTGGTCAACATACACTCCAGAATAGCTGAAATAAAAAATATTGAAAATAATCCTGTGGTGGTGAGTATGAGAAGCAACTGGAAATTTCATACATAGCTGGTGGAGTAAAATTGGCTCAACTACTTTGAAAAATTGTTTGGTAGAATCTACTAGCGCTGAGCTATTTCTAGCCTCTGACCCAGCATTTCCATTCATTGATAGGTCTATACATAGAAGAAATGCATACAAAAACATGTGCAAGAATGCTCATAGCAATAGGGCTCATCATAGCTCAATATGGAAAACAACCTAAATGTCAATGAACAGTTGAATGGATAAATAAATTTTTATGCATTCATAGTAGAATAGAACAACATACAACAAAGAAAATGAACTACAACTACACTCAACATTGTGGATGAATTTCATGAAAAAGAGTAAGTGACAGAAACCAGATACAAGAGTACACACTACCCACTGAATCATATACTCGAAAATGATTGAAATAATTAATTTTGTTTTATATTTTATATTTTACTATGAAAAAAAGTGAAAAAATTCATAGAACTATATAACACAAAGAGTGCACCTTAATGTAAACTATGAACTTTAGTTAGTGAATATTCATTCACTAATTGTAACAAATGCATCATGCTAATAGGAGATGTTAATAATAGGGGAAACTGTGATGGGAGAGGAGGTATATGGGAGTGCTCTGTACTTTCCACTCAATTTTCTTATAGACCTAAAACTACTATCAATTAAAAAAATCTATCAATTAAAAAAAATTCCATGCCAAAAAAAAAGTACACACAGCATGATTTCATTCACATAAAGAACAAAAACTAATATAAGCTATTAAAAGTTGGGGTCGTGGCTACCCTTAGAGACAGAGCATGAGGGGTTTCTAGGGTGCTGGTAATGTTCCGTCTCTCGATCTGGTTACATGGCTCTGTTAAGTCTGTAAAAATTCAGGAGCTGTACACGATATCTGCATTTTTCTGTATGTATCTTGTAATTTAATTTTTAAAAAGGTTTAAGAAAATATTTAAAATGAAAAGATAAACAGTTTCTCATGTAGAAATCCAAATAATTTATGTTGATACTTCGTTGTCAAGGGAGAGGGGTAGAACTCTCCACTCCTTAGGTGTGGGCTGCACATAGTAACTTCCTTCCAAAGAGCACAGTAATGGAAAGGGGAGGGGAAGTGACTTTACAGTGAAGCAACTTTGATAAACACCAAGGCCAACATCAACTGGTTTAAGTTAGGTAGATAGTATGTACCCTAGATATGATGTGATGAAAATGGCACTTTATTTCTGTGATCTTACCGAAAACCCATAACCCCAGCCTCACCGTGAGAGATTTCCACAGTGGGATACCCTACTAAATACCTGACCAGTACTCCTGAAAACAGTGAAAATCATCAAAAACGAAGACAGTCTGAAAAAGTCACAACCAAGGGGGTGCCTAGAGAGATACAATAACTTAATGTAATGTGGTGTCCTCCTCAATGGAATCTTGGAACAGAAAAAGACATTAAGTAAAAACTAAGGAAATTTGAATAAAGTATGACTTTAGTTCATTAAAGTATGTGTGTGTGAAATAGAGAGGTGGGGAGAAGGAGTGGGAGAGGGAGAAGGAGAGAGAGAAAGAAAGAAAGTCAACTTTTTTTCAATTAGTGTTGACGTACAATAGTATATTAGTTTTGGGCATACAACATAGTGATTAGACATTTATATAACTTACAAAGCAATCCCCCAATAACTCTAGTACCCATCTGGTATCACACATAGTTGTCATAATATTATTGACTATATTCCCTATGCTATACTTTACATCTCATGACTATTTTGTAACTACCAATTTGTACTTCTTAATCCCTTCCTCTTTTTCACCCATCCCTCCAACCCCATCTGGCAGCTATCAAAATGTTCTGTGTATCCATTAGTTTGTTTCTGTTTTGTTTGTTCATTTATTTTGTTTATTAGATTTCACATATATGTGAAATCATATGGTATTTATCTTTCTCTGTCTGACTTATTTCACTTAGTATAATACCCTCTAGATCCATCCATGTTGTTGCACATGGTTAAGTTTCATTCTTTTTAATGGCTGAGTAATATTCCATTGTATATATACACACCACTTCTTCTTTATCCAATCATCCACTGATGGACACTTAGGTTGCTTCCATATTTTGACTATTGTAAAGAATGCTACAATGAATGTAGGGATTCATGTGTCTTTTTGAATTAGTGTTTTAGATTTCTTCGGATAAATACCCAGAAGTAGAATTGCTGGGTCATACGATAGTTCCTATTTTTAATTTTTTGAGAAAACTTCATACTGTTTTCTGGACTGGCTGCACTAATTTGAAATCTCACCAACAGTGCACATCCTATCCAACACTTTTTTATTAATATTGATGATAGCCATTCTCAAAGGTGTGATGTAATATCTAATTGTGGTTTTAATTTACATTTCCCTGATGATTAGTGCTGTTGAGCATCTTTTCATATGTTGTTGGCCATCTGTATGTCCTTTTTGGAGAAATGCCTTTTCAGGTCTTCTGCCCATTTTTAATTTTTTTTTTTTTAGCAGTATGTGAGTTCTTTATATATTATAGATATTAACCCTTATCAATTGTATCATTAGTGAATATCTTCTCCTATTTAGTAGATTGTCTTTTTGTTTTGTTGATAGTCTCCTTCACTATGCAAAAACTCTTAAGTTTGATGGATTTTCATTTGTTAATTCTGTTTGTTTGTTTCCCTTGCCCAAGGAAACTTATCCAAAATATACATATATATTACTACGAAGCAAATTTCTATAAAACTTAACCTAACTTCAAACCTTGATCCTTTTTATTGAGTGATCTGAACTCAGTGGAGGTACAGACAGAAAACAGCTTTCCTCTACTCTCATCCATGGTCTTCAAACATGCCCTTAGGCGCTGTCACATTCCCAACCTTGATCCTTGACATCCTCGTACATTGATCACACAGCTTTCTCATTTTCAGGAATTAAAAGCCCAGTCTAGTCTAAATCAAAACTTCTTTCTCACGTCCAGTTTAAAGTTTGTCCCCAGCCTCCTCTCAGACCTGACCTTGTGGGAAGGGGAGAAGCATGCTGTTTCTGCACCCCTTTCTTGCCCTACCTTTGCTGGCCTCTCCACCAGGAAGAGGGAAAGACGAGGATGCTGGAAGTGAAGCCAATCTCTTTTATTTGGCTTGTGTTGTTTATCTTATGTTGGCTAAGTTTGTCCTTGTACATGTTCCACTGCTGGATGTTCATCTAGTGCCAACGGTGCCACACAGTTCCTAAAGTAACTGTTACACACCCTGGCTGACCTCTTGCCTGCTCCGTGCTCCTTCCCACAGGGCACGCCTTATAGCCTGTCACTGCTGGGGTGCCCTCCCCTCTGCAGCAAAGTCTCATCCGTGCAGCTGAAGTCCAGTTCCCTTCAGCATGTCTACCAGGCCCTCAGGAGACTCACATCCCCATAAGGTAAACAGCTCTCGCCATGCAGCCTGCCCTCCGCTGCCCCACCATCATGCGCTGCTCCACTCAGCCTCTGTGTCCACGTATTTCCCCCAGATCCAGGGATACACGTCAAGCAGGTTCATAGGGTAGTGGTCCAGAGCACAACCTTCTAAAGGTTAGAATCCCAACTCTAACGTACTGCTATGTGATCTAGAACAAATTATACTTCTTTGTGCCTCTACTACCTAGTTGTAATATGACAATAGTGTTAATTTCTATCTCACAAGATTACTGAGAATGTTTTTGTTAATACATGTAAAGCTCTTAGAACAATGCTGGGCCCATAAGTATCCAGTGCTATAAAATGTGTGGTAAATACATAAATGCCAGTCTCCCTCACCATCCTCCCACCCACTTGCACACAGGGCTGAGGAGTCCCCTTCCTGCAGATATCCTACTCTTCAAGTTTGGATGTATATATAGATGTACAGATAGACATACAGACAAATGTACATTTTTAAATAGAATCCTTTAAGTTGCAGAAATCATAAAACTTTACCTCCAAGCATTAATATCCTAGGAAGATCTCCTAAAATATTCTCTTGCATAAACATGATGTTATGTTCACACTTAAGAAAATTAATATTAATTTCATAATATCGTATCATCTCCAGTCCTTATCCATGTGTCTTCAATTGTCACAAAAATGTCTTTTTTTTTGGTAAAGTTTATTGAGGTAACATTGGTTAATATAATTATATAATTTTCGGGTGTACATTATAATTTGACATCTATATATTCTATTGTGTGATTACCACCCAGAGTCCAGTTTCCTTTACCTACCATATATTTGATCTTTACCCACTTCACCCTCCCTCAACCCCTTATATTTGGCCCCCTTTACCCTGTCTACCTCTTTCCTTTTCCCCCCACTCCCTACTCTCTGGTAACCACTAGTCCATTGTCCATGTCCATGAGTCTCTGTCCTGTTCATTTGTTGCTTTTAGGTTTATATCCCACATATAAGTGATATCATGTGATTTTCAACTTTTTCTGTATGGCTTATTTTGCTTAGCATGATTATCTCAAGGTCCATCCATGTTGTTGCAAATGGCAGTATTTCATCTTTTCTCATGGCTGAATAATATTCCATTTATATATGTACCACGGCTTCTTTAGCTGATCATCTATCGTAGGGCACTTCAGTTGCTTCCATGTCCTGGCAAATGTAAATGTGCTGCTATAAACATCATTGTGTAAATATCTTTTTGGATATGAGTTTTCATGTCTTCTAAGTAAATACCCAGTAGAAGGATTGCTGGATCATATGGTAGATCAATTCTTATTGTTTTGAGGAATCTTCATACTGCTTTCCATAGTGGCTGTACCAATTTGCAGTCCCACCAGCAGTGTATGAGGGTTCTTTTTTCTCCGTATCCTCTCCAACATTTGTTATTACTTGTTCCGTTGATTATAGCTATTCTAATAGATGTGAGGTGGTATCTCGTTGTGGTACAAAAATGTCTTTTGTAGCTTAAAAATTTTTTTTTAATTCAGGATCCAATCAAGTTTCATATATTGCATTCGGTTATGTCTCTTTAGTCTCTTGCCTCTAGAAAAAGTCTTTGTCTTTATTTTTTTTTTAATGACCTTGACCATTTTGAAGAGTACAAGCCAGTTGCCATGAAGAACAGCCCACAGCATGGATTTTCTTCATTCAATTTTACCATCTCTTACCAGAAGAAAGGAGAGTGAGGGGGTCTCTCTTTAGAATGCAGTATCCAAATCATCTCTTGATTTCAGATTAAGGACTTGGGCTGAAATTCAGAGGTGGATGGACTACCCACATTCCTTACCTGGTTTTGTAGGTTATTGGAGGGGTACTGCAGAGCACCCTTCTGGAGATGAGCAGTGAGCCTCCTGATTGGCCTGGACTGAATGCCCAGGCAGGGTACTTCCCCATAGGTGCAGTAGGAAAGAAAGCTGGCCCAACCCAGAGGCCTTTCACTCCCAGCATCCTGCTTTGCTCTTGAGAGAAATAAGCCCTCCTCTCCCCCTCCCCCCCCCCGCCCCCACACAACCCTGGACCTGAAAGGAACTGAACATTCCTCCCCAGGGACACAGCATCTATCCCCAAAGAGCTGCCCCTGGCCTGGCTACTAGGTGGAGCCTGGGGATCATGACCCAAGGCCAAGGGCTGACCCTTCCTACTTTATTCGGTGACCAGGACAACAGGGTCAACAAGGTAAGGGAGGTGTTTATAAAAGTCACCTTCACCTGGAGCCAGAAACTCTGTACCAGCCCGACACCCTGGTGATCTTAAGTAGCTGCTTCTATGGGTACCTTTTCCTTGGGCCCATTTTCAAGTCCCTGAGACCCCACCACCACCATATATCTGGGAAACTAGTGGAGATGGAAGGATGAGGAGACTTCTTCCCCATTCTTCAATACCTGCCCAATCCCACCCTGCATAGGTTCAAAGCCTTCAACCAGAGGCTTGCGCAGTTCCTGCAGAAAACAATCCAGGAACACTATGAGAACTTTGACAAAGTGAGCCAGCATGCAGGTGGTAAGTAGACACCCTGAAGAGCCTGGGTGTGGCTCCTCTCACCTAGCTCAAAATACCCACATAGCTGATGAGCTGCCAAGGCTTGGAAGGCTCTGGAACAACTTGGACCAGCTGTGTTGCCTGAAGCCAATATTTTTCCCGCTTTGGCCTCAATTTCCTCATTCCTCTAGCCTCCTTCTCAGAGCTGCTGAAAATCTTAGAGAGATAAGGCTGTGAATTGGTTCCTGGCAGAACCCTGAAATGTGGGGGACTGTTACTGTGAGTGAGAAGGCTTTTGTTCCTTAGGAACCTGAACACCAAAAGAGACTAATCTCCAGCTCAGGTGTCACTTTGCTTCCCTGTAACTCACACTAACTTCCTCCTTTGAAATTGGACCACTAGGTTATTGGGAGGAAGAGTCAATGGGGCATGAAATTATACTTTTAACCCCACTCAGGGCTGCTACCAGCTCCTGCTATGAGCCTAACCGACTGACTGGGCAGGGGGGGGGGGCAGTGAGGCATGCCAGCTGGGGTGGGGCAAAGTCCACTCTTTGGTCCTGAAGTTGGTGGAGTTCCCCTAAGCTTGTGCTCTCTCAGAACAGTGTTCAGGATATCACAGGTGCCTTTTTCCAGCACTGTGAGAAGGACTCCAGAATAAGAGGTGGCCTCATCCCCCAGGAGAAGATAGTCAACCTTATCAACCAGTAAGAGAAAGGCCCCTGGCTCTCCATCTATCAGTGCCTGCTGTTCACCCACAGCACCTCCAAGTCCCCATGTCCATCAGATAGCTCACCAACCACACACCACATGGTACAGGACATGGAAACTGGCCCAGGTTCAGGTTCAGGGTTTGAGCCCAGGCTGTGCCATCAATTCCCAGTGGAAACTCAACCAAGGCTCTCTCCTTCTTTGGGATTCAGTATCCTCATGTGAACAGAAAGAATTCTCTGGCCTGTAAGTCTAGGCTCCTATAATTCCAGAAGCTGATTATGAAACCAGTGACTCAAGTTTGGGGGATTGGGGTGAAGAGGAGGGAGGCAGAGAAAGACAATACTTGGTATATACATGGTGGGTGCTCGGTAGATATTGGTGTCTTGTTCCTGTCATCCTTCCTTCCTCACCTTGCCCCACCCTTCCCAGGATTTGACTTGGGCACAATAGCCATCTCTTGGGGACTTATGTACCTGAGATACAGAGGAAGATCTAGGAGGAACTGGGTGTGCAGAGAGAAGCCTTGGGGTTACAGGTCATTTGTTCAGTCTACATATAACTGTTATGTGCCTCCTATGTGCAAACCATGGGCATACAATAGTGCCTACCCTTGTCTAGAAGATGCTAAGAGAGCGTTACTGCATCTCAGACATGCAAACAGACATAGAGTGACACCACATAGAGTGACACTTAGTATAATAGGGGACACAGACACCGCAAAGCAGTCAGGGCAGTTCCTAAGTCCTGTCTGTCCTCTGTGGCCAGATACAGTGACTGGTAGGGCTTGGCGGGCCTGGCTCTCCAACAGACCCCAGATACCCTATATGGAGGCCTTCCTCCTTGAGACCTTTCGACACTCCTCCTTTGTCCCCTTCACCATCTCTCACGGGTGAGGCCTGCCTATTCTGCCCTCCCACCTCTCATCCTTGCCATGTTTTCTTCTCCCAGCTTCTCAGCTCTAGCCATGGCCCAGCATCTCCTTCCTGACCATGACACCAAGTTCCTCACAGACTCTTGGCCTCTAGTCTGCCCCTATTCAATCTAAACATGCTCAAACTATCCAGCTCTCAAGAGAAAATTACACTCCTTATTTCAGCTTTCATTCACTTCTGCTCACATTTCCTCCCTACGAGAACTCTCAATGCAGCCAGGCTGGACTTACTGTCCCTCACAAGCATGATCCAGCCAGCCTCCAATTTTATTTTTGCTGGACCTTCTGCTTAAAATGCCTTGTAATCTCTTCTCTGGCTACCAGAATCCTATCCCTGCACAAAGTCAATCCTGACACAAACTTCTCCTCCCCTAGGAGCCCTTCTTGATTCATCTAGCTGGCACAGCTTCATTTCTGATATCTTGTAGTACTTACAGCCATTTGTCCTTGATTATGTCCTGGGATGTTAACAATGTCAAGAGTTAGTGAACATTTCCTCTGCTCATATGTTGGTCTAGCTATTCCCAGAGTAAAAGGCTTGACTCCTCGAGCTCGCTGGGAACTCCCCAGGGCTCTAGAGAATGGCCAAGTGCACAGCAGCGCACAAACAGAAGTATAGTAAACACTGTTGAACAGGAGCCAAGGAAGAGGAAGGATAACTCCCCCCTTCCCTCCTCCTGATATTTCCTGTCAGTGTAGGCTGTTGGGGTGGGATGGAGATAAGAACAAAAGCTCCCAGAGACACACCCCAGTGTTCCACCCCCTGAGCCTGACAGAGCCCTCTTCCCTCCTTAGCACAACAAGAGACACAACATTGAACGGCTTTCACATCCCCAAAGAACACTGTGTCTTCATAAATCAGAGGCATGTCAATCATGACCAGTGAGTACACATCCCCCACTAAAAGATGTTTGAAGTTGAGAAGTCAGGAAAGCTGTTTGTTCCTCTAGAAACTGAATATATAATAAAAGAATGGTGCCTTGATTACTATATAGCCTTCTCTAAATGACAAAATTTAGGTCCATGTTTCCCAAATGCACATAAGAATTAACCAAAAAGAAGAAAAAAGAGAAGAAGAAGGAAAAGGAGGTGGAGGAGGAGGAGGAGTAGAAAAGAATTAAACAAGAATATGGTTATAGATTATGGCACCCTATCCCCCAAGATTCCACTTTGGTAGCTAAGGTAGAGTACTCAGGTAATTTTCATATGAATGGCCTAGAATCTCTCTTTGGAAAATTCCACTTAACTCTAAAAGTAGGGGGACCACATACTTTACCATCCAAATAGGGACACTTCTGAATGTGGGTGCTATCAATTGTTACCCTAAAACAATAAGCATAAACCAGGATATACTATGAATTCTCCTTGTATACTCATTAGAATGAATATAATGCAATATTAAAAAGCACTATTTTCAAGGCTGATCATTTTAGAAAGAGCTATGTAAAAGAAATAAGCATTAAAGTACAGTTTGGTTCCTTTCCCCACTCTCCTTTCAGTGTTCTTGATCTATTCTAACACTTGTGGTATCAACAGAAGTCCATTTGGAAGTCTCTCTCCAAGTCTGTCCTCCCAAAGCCTCCCAACCCAGAGATCCCAGCACCTCTGTTCTTCTTGCAGGGGACAGTCATTTGAATTGTGGCTAGAGTAATTCCTCATTGCCAATGTCATCAACAAGACCTTGAGTGAGAAGGTGATGCTCTTCGGCTTGGGCAAGCGCCAGTGCATAGGAGAGGTCCTGACCAAGTGGGAGGTCTTCTTTTTCCTAGCCATCTTGTGGCAGTGGCTGGAGTTCAGCATGCCACCAGGACTGAAAGTGGACCTAACCCCCATCTACAGGCTGATCATGAAGCACGCCCACTGTGAGCACATCCAGGCATGGCTATGCTTCTCCATCAAGTGAAGAAGGCATCAGCATGCCGATGCAGAAGGAAGAATAGGGGTCACCCAGGGGCCTCAGTATTTTCTTTCTTTCTTTCTTTCTTTCTTTCTTTCTTTCTTTCTTTCTTTCTTTCTTTCTTTTCTTTTCTTTTTAATAACACCTTTACTGAGAAATGATTCATGCAGGAGAAGAAAATTTTACTCTTTTTCCCTTCTAGGTTCTTTGGCTGGCCTCAAATTAAATTGACATAAGACAGATTAAGAGGAGAAAAAACAAATTTAATTTTGTACATATGGGAGCCCATGGAAATATGAGACTCAAAGAAGTGCAGTAGCTTTTATACCTTTAAGACAAAGAAACAATTATTTGTGAAGATTTCGCAAAACAAAGGAGTTTGGGTTTTAGATAGTAAATTAATGAAGAAATAATGAAGTTTGTTTATTCAGCCTTCTCAGCCTTGAATTTTCTCTCTCCCCTGATAAGGATGCCTCGTATCCTTTTGGTGTAGGGAAGATATCTTCACATAGGAGATTTAGTTTCTGCTTTCAGGGGGACAAAGGAGGGGCAGAGAGTGCCTCTTGTACAGGCTGTTTTTTAAGTAGCTTTAATTCAAAATAATCAATATGTCAAAATGGCATATTTTGGGATGGCTTATTTTGCTCCCCCTCATTCACATAACATATAATTCAACTCCTTAAAGTGTATAATCCATGACTTTTAATATATTCACAGAGTTGCGCTACCTCACAACAATCAATTTTAGAACCTTCTCATCACTTGAAAAAGAACCCCGTACCCATTAACAGTCACTCATCCATTTCCCCCTAACCTGCCTTTCCTGCCCTACCAGCCCCAGGCAATTACTAATTTTTTTTCTGTCTCTAGATTTGGCTACTCTGGACATTTCATATAAACCAATTATACAATAAGTGGTCTTTTGTGACTGGCTTCTTCATTTAGCATGTTTTCAAGGTTCATCCATGTTGTAGCATGAATGATTTCTTGAGTCCTGAGACTAGGCCAAGTCACTGATGGGTACTTCTTTCACTGCGCTCTCTCACTCTCTCTCTCTCTCTCTCTCTCTCTCTCTCTCTCTCTCTCTTTCTCTCTCTCTCTTGCTATATGATCCAAATTTTGAACACTTAAAGGAAACGGGGAAGAAGGGACCCAGCTTTGTGGGTCAAACCCAGATGGGTGAGTGGGGATCCCTCATATCTCATCCTCAAAAGGTAGAACATCTGCCTTGTCACAAGGCCCTGTTTGTGGATTTATTCATCCACAGCTAGGGGTGGATAAACTCCCCAGAAGTGCTTGAGTTACATGTAAAGGCCACAGGTCTCATCAAAGGACACTATCAAAAGTATGAAAAGATAAGCCACAGAATAGGAGAAAATATTTGCAATTCATATATCTAATAAGAGATTAATGTCCAGAATATAATTAGGAACTCCTACAATTCAACAGCAACAACAAAACCCCAAACAATCCAATTCAAAAATTAGAAAAAGACTTGAATAGACAGTTCTCTAAAGAAGATATGCAAATGGACAAGTACATGAAAAGATGCTTAATATCATTAGTTATTAAGGAAATGCAAATCAACCACAATGAGATACTATTTCACACTTACTGGAATAGCTATTTTAAATCAATGTAAATTGTTATATATAAGCCTCAAAGCAAAAGCCTATAATAGACACACAAAAGAGAAAGAGAAAGGAATCTAAACATACTGCTTTGTGATCATCAAATCACAAAGGAAGAGAGCAAGAGAAGAAGAAAGAAACAGAAGAACCACAAAACGATTAACAAAATGGCAATAAATACATACCTTTCACTAATTACTTTAGATGTAAATGAACTAAATTCTCTAATCAAAAGACAGAATGGCTGAATGGATTAAAAAGAAAAAGACCCTTCCACAGCTGCCTACAAGAGACTAACTTCAGATATAAAGACACACACAAACTGAAAGAGAAAGGATGGAAAAGATATTCCATGCAAATGGAAACAAAAAGAAAGTTGGGGTGGCTATACTTATATCAGACAAAATAGATTTTAAAACAAAGATTGTAATAAGAAACAAAGAAGGTCATTACATAATGATAAAAAGGTCAATTCAACAAGAAGATATAGCATTCACAAATATTTATGCACCTACATAGGAGCACCTCAATATATAAAGCAAATATTAACTGACCTAAAGAAAGAAATAGATATCAATACAATAATAGTACGGTACTTTAATACCGACTGTTATCAATGAATAGATCATCCAAATAGAAAATTAATATGAAAATGGTGGCCTTAACTGACACATTAGAGTAAATACACTTAATGAATAGAGACAAAAGAGAATATTCGATCCAAAAGCAACAGATACACATTCTTCTCAAGCACAAATGGAACATTCATCAAGATAGATCACATGTGAGGACACAAACAAATCTCAATAATTTCAAGAAGATTGAAATCATATCAAACATCTTTTTCGATCACAATGGTGTGGAAATAGAAATCAGTTGTAAGAAGAAAACTGGAAAATTCACAAATATGTGGAAATTAAATAACATGCTACTGAACAAAAAGTGAACCAAAGGAGAAATAAAAAAAGAAATTTAAAAAAATACCTCAAGAAAAATGAAAACCTAAATACAATATACCAACATTTATGTGACACCGCCAAAGTAGTTCTAAGAGGGCTGTTCATAGCAATAAATGCCTATTTCAAGAAACAGGAAAATCTCAACTAAACAACCTAACTTTGGACCTCAGGAAACTAGAAAAAGAAAAAGCAAATGAAGCTCAAAGTTAGTAGAAGGAAGGAAATAACGAAGATTAGAGTAGAAATAAATGAAATAGAGCCTAAAAAGACAGTAGGAAAAAATCAATGAAACTAAGAGCTGGTTCTTTGAAATGATAAACAAAATTGACAAACTTTTAGCTAGACTCACCAAGAAAAAGGGAGAAAAGATTCAAATGAATGAAATTAGAAATGAAAGAGGAGACATTATAACTGATACCACAGAAATACAAAGGACTGTAAGAGAGCACTATGAAAAATTAGATGCCAATAAATTAGATAACCTAGAAGAAATTAATAATTTCCTAGAAACATACAATTCACTGTGACTGGATCATGAGGAAATAGAAAATCTGAACAGATAGATCATAATGAGTAAAGAGATGGAAACAGTAAAAAACCTCCCAACAAAGAAAAGCCCAGAACCAGATGGTTTCACTGGTAAATTCTACCAAACATTTTTTTATATTAACACCTATCCTTCTCAAACTCTTCCAAAAAATTAAAGAAGAAATAACACTTCCAACTCATTTTATGAGGCCAGCATTAGTCTGATACCAAAACCAGACCAGGACAACACAAGAAAAGAAAATTACAAGTCAATATCCTCCCTGATGAACATAGATACAAAAATCTTCAATGAAATATTAGCAAAGCAAATTCAATAGCACATTAAAAGGATCATACACTATGATAAAATTGGATTTATTCCAGGGATGTGAGTATAGTTCAATATCTATCTGTAAACCAATCAACATGATACACCACATTAACAAAATTAGGATAAAAAACATATGAGCATTTCAGTATATGCAGAAAAAGCATTTAACAAAATTCGACATTCATTTATTATAAAAACTCAGCAAAGTACATGTAGACGGACCATACTTCAACATGATAAAAGCCATATATGAGAAGCCCACAGCTAACATTCTCCTCAGTGGTGAAAAGCTGGAAGCTTTTTTTCTAAGATCAGGAAATACTAGGATACCCACTCTAGCCACTTTTATTTAACATAGCATTGGAAATCCTAGCCAGAGAAATTAGGCTAGAAGAAGAAATAAAAGGCAAAACATCTGTTAGAACTAATAAATTCAGTAAAATTGCAGGATACAAAATGTATATACAAAAATCTGTTGCATTTCTATACATGAATAACAAACTAGCAGAAAGAGAAATTAAGAAACAATTCCACTTACAATTATATTAACAAGAATAAAATACTAAGGAATAAATTTAACCAGGGAAGTGAAAGACCTGTACAGTGAAAACTGCAAGACTTTGATTTTATGAAAGAAATTGAAGAAGGCACAAATAAATGAAAAGATATTCTGTGCTCATGCATTGGAAGAATTAATATTGTTAAAATGTCCATACTAACTACCCAAAGCAATTTACAGATTTGGCATAATCTCTATCAAAATTCCAATGGCACTTTTCACAGTAATAGAACAAACAATCCTAAAATGTTTATGGAACCACAAAATACCCCAAATAGCCATAGTCATTATAAGAAAGAAGAACAAAGCTGGAGACATCATGCTTCCTGATTTCAAACTATATTCCAAAGCTATTGTAATCAAAACAATATGGTATTGGCATAAAAACAGACATATAGATCAATGAAACAGAATATAGAGCCCAGAAATAAACCTATACATATATGATCAATTACTATACAACAAAGGAGCCAAGAATATGCAATGGGGAAAGGACAATCTCTTTTCCATTTGTTTTTTTTTTTTTCATTTACAGTTGACAGTCAATATTATTTTATATTAGTTTCAGGAAGACCATCTCTTTAATAAATGGTGTTGGAAAAACTGGACAGCCATAATACAAAAGAATGAAACTGGACAACTCTCTTACACCATACACAAAAAATTAACTTAAAATAGTTTAAAGACTTGGACATAAGACCTGAAGCTCCTACAAGAAAACACAAACAGTAAGCTCCCTGACATCAGTCTTGGCGATGATTTTTTGGATTTGGCACCAAAAGCAAAGGCAACAAAAGCAAAAACAAACAAGTGAGACTATATCAAACAGAAAAGCTTCTCCACAACAAAGAAAACTATCAGCAAAACGGAAAGCAACTTACTAAATGGGAGAAAATATTTGCAAATTATTTACCTAATAGAGTTAATATCTAAAATATATAAAAAATCATACAACTCAATAGCAAAAAATATCCATTTTCCAAAGAAAACATACAGATGGCAAAAAGGTACATGAAAAGATATTCAACATCAACTAAGCATTAATGAAATACAAATCAAAACCACAATGAGATATCACTTCACAACTTTTAGAATGGCTATTATTAAAAAGACAAGACATAGAAAGTGTTGGTGAGGATATGGAGAAAAGAGAACCCTTGTGTACTGTTTGTAGAATGTAAATTGGTGCAGCCACTATGAAAAACAGTATGGAAACCTCTCGAAAAATTAAAAATAGAACTACCACATGATCCAGCAATTCCACTTTTGAGTATTTATCCAAAGAAAATGAAAACACTAACTCGAAAAGATATATACACCCTCAACTTCATAGCAGCATTATTTACAAGAGCCAAGACATGGAAACAACTAAACATTCACCAACAGATGAATAAAGAAAATGTGGTATATATACAATGGAACACTATTCACTCATTGAAAAGAATGAAATTTTGCCATTTGAGAAAACATGAATGGACCTTGAGAGCATTATGCTAAGTACAATAAGTCTAACAGAAAGACAATACCATATGATTTCACTTCTTTTCAGAATCTAAAACAAACAAACAAGCTCAAACGAATGACCAAATGAGCTCATGGATACAGAGAACAGATTGGTGGTTATCAGAGATAGAGAAGTGGAAGTTGGGGGGAGGGTGAAATGGGTGAAGGGACTTAAAAAGTGCAAGCTTCCAGCTGTAAAATAAATTAGTCATGGGGATGTAATGTACAGCCTAATGACTACAGTTATATACTATAATACCGTAATATGCTATAATGCCATAACACTGTATTATATATTTGAAAGTTGCTAAGAAAATAGATATTAAAAGTTCTCATCACAAAGAAATAAATTTGTAACTATGTATGATGATGGATGTTAACTAGTCTTGTACACAAATACTGAATCATTATGTTATGTAACTGAAACTAATATAATGTTATATGTCAATAATATCTCAACTAAAGAATGGAAAATAATATGTGTCAAGATGTGGAGAAATTGTAACCCTTGTGTATTTCTGATGGGAATATAAATTCGTGCAGTCACTGTGGAAAACAGTTTGGTAGTTTCTCAAAAATGTAAATATAGAATTAACATATGACCCAGAAATTTCAATCCTCAGCACATACCCAAAAGGATTCAAAATAGGCGTTCAAAAACTTGTACAGTAATGTTCACAGTAGCATAATTTTCAATAGTTAAAAGGTGGAAAGAACCCAAGTGGCCAACAACAGGTGGATGGATAAGCAAAATATAGCAAGATATACAATAGAATATTATTCATCTATAAAAAGGAATGACATTCAGATGCATGCTACAACATGGATAAAGTTTGAAAGTGTTATATTGAGATAAGCCAAATGCAAAAAAGGACAAATATTGTGTGATTCCACTTACATGAGGTACTTAGGATAGGCAAACTCATAGAAACAGAAAGTAGAATAGAGGTCACCAGGGACTAGGGGGAAGAACGAAGAATTATTATTTAATGAGTACAGAGTTTCTGTTTGGGATGATGAAAAGGTTCTAGAAATGGATGGTAGCAATAATTGCGCAAAA
Source organism: Eidolon dupreanum (assembly GCA_028627145.1). Taxonomy (NCBI): domain Eukaryota; kingdom Metazoa; phylum Chordata; class Mammalia; order Chiroptera; family Pteropodidae; genus Eidolon; species Eidolon dupreanum. Next base: position 86,351,671 of record CM053509.1, read on the forward strand.
TAGTGAATGTACTTAATGCCACTGAATTATACACTTTAAAATGGTTAAAATGGTAAATTTTGTTGTGTATATGTTACCACAATTTTCTAAAGGCAAGTAACAAAATGAAATATTGTGTTCAATAAAAGAAAATAAGCTATCAAACCTCCACCCCCCCAAAAAAACATGGACCAAGTTTGTTTATTTACTTACTTACTTACTTACTTACTCACTCACTTATATTTTGAAGAAGAGTTGTAGGTTTCTCTACAAGAACTATTTCTTCCAGAGATTTCACAACCTCTTCAACAAATGTAGTTGCCTCTGGATCAATTTTAAGTGCAATTTTAAATTGCCGAGTGAGAGGAGTCAATCTGAAAAGGTTATCTACTTTATGATTCCAGTGATGTGACATCTTGGAAAAGACAAAACTGTGGAAACATTAAAAATATCAGTGGTTGCCAGGAGTTCAAGGGAGAGAGGAGTGGGGTGGGGAGAGGGAGAGATAAACAAGTAGAACACGAAGAATTTTTAGGACAGTGAAACTATTCTATATGATACTGTAATGGTGGATACGTGACATTATGCATTACCATGAAACCCACAGAATGCACAATACAAAGAGTGAACCCTAATGTAAACTATGTACTTCAGTTAACAAAAATGTATCAATACTGGTTCATCACTGTAAAATATTTACCTATTAATGCATGATGTTAACAATGGGAGAAACTGAGAGCAGGAAGAGCAAATATATTGAAATTCTCTACTTTCTGCTCATTTCTCTGTAATATAAAACTGCTCAAAAAAATAAAGCCTACTTCTTCAAAGACAATTTTCTGTATATCAAACGAGAGTGATACTGTATAACCACTATGGAAAACAGTATCGAGTTTCCTTTAAAAATAAAGAATAGAAGTACCATAAGACCCAGCAATCCCTATTCTGGATATCTACCCCCAAAATTTGAAAACATTTCTTCATAAAGATATATGTACCCTTATGTTCATCGCAGCACTATTCACGGTGGCCAAGACATGGAAACGACCAAAGTGTCCTTTTGATAGATGATTGGATAAGGAAGATGTAGTACATACATATAATGGAATACTATTCAGCCATAAGAAAAGATGAAATATACTGCCATTTACAACAACATGGATGGATCTCGAGACTATCATGCTAAGCGAAATAAGTCAGATGGAAAAAGTTGAGAAACATGTGATTTTACTCATATGTAGAATACGAAATGGAAAGCAACAAAAAACAGAAACTCATAGACACAGACAACAGTTTAGTGGTTACCAAGGGGAAAAGGGGATGAGAGGAGATAGGAAAGGGTAAAGGGGTCAAATGATGACAGAAGGAGATTTGACTTTGGGTGGTGAATATACAATGCAATATACAGATGATATATTATAGAACTGTACGTTTGAAACCCACACAACTTTATTAACCAATGTCATCCCAATAAATTCAATTTTAAAAAATAAAAACAGATCCATAAATATAAAGAACTAGATGGCTGCCAAAAGGGAGAGGTTGGGGATGGGAATTAAAAAATAAATAAAATCTATCAATTACAAAAACAAAAAAGCTAGTAACATAATAAAATATTGCCAAGACATTAAAAAAAGAAAAGGCTTCCCGTCTCTCCAGGAAGGAGAATTCACTGTGCTTAATTCCACAGTGACAGCCCTCGTTTTCCACTCTGATGCTCCTTAATTTCACCTTCAGTGTTTCTACCTGCAAAATGGAGGCAAAGTTGGAACTAGCTGATATTATAAGAGGCCTAGATTCTAAGTGTATAATAATTTTGCCTTGTTCTTTACAAAATAATTATATTTTATTTCCTGTGTTTGAGCAAAATAGGGACAGAAAAACAGAACTTATTGATGCTGAGATTTGGGCTTCTTCCCTCCCCACATACACCTGAACTGACAGCCAGCCTCCTTCCTGCCCTTCCAGCCCAAAGCTACTTCTAAAAAAAACATGCTTATCGTTGGAGGGACCAGTTACTTATATTGTGACTCCAGAGTACCTACCCGGGTGTGGGGGATGGAGGAAGGAAAATGACGGAGAAATCCTCGGGGAGGTTCCTAGAAGGAGGTAGGGGAGAAGGACACAGAAAGAATGGCTGTGCCCCCCTGCCCACGTAACTGCCCGCTTTCTAGAATAGACTCATCCAGCAACATGGGCAGTATAGTGGATCTCTGCAAATTGAATCCTGTTTTATTATTGACTTTTATTACTGTATTAGAGATATGTTCTGTAGAAAATAATAGTCACTAATTGTTCAAATTGAAAATTCCATAAGGCTTTCAAATGGTGACCAGCCCCTAGGTGAAGTCTAGGAGCGAGTTTACAGAGTTTTGACCCTCCAGCACCCGTTTCCAAGTAACCTATATACGAAACTGCTGGACCTCATTTCCTACCACTTGTCTGAGTAGAAACTACAAAGACTAATAGGGGTAACCTTGACCAGAAGGAAGTGCTGTCTACTATACAACATCTGCACTCCTGCTGAAGCCTAACTTCAGCTTATTTTTGCGTTATTACTAATCAAGACTCAGCTTTATTTGTCCTACAAATTATGATTCTCTGAGATAAGATGAAAATGAGCCAGACCTTCATTTCCAAAGTGTTCATCCAGTGGCATAATTGCTCCAACATTCTGGAAGTAATTATGGCTGTCTGTGGCTTTGAAGAAAATAATAAATTTAAGAAGTAAAATCAGCTGGACTCTGTACTATAATCCTAGAGGGAGGAAGCACCTCACCTGTGCACCATCTATCTGTGTCCATACCTGTCCTCAAACCGAAAGCCAGCTCTTCATGAAACTTCCATCTGAGAGAAGACTCAGCTCACCCGTCAGACAGAGGAGAGACAGTTCTGCCCTAGGGGACTCCATTCTAAGGGACCTGCCCTGGAGACCTGAGGATGAGCAAGACACAACCCTGTCCTGAACATCACAAACTGAGAAGGAGACACAGCACTACCTGCAGGCTCTAGTCTAAGGGGGAAATGAGCCTGCTCTGAGAGTCCCAATCTGAGGACAGGGCTGCAGCCCAACCCCGGGAATCCCGGGAAATATGGTCCTGTCTGAGAAAAGAGACAAGGCCTTTCTCTGGGGACTCCAGCCTGAGGGGCACATGGTCCTTCAGAGACCCTAACTAATGGAAACTCCTTTGATGCACCCTAGTGGCACATATAAACACCCCAACGAGTAACAAACAGACATTGCTAGACCTTTTCAATATAAGACTCAGCCAAGGTTCGGCTCCCTGGGGAATTTCAGGCCCAGTAGTCACCCAACAGGTTACTGCCCCACCTGGCTCCCTGTGGTCAAGAGTTGACCTGAGCTTTTCACGCACACCTGGCCAATCTTTAATTCACTCAGGCTGGGCCAGGGCTCCCCTCTGGCCAGAGCCAAAGTAGGAAGAATTAGACATGGAGACTTTGCTCTTCCTGGCTTCCCTCACCATTCCTTCCCCACATGCCCACCCAGCCCCAGCAGGCTTCAGGCAGGCTGGAACAGTTCTGTCCTGCCCCTTCCTGGGCACGCACCATCCCAGACTGTTTTCACAACAGCTCTAGGAGGTGGGAGCCATTATATCCCTTTTAGAGATAAGGAACCCAAGGCTCAGAAAGCATGAGTTGTAAATTGGTCAGGGAGGGACTCAGGGCTCTGTCCCCTACACCTCACCTTACCCCCTCAGCCAGGACTGTCTGAATAGAACAGGGCAGCTTAGAAACACAATGTGGTCAATGCATTATGTGGAGGCTGGAAAGAGCAAGTGCCTGTAGGGTTAGAAGCCCTGAGCTCAGGTTCTAGGTGAAACTGACATTGGCCGAATCCCTCCCCCTCTGTAGGCCTCAGACCCCCATCTTCAGCCTCCTCTGAGATCTTTCCTGGCACTGTAAATCTGAGGTGTGGTACACTGGTATGGGGTATGTTTGGTGAAGACGAAATGATGGAAAAAGCCGTGAGCTGGGAATTCCACCTCTGTCTCATAGAGAAAAATTAAGTAACTTCTGTAAGCCTCCCAGCATGTCCAGTTCAGATCCTCAACTCCTTTCATCTCAATGTCTATCACTACCCTTTATATAGCTTAGTTTCAGTTCTTGAGAGAGACATTTGATTGGCTCAAGCCATCTTTTTGAGCCAGGCCATAGAGGTCACAGGTCGCAAGTTAGTGATTGTGTCCCTTTGGAACTATGTCTACCTCTGGTTCAGATAGTCACAGCACATGGCTACTTTAGCAGGTGAGCCTTGCACACCAGGCCCAGGAGAGAAAATGGCTCAAGAGAAAACTCGAAGAGCTACACAAGAGCTTCCATTTGTCATTTTCCTGTCCTACCCACCCCTCTTCCCATGCTCAGTACAAAACAACTTTGTCCTTGCCCTTGCCCTCAGTCTTCCCTGATGCTCTAAGACTGGGCCTCCTGACAAATTAAGGAAAGAATCACCACTGTTCTTACTCCAAACCAGCTCACCCTTTACTGAAGAGGCCTCTCTCCCAGGATCCCCAGGGTCCCTATGCAAATATACCCAGTCCCTGAGGAGCCCTGAGATCTACCCTGATAAGTTTCAGTCTAAAGGCATCTTGCCCCCCCTGCGCCCTCCCCCCCATGAAAGGAGCTCCCAGTTGACAAAGAAATCTGAGCAGGGAGCAATACTTGACATGCTTCCCCAGGCCACCCCTTCAACTTTGCACACCCAACACCCACTCCATTCTGGGCTGGTTTTTAATAAGAGTCCAATCCCCAATGTGGCCTGGGAAAGGGAAAGGGGATAAGGCAGGAGGCTGGCTCACAAAGAGAGAGCCAAATCCCTGCTCACTCACCAACCCTGGGCCAGTTACACATTTCTGAGTCTAGATTTTCTCATCTCACAACTGGGCATGGTAATCCTACCCCATGGTGCTGGTGGAAGGCTTAATGAGACAGAGGGTATAAAGTGCCAGGTAGTAGGTCAGTGCTTAACACACACACACACACACACACACACACACACCAAGAAGTCTGAGAAGGGTGATCTCAGGACAGGACTGAGCCCATGATGTGTATGGCATGTGCTGCTGTGCTTACACCAGCACACATGTGTGAGCTAGCATTTCCAGGACGCTTTACCCTCTTAATATTGGGGTCTTGCCAGGGCCTGGACTCAGCCCACTTCCTTCCACTGCTCCCACCCAGAAGCTGGGAGATGTTGGCGTGCCAGGGAACAATGGGCCCCCCAACCCTTCCGGCCCATTGCGTGAGAAGGAAGCTTACCTCCCAGTGCAACAGACCACCGCCCCCCTGACACCTGCCCCAAGGAAGCCTGGAGACCCTTATGCTGTTCAAGAGGAGGGCCTTTCATTCTTTGTACATTCTGTCCCTACCACTTGGTCTGCCTTTCCCCACCCCCTTTCTCAGAGGCATCCCTGACCTCCTCCCCAGGGGATGGCTGGGTCCTCCTGCAAGAATCCAGGGGCCTGCTCTTCATCTTTGTCCCCAGTGTGTGGCCTGGCTAGAGCAATCTTCATCAGTGTTGACCAACTGAGTGAGTGCAAAAAGCCAGTCCAGAGACAGTCAGGGGCCCAAGGGCTGAGCCAGGAAAGATGAGAGAGAAGGATCCAGCTAGGGACTCAGCCAAAGCTCCTCCACCACAGATAGCGATGAGGTCAGGGCCCCATAAATCCCTCCAAAGAGCACAGGGCACACTGCTGGGGGCTCTGAGGATGCTCTCCTTGAAATGTCCTTCCTGCACTCAGGGTTTCATATGCGTAGCAGCCCCTTCGTCTACACCTCCACGTTTCTCTTTCTCTTCCTCCTTCCCTCCCTCCCACTCATGTGGGTGTGTTTTCTCTCTCTTTCTCTAAATCACAATTGTCCTCAATTCTGGCCACCACGTCCAGTGCCTTCACCATGAGACCTGCACACCTGAGGTGGGGGTGGGAGAGGTGGCTATGGGAGCTGCCCTTTCACGGTGCTTGTCCATACCCAACTCAGGGTGTTCACAGCAGGTGGGCTGCTGACCACAGGCTCCGAACAAGACACCCTGCCTGGGCATCAGTTTCCCCACCTAGAAGCCACGTATGGGGAGTGATCTGTATGAGATCTTCCCTCCTCCTGGCTTGGGTGTGGGGTGAATGAACACCAGTCATGAGCACAGCCTTGTTTGATGTGCAGGTGGAAGCTGAGTCCCACCTGGATCTTACCCAGCTACTCATTTTCCACATGACGCACCCCCACACACAGAGCTCTGGACAGAATCTCTGCTCCCCCTGCCCAGGGAGGTGGCATCACCAGGTTCAGGAGTCCAGATTCTCAGGTGTGGCCACTGCCAGTGCCACTGGAGCAGAAACACGCTTTGCAAAGCTATCTAATTACCCTGCTAGCCACCTCCCCACATCCACCCTCACCTCAAAAAGAGCACTAATCTGGAGGCTGAGATTCCTTGATTCTCATGGCAAGAAGGACTCAGGAACATGAGTGAGTGGCTCCCTTGGCCCTGAGGGCAGAGGAGGTGGCAGGCACACCTGCAAACACACACCTGGCTGGCACGCTGACCCATCCGAACATAACACCTGGCAAACTCACACTCACGTATACACCTGACCACTACAGGTCCACGCTGGCCCATGCACATGCACCAACGGAGAATGAGTGCCCTCATATCTGCAGCCTTATACACGCACACCCAGGACTTAAATTTGATGTCCATGCCCACCCCCACCCCCGCCCCCACTCCCCACCAGCTCACTGGGCCACCCCAGGAACTGCACCTTCTTGTGGACCCCACACCACCTCCACTCGGGAGATTCAGAGGACACTAGGGGTGTAGTAGGGCTTTGGGGATGAAGCTCAGGCAGGCCCAGGGGTAACAATGAGGTCTAGTGCTGTGTAGCAAACAATACAGCAATGAGTTTTTGTTCCTAGCAATGCTATCAATTCATTCATTCATTATATAAGCTTTCATTAAAAGGTAACACTTCAAATCAGTGAAGAAAAGATATATTATTGAACAAATAATGTTGAAAAAAGTAGATTCCTCCCTCAAACACCAAAATAAATTCAAATGGGTCAAAAATTTTAATGTTAGTAATAAAATCATAAAGGCCAGAAGTAAACATGTAATTGATTTTTTAAATAATGACATAAGTCCAAAAGCTATAAAAGAAAGGATTACTCCTCCTAAATAAAAATAAATCACTTCTGTCTTTAAAAGAATCATAAACAAATTCCAAAGACATACAATGAGTGTGTGCTGGGTATCTTCCATTTTGTCCCTCCAGATTCCCTCTCCACCCTCTTTCCCACTGCTCTCCGAATGGGAAGCAGACCTGCAGGGGCCTCATCCACAGGCTCCCTTGCCTCTGGTTTCCAGTTCGATTCCTAGAATGGAAGCTCTAACAATGGGAAGAGGGAGCTGTGTCCTCTCAGGCATCCCTTTTCATGCAACTCTCCGTAAGGCCCAAGTAGCTGCTCCCTCCAGTGGCAGCTTCAGGCAACTGAGGACCCCTTGAGCTCCCCCTGCTCCCTGCCTACGCACTTGTAAATATCCCTGTAGTAAAACTTCCTCATATTAAACTGGCTTAAACATGCCATCTCTTTCCTGCTGGGCCCCTGCATGACACACAGAGAAAAGGTTAATTTCCTTAATAGGCAAAGAGTTTCTACAAAAAAAAAAATCTCATAAAAATGGACAAAGAAAATGAACTGTTAACAAAAGAGGAAACACAAATGAATTTTAAGATATAAAGTGATACCTGACCTCATTCATAGTAAGAGAAAAATAACTTAAAACAGTATGCAATTTTTCACCAAGTTGGCAAAGAAAAAATGTCTAATAACACATTGTGTTGGCATTGTGTGAAAAATAAGCTCATATTCATTATTAATGAAACTGAATTTCAGTTAAAAAATAAATTTGACAATATATGTCAAAATTTTAAAAGTACTTACTCTTCAAACTGACAATTCCACTTCTAGAAATTTATCTTTCAGTTAAGCTCACACAAATGACAAGGACTTTTGTTGTAGCATTCCATTAATTCCAATAATCTGGAAATGACTAAATAAATTATGATAGATCCATAATACTATGCATGATATGCAAGATCTGGGTATCTAGTTTTGTTAACTGTTTATGGGGTTTTTATTAGAAAAAGAGATAAAGAAATGAATTGCTACTATCTATGTTTTTTAACCACAGAATACTAATACATGCAGAGACTATCCTGCAAGGATGTATTAAAACAAAAAAGTAAATTTCTTCTCCAGAGAAGGTAATGGATGTCTTAGGTGCATGGGTTTGAGAGAGATTTCAACCATTTGTAACTTTTGGATTTTGTACCTCATGTGTAGATTTCCTACTGCAAAGAAGAAATTTATATTGTATTGATTGAATATCCACCACAGACTAGGTGTTGTGCTGGCTGGTGGAGATATGGCAGTGAACAGATTAGCCTGGTTATCTTCTGCTCTCAGGGAACTTCCGGTCTAGTGAAGATAGATATTCAAAAAGTAAACATACAAGTAAATACCCAATTACAAATTGTAATGGGTGCTATGAAGAAGCAATGGCACTATCAAAAGACAAATAGGGATGATGACTTTAGTTAGGTTGATCAAGGCAGGTAGAATTCTACCTGAGAACAGAAGAGGGAGAATTAAACAGGAAGAGCAGAGAAAAAAGAGTTCTGGTCAGAGGGACCAATATGTGCAAAGGTCCCGAGGCAGAAAAGGGTTTACTGTGTACCCATGGGCCAATTTACCGCCCCTCTCAGGGAAGGCATATAGCCTCACCTGTGAGGTAATCTCATTTTAGAGATAGAGAGAGAGGCTCAGAGAGGGAAGATGGCTTTCCAAGGAAAGTGGATGAGTCAGAACTGACACCTAGATCTTCCGAGCCTATGAACTCAATGCTATTCCAGCTGTGAATGTGGGACCTCTTGCAGGATCTCAGAGACCAGAAGTGGAAGTTAAGGGGAGAAATTGACCACTGCTCTGGCTCTGCTCTCCCTCTCCTGTCAGCTCACAGACTGAGGGAGAGAAAAAATCAGGCTTCATGTATGTCCAAGCATGCACACATATGTCATGATGCACTGACCACAGCCTACAGACAGCTGAGCTGCCAACTTACCGTGGTCGCCTTGGGCCTAGAGCAAGAACCCCTTCTACTTTGCCCCAGCCTTTGAAACGCATAGCTCTTAAAATGCTTCTTTTGCGTACAAACCTCAGTGCATGAGAGTATGTGTGTCCTTGTGTATCTGCACGTTCATGTGTGCAGCATTCTAGGTGTGTTTATACTGAGCACTCCCTGAGGACAGCAGCCAGTTCCTATTTTCCTCATTGCATCGCAATAATTTAATCCTCCCAACAATCCTATGGGGTATACACTATTATTTACCCCTTTTTATAGATAAAGAAACCGAGCCCCGGAGGAAGGACTCAAAGCCAGGTCTGTGGGATGGCAAAGCCCTTGCCATTAGCTGAGCAGACAGTAGGTACAACTGGGCAGAATCTCCTCTTTGCCGTCCTGGGGTCTGGCTGAACCCTCTGGCCCCTGTCCTGCACCCCTGCGGATGTACCTGAGGAGTTTGACAAAGGCCTTATCCCCAAGCTACTCCCCCCGCCAAGGGGTGGAAGTCCTGGAGCCTGTCTTCCTGAAGTGGTGCCTATGCTGAGCCAGTGCAGAGTTGGAAGCTCTGAAGTGAACATATCCTTCACAAAGGCCTGCTCCCCATGCACCAGTGCCTGCTGTGAGCCTCCCATCTCTGCAAGGTCTGTTTCCTTGGTGGGGTGTGCAAGCCGAGGATACTGAAAAGCTAGCACCATGGTCTGCAAGCACCAGGGGATGACAAGAGAAGTCCAGTAAAGCCCATCTCCGTGCCTGAAGTCTCCCCTCCTTCATGCTTCCCACCTGGGCCTAGGCACTGCCCTCGGAGGCTGCCCTCTGCCTGTACACTAGGCCACATCCTCTCAACAGCCATATTCTTACGTTCTCCTGGCCGCAGAGGAGAGGGAATCTTCCCTAAATGCCGAGCTGGAGGGCTTCCTCCGCATTAGCTACAATTGTAGCTTCAAAGTCTGCAAACTTTTTCCAGTAGCAGGACTCATTGTTCAGAGGAAATCTTGACACCTTGACCCACCCCCCGCAAAAACTAAAAACTTAGGCTGTGATCTGCAGGGATGAAAGGAACCCTTCCTCCCCTGACTCTGGTAGTTGTCCAATTCAGCGGCCCTCTTCCCGTCGCCAACAAAGTTCTCGGTTCTTAGACCAGGATCTGCCGCCACCCTCCTGCTGGAAGCCGCGAGAGTGCGGTCTGGGCTGCCCCCTCGTGGTCACTCGAAGAAGCACATGCTTCACGCCGCCGCTAACCGTCACCGCAGCCCTGGGGACCTCATTCTAAACACACAATCTAAGGAAAAGTGGATTTACTTTGCAAATGCAGCTTCGAGACAAGTCTCCAGTCTTTCCTACTCGGAAATTCTGAAGAAACGCCTAAGGGAACTCTCCCCACCCCTTCCCCATCATTCCCTGGCCTGGTCATCATAGGTTTGCCTGAATAGATAGATATTCCTGGTGAAATTCCCTGCCAAGAGTCCAACTTTCCTTACTTCCAGGAACATGAAGCTCACTACCCCCAAGGCTGATCCATCACCTTTTCTGTAGTGACTTCTTGGGACTTTCACACTGCTCGCTTACCCGTTGCTACAGGTGAGCAAACAAGAGTTACAAGCGCACTGACAGGTGCAGCGATGAAGTGGCCAATTCTAAAGTACATATACCCCGACTTACCTCCTTTCAGGGATCGTGTATTCAAATAAATTAAATGCTAGAATTTTGGAGACGCCTGGAGTCCAGCCACCCCCTCAATTCTGTTTGAGAATAAGCCAATATTACCTGAGTATTTGCTCTCACCAGGCCCCTCCTGGTGCTTTGCCCCATTGGTTTTCACAACACTCTGTGAGGGCAGTATGCTCAGCCCAACAAGCAGATGGGGTCAGGGGTACAGAGGGGAGGTCCTTTGCCAAAAATGACACAGATAGGAATGTGCAGAGTTGAACCTGACCTCAGGCTTGCTGGTGGCTCTTGCAGCCAGAATTCTCTACACCCACACATGACACCTGGGCTCAAGCCAAGTCTGCTAAGAAGGTTCAGAGCAGACCGTGAAGCCAGAAATTTATCCTCAGCCAACCCCTCATGTCCCTCCATCCCAGTCCTGCCTACCACTTTGGAGTCCAGGAAGATTCCACCCTGACCCTCCTGCTCTGCACCAGCAGCTCCTCTATGTCTAGTTGGAAACATCTCTCCCAGCTTTATAGAGCCCCTTCGCTGCCAGGCAAACCCATGTCCTGGGGCCTGGGTCTCTGGAACTGCTGTCTGAGAGGCCTCTCATGGGGCGGGAGAGCCCAGGCTCTGGGGGGTGCTGCAAATCACTCTCTGCGGGCCATATCATCCTTGCCATAAAGATAAGATCTAGATACTACTGTTTTCCTTAAGGGATAATGATCAAAGGAGATCAAATGTACCAACACCCAGCACATAGTGAGTGTTCCACAGTGTGCTTTCCTTCTCATCCTCACCTTGCTCTTGTTGTTCAAGAAAATCTCAGGAATATCAGCAATGCTAAGGCTAGGCCAGGTACCCTGAGGGCCAGTGTGATGGTGGCCTTGGAATCAGAGAGCAGCCCAAGGTGGGGAGTTCCGGGAGCCAGGTGCCAATCTGGCTGTCCCCTACCAGCACTTCATCTGGAAAAGCCCTTCCAGAGCCAGACATGGGCCACTGAGGTTTCTAGAAAGGCTGATTTCTGCCTCTCTGTGAAGGGATAACTAACCCGTCCATGCTTTCCAGAAGTGGCACGATCTCCTCCCATTCCACCTGTCCTCATCTTCCCAGGCCAGCCCTGCGACACTCCCAGTTGGGGAGAGTCAGTTCTGCCTCTGGCCCTAGTTGATCCAACATACGCCTGCTCTTCTGGCCTGACACTAGGACTAAAGAGGACCCTGTGACTTTTCCTCTGGCTCCAGCTTCATCGTTTTCCCTTCCCCTTGGGATCTGCACTCTGGCCACCAGGAGGCGCTGTTCCCCCTCAGACCTGGTGAGACTAGAAGCCAGTCCATCAGAAGCCAAACTCCAAAAATTATTTTCACTAAAAATTATATGTAGTTACTGAGTAAGATTAATAAAAATTAAACTAAAATAATGATAAAATAAAAGAGGGCAGAATGCAAGTCATCACGAGGAGTGCAAGGGGAAGACAATGGCCTTTGTGTGATCGCTGCTATGTATCTGGCACTTCCCACGCAGGACCTTACCTCATTTTCCCACCACCCCCATGGGGGTGGGGTCAGGGGGCACCCGGCAGGGTTCTAAGTCGCAAACAACAGAAACCGACCTCCGGCTAACATAAGCCAAAGATAAACGTACTGCTCATGAAAGCGGCAGAAAAGACTCAGGGGAGGCAGCAACAAGGAGATAGTTAAGAGGGAGCTTCCAGTGCGGTTTGAACAGGATGCTGCCCCTGGCCTCTCGGCTCTCAGCTGCCACTGAAAATAATTTCCAGAGTTTCCTAGTGTTTGTGGCATTGCTTCCTTCTGTCACATACCTTCACCCTTGGTGACTTGAAACTTCATGCTCCTTTTGCACCACAAACTCAGAAGAGCAACCAGCTCTTCCCTAGCTTTGGTCTTGTCACCCCCACCTCAGTACTTCACTCATTTAACCAATGCTAGGTCCTGGTAGACACCAAGCACCTAGGACCCAGGCTCCCAGATGCAGGGAGACCTGCCTTCCCTCAGGCTGCTGCTCACTGCTGACTGGCCACGGGGTGACAGAGGGCTAGCCGCAGGGCCCCAGGGGTGGGGGTGGAGGGAGTCTTGGGGGATAAGAGGGCCATCTCTCCAACCAGAACTGGCTAGAGGAAGAGGTAACAGGACCTCTAGGAAGTTACCTTTATGTCAGGAGAGTGCTTCTGGGGACCCAGATGTTAAGAGTAGGGGTCCAGGAAGATGGGTTGGGGGGAAGGACAGTAGGGTGGCAGACAAGGACTTTCTTCTTGTAATGGGAGCCCTAAGGCCTGTGGCAGGAGTGACAGTGGAGACCCCAAGGAGAATTCAGTCACTCACTCAATACACATTTACTGCTACAGGCTCAGTGCCACCCCTTAGAGAAACCAAGGAAAAGGAGCTAGTCCCTGTCCTCAGAGAGCTCCCTGTACCCAGATGACCACTATTTAGAGCTAAACTTTGAGGGGCTACACAACGCAAGAGAAAGGACACATCCCACCTGGTCCCTGGAGCCCACTTGAAACTCTGACTCAGGCAGCTTCTGGAACTTCCTGTGGCTCAGGGAGGGTCCATTTCCACCCCACTCCCAACCAAGGGAGGGGACTTTCGAAAGCTGCCCTGATCTCTCAGGGGACAGTTGGCACCAGGCTTATTCACAGGTATAACACCTGGGCAAGAGGATTTGCATGTGATTTGCAAAAGCTTGGCTGGAGGCTCAAGCCAGGCAAACCTCCTGTTCCTGCTCCTCTCCCCGCCCAAGTTTCCAACCTTTGCACTGCAGAGAACCCCTGGACCATTTCTTGCTTCCACAACAAACGGTTCCCATGAAGAAGCCAGAACAGCACCTAAGGGAGCTTCCAATCTGCAAAGTAGAGACTGGGGACTTTTGAGTGGAGGTTGGTCCAGCTCAGAGATGATAACTGGCAGGAGATATCTGGGCAGCTCTGAGGGGGAAGCCTCAACCTGTAAGAGGTTTTGCAAGCCTAGGAATCCAGGGGAGAACCAAGGAAGCTTCTGGAGCTGCCCATTGCCAGCCACTTGGGTTCCTGAAAAGTAGTAAACACTCCCTCAAAATTTGGTGAATGGATATTGGAGGGCTTTAGTTCATTAGCCACTGTGAAACTGTAGGCTCAGGAACATACAAAAGCCTCAGGGAGCTGAACGTGACTGCTCAGGGGACAGCCCGGGAGAGCTGGGACTGTACAGCCTGTTTCAGAAGTCAGAGAAAAAATATTCACCTAACTGCCAGTGAGTGAAAGTGTGCCTTGTGCCAGAGCACTGTGCCAGCGATTCACTACATGATTGAGAATCATAAGTACTATGGGAAGTTGGCTTCTCACTCCCATTTTAGAGATAAGGAAACTTAGGCTCTGAAAGGTTTTGTGATTTTTGCTTAAGGTCACACAGCTGGGCAGGACTCTAACCTAGAAGCTATTAAGATAAATTGGGTGAGAATGATGCGATGGCATCCTGGGTCCTTCCTCCCCTACCCAGGATCTAGTGACTGAATTCCCTCTTCAGTTTCCTTGTAGGCAAGATGGAGATCACAATGATACTTACCTCAAATATACTGTAAAGATTAAATGACTATTAAGACATGTAAAGTGTTTAGGACAGTGTCTGGCACATCGTAAGCACTACATTTTAGTGTTACCTGTTATTATTAGTAGTAGTAGTATTGTTATTGTTATTATTATTATTATTATTGTTTTATTACTAATTGAAATTCAGGTAACTCATTCATTCAACCAACATGTGAGAACCCAGTTTCAGCCTCTTGCACAAAGTGGGGAGTCAGTGCAACAATGCTGAGACATGGGCCATGGGGAAGGGGAGTAGCCTAGCCTAGAGATTTGGAAAAGGTCATTGCAGCTTCCAGGAGGACAAAAAGCCAGTGAACTCACCCAGAAGCAGGAGGGATCTCATAAAAATGCAAATGCACAGCGGAGTCTGTGGTAAACCCTCACAATAACAGGGTCCCTCTGCTCCGAGGAGAAGGCCCAAAGACTCCCCAGTCCACGGGAGGCCCTGCTGGCTCTGGCCACCCAGCCTCTGCTCCCAAGATTCTGTCCCCAATGCCCTGCACCTCGTCCCATCCTGGCCCCTCCCCTCTTCTCCAGAAGTTTAACTCCTTTCAGATCCAGGGCCTCTGCTCCCATTGTCCCTTCTGCCTGCCTTGCAGGTGTTTCTCCTGCAACGGGGTCTGAGCACTGAGCAAGGAGTGCTCTGCACCCACAACACACATCTCCCTGGTAACTTTCATGGCCTTCTTCATCATCTGTACTGCCCCTAGGCAGAACATCTGAGAAGACAGGAACTAAGGAGGAGGACAGAGATCTGTGGCATGAAGGAGGCACTAAGGCTGTGGGGTACGTGGTTCCATAGTGTAGCAGTTAGTACCTCTGCTTTACACACAGAAGGTCCTGGGATCGTGCCACGGTCTATGGTCTACAGCCATGCCACCTGAACAAGCTCGATCCCATCTGATCTCAGGAGCTAAGTAGGGTCGGGTTTGGTTAGTACTTGGATGCAAGACCACCTAGGAAAACCAGGTGCTGTAGGCATAAATAAAAATAAAATAAAATAAATGAAAAAAGACAGGCTGTGGGGATCCCAGGTCCCCTGACCATGTCATGTTGCAGACTGGGCTCTTGATCTGCCCACTCTGGGGAGATTCCAGATCAGGGAGCCCAGGAGCCATGACCTTTGAGGTTAGGTTAGGGGACCAGCTAGTGAACCCTCATGGTGTGGTAGGGGAGGCCCCATGTGCATGCTGCTTCAGGCCACAGACTGCTTCAGGCCACAGGAGCGGGGTCCTCCAGCTCCCAGTGGCAACTTGGTTGGGTCACCACCTCTGCTAACACCACCCTGAAACCACCAAACCATCACCACCAAGACTTCTGCCGCTATTACAGGGGAAACAAAGATAAACTTTCCTAGGAAATCCCCTTGGAGCAAACTGGTACAATGAAGAGAACAGACCTTAATCTGACATTTGAAAAAAAATGTTTGTGCATAGTAAGTGCTCAGTAAGTATTAGCTCTTATCAGTAATAATAATAAAATACCTGGTACAAAGTAGGCTCTCAGTAAATGGTAGTTCCCTGGTCCCAGGGGGACAGAGTTGGAGGCAGTTGGCAGCCACCCACCCCACTGTCCGCAGGGCCTCCACTTGCACACAAGGAGCCAGAGCTGCAGGATATCACCAAATGCAATCCTTTTGTACACAAGTGGGGAAACTGAGGCCTGGACAGGGAGGACTTGTCTAATGGCAGAAGCGAGGTCTATTCCTAGAACTTGGGTCTCCCAGGCCAATGCATCATCCTCATGATAAACTCAGTCAGATCGAGGAGGGAGTTTTTTCAATGCGTGATGCCCCTAGATTCAGGCTGCCAATGCTTACTCCCACGGACAGCTTTGCAAGGTTGGGAGCTCAGGCTCCTTGGGGAGAGCACAAGGGCTTCTCTGAAAGGCTGAGACTGCCTGTGCAAGAGGCAGGCACAGCTTCTTGACTTGATGCCAGCTCTCCTACAGATCAAAAAGGGAAAGAGGTCACAGGGGAGGCCCATCCTCAGCCCCTGTTGGATCCCCAATCTTTCAGCAGCTGTGGACATCAATCAGCTTGGTTATCCAGCCAAGTAGCCCCTGGTGTTCAGATGGCAGGGGCCACTATGACCACTTGCTGTCTCCTGATTTCTGGCCTTCCCTAGTGATATTCAGTCCCCGGCATTGGTCCAGTCTCCCTGGCCACCTTCCTTAAGCCCCGCTTTGCACAGTTTCCATCTCCTGACCCACCCCCACAGGTCAGTGAGACCCTGTAGCAGGGAAGTGGAATTCATACCAGGCCTGAGTGACCTCAAAGGCCATGCCTTTTCTGCTTGGTCTCCCTCTCTACCTCCCAGGTGTCCCTGGTGCCATCACCAGGCCTCTTTCCCAGTGACTGCTCCTTCCACCTTCCAGTCTTTTTCTGGAGGAGGCTCATTCCCCAATGGCCTGGCAGAGCTCCCCAGTGGGGATGTGATGACAGGGCCAAAGAATAGCTCACAAAATATGAGGGCCAGCCATGCAGGGTGATCCAGGTGCTGTCAGCAAGGGAAGCTGCTCATAGTCAGCTCAGCCTGGGCACCTGCTCTGCAGGAAGTGGAGGGGACTTTGCTGGAAATCTGCCTTTAATCTTGGCTTCCTGTTTTCTGCCCTGGGGGACGCCCAGACAGGACTGAGTTTCAAACTGTTTCACACCAGCTTCTCTAAACTGTCATCTAGAAGCAAAGAGGCTGGGGGAAGGGAAGAAGTAGAGTAGGGGAAGGGAAGAAGTAGAGTAGGGGGAGGAGAGGCCTTTCCCTTCCCAGGAGACCCTGGGAGCAGAGCACAGCTCACTCATAAAGGTGCTTAAGCTTTGGACCTCTGGCCATCAAGGACCAACCAAACTTTATATGGAGCTAGCCCAGTTGGGTCATAACATAAAAATGTAGCCCAAAGTCCTGAACTTCCTTCCCCACATCCAAGGGTCTCCAGCCTCTTCTCTTTTCTCCTTTCCCTCATGCAGGGATGGGTAGTGCAGCATGGGAAAGCTAGTGCTTGAGCCTACCTGGCTGGGAGGGGGCTCCTCATAAATATCCTCCCAAATCCTAAAACCCAAAGCCCCTATTCTAATGATTTCCTTTCCTAAAGTCAACTGTATGCGGAGGCTGGTGCTCTAGGCTTCAGAAGTCCTCAGACCAGAATCCCAGTCCTGGGAGTGAACTCTGGGAAACTTCCTTCTGTTCCTCGGTGGCATAGTCTGTAAAAGGTGGCTCTAAATGCTGGCTTGACACTTCATGTCTTACAGGAGTCTTCAACTCAGTTTGTCCAAAGTCCACCTCCTGAGCATTACTCCCAGCCTGCCCCTCTCCCAGGCCCTCCCATCTCAGCAATGAGCACTACAATTTTCCCCAGTGCTCCAGCCACACCTGAGGACCATGCCTGCCTTCTCCTGTGCCCTCACTCCCCATAAAAGCTGCTCATTTGAAGCTATCACATGGCTCTCATTTGTCTACTAGAGCCCACTCACATCACCACTGGTAGAACCATGCAGTGTTCTTACTGGTCTCTTGACCTTCACTCGGTCATGTCACTCCCTGCTTAAAGTCCTTCAATGGCTCCCCATGGGTCATATAATAAAACCCTTGATCTACAGTGCCCTACAGGATCTGGCCCCTTTCTCTCATGCTTGCTGGTCTGGTCACCCCAGCCTTCTGACTGTCCCTCAAGCTGCTGAGGCCTCTGTACCTGTCTCCTCAGTCTGCTCTCCTCCATTAAGCACTCATCATCTTCATACTACAGTGTTTAATTGCCCCGTTTATTGATTTATCCTCTTGGTCAAGACCTGTGATCACTTCTTGCTCACTCCTTCATCTCCAGCCTCCAGAAGAGTGCCTAGCACTTAGTAGGTGCTCAATAAGTATTTCTTGAATGCGTGAATGAATGAATGAATGAATGGGGGAGGGTGGATGTTAATTCGCTCTTCCACTAGAAGATAGGTCTGTGAGGCAGAGCTCCTTTACTGATTTATCCCCTGTGCCTATGGTTCAGAGAAGTTCAAAAAAAATTTATTTCACTCTGCTGTGAAGAGGTGGAGTCAGGATTCAAATGCAAGTCTATTTGACTCCAAAGTTCACACTCTGAGCCACATAAACCCAGAGGAAAAAATCAAATGTACTTGGGGTTAAGAGAAGATGGGTTAGTAACAAAACTGGGACAAGGAGTAGAGCATTTTCCCCAAATCCCCACAGTCCTTTCCCATTTTGCTAGCTGATTCAGCCAGGGCAGGGGAGATGTCAACTTCTCCCTTCCAGAAATCTTTGCAGAGCTGCTGAAATGTTTTCTTTTAGGCTGAGAGGTGGCCCCATCTGGCCCCACTTTATCATTCCATCTTGACCTCAGAGGAAAGAAAGGGAAACCAACGAAGCTGAGCATCCTCTCCAACCCCCCTCCCCTCAGGCTATTATCTTGCTGAATCTGCACCATCCCTCTTGAAAGAGGAGTATTTCGAGCCTGATCTTACATAAGAGGAAACTGAGCTCAGAGACCTTAAGTAACTAACCCTTGGTCACACAGCTAGTAAATGGCCCAGCTGAGATTTAAAATTTGAACCCCAAATCCATGCTTTTTTTCACTACACCATAGTTATCTGAGACTCACCGGATGTCTCCTCAAAGAGTAGGTGTGTGACTACTACTTCCCTCCTTGAAGGGCTGGCCCCTTAGTGGGAAGCTGGCCTAGGGGTTCACTGGGTCAGAGGGTCAAACTGTTGTTTTTCAGGAGGCACACCCAACTCCTGCTCCTGGCATGTAAAGCTCTTTGCAATCCACAGCCACACTGTCTTGCCAGCTTACTCTCCCACAGGGCCCTTTACTGTCTACCTCACTCCCTTAGCCCCTTGCTTACTTTTAATTTCAAGACTTTGTCAGTACACCTCATATTCCCCACCAGAGAATCCCCCTCCTCTCTGCCCACCCAACCATGACCCTTCCTTCAGCGCCCAGTCCCTGGGAAGTGCCTTGACACCTCCTACCTACACTGGAGTCTCTGGTCTCTTCCCTATAGTGCTGCCCACCCCGCCATGACCCCACCTACACCTACTGTCTTCTGTAGCTCAAAGCAAACCACCTCCCTGCTCCTTGTTAATAATGATATATAATAACAGGCGATACTTAACTGAGGGCTGACCCGTGCCAGCCACTGCACACTAAGCACTTTAAATGTATTAACTCATTTCCTGCCCCACATAATCTTAAGGAGTTGGTGCTATAATTTCTTCTCATTTTACCAAATGGGGAAACTAAAGCACAGAAAGGTTAAGTAACTTTCCCAAAGTCACACAGCTATTGACAACTTCCACATTGCCTCCAAGCTGAAAACAAAGTCTAAGAAAGTCCCATAAGGCTCTTTGGATCTCTCTAGTCCCTGTGGCTTCCAGGACCTCATCGCCCATCACTTTCCTGGACCCGTACTGCAAACTACAGCCATACTGAGAGATTTCCAGTTCCCAGAGCCAACAAGCTCTCTCATCTCTCCCTGCCTTTGTCCATGCAGTTCTCTCTGCCTGAGGTCCAGGCTCTACAAAGTCTCCCCATTAGCCATCCTCCTCTTTTCTGTTTCCCGTGGACCTTGAACACCGACCCCTCCACTTTTATCAGTCATTCCTTTGAACTTGTCTGTTGGCCGGTCAGTTCTACTACTGAGAACTGCTTTAGAGGAATGACGTGATCCTATAAGTAGACTCCAGAACCGGGCCTGTCACACCACCTGCACCATTAAATGTCTAGAATGAATGAGTGAATGCCTATTGCTGCAAGTGAGACCCACTCTCCACAAAAAGATTCGAGGAGAGGGCCCCAGACCTGGCCTCAATCGCTTCTACATGGGATGAGCTGCGCCCACTGAAGACTGGAGGTGGCTGCAAGGCGGGCTGGTCGACCTTCTGCGAGGGACCTTCAGGGGAGCCTTCAAAGCAGGCGGGCAGCTGGGGGCAGGGCGTGGGCGCGGACACACCCCCCGCAGTGCCCACAGCGCCCGGCAGGGGGCGCCGTCCCTCAGGCCCACGCCCCACCGGCCCACGCCCCGTCGCACGCCGGGCAGGCCCCCCTCGCGCAGGCGCGCTGCCGCGGGCGGAGGATCGGGCCGCGCTTCCTTTCGCCAGGCCTGCGAGCTTCCTCCCAGCGGAGCCCCGGGCAAGCCGAGCTTGGCCGCCGCCGCCGAGCCCACCGCTGCCCTCCTGCTACCGCCCCACCCCGCACCCTGCTTGAGGGTCCTGCCGGGGTGGAGTCCGAGTAGGGCGACTGCCCGGCCGCGCCGCCGTCGCGACCGTCCCCTGGCCAGCAGTCTCTCCCGCCCCAGCCAGCCTGTGACCGCCGAAGCCTCCGGGGCGTGGAGCGCTGGGAGCCCCGCAGCCCCCGATTTAGCGTCCTGGGTGACCCCCGGCAGCCGGCGCGACGTTCCCAAATCGAACCTTGGTGGCGGCGTTCGGAAGCGGAACTCTGCCGGGGCCGCGCCGGCTACATTGTTTCCTCCCCCGATTCCCTCCCGCCCCCCTTCCCCCTTCTTTCTTCCCTCCTCGACCCCCACCGCGCGGCCGGCCCCCTGCCTCCGTCTGGCTGTCCCTCCTTCCCCTCTCTTCGCACCCATACCTCTTTGTACCGCACCCCCCGGGACCCTTGCACCCCTCCCCTCTCCCCCAGCCGCATGGACCGTCCCGCAGGCCGCTGATGCTGCCCGCAGCGAAGTGGCCTGGACCACAGTGCCCGGTGAGAGGTGAGTGCCTGGCAGGCCTGGAGGAGATGGGTGTCTGAGTGCTTCTCGGGAGAGGAGGGTGGAAGTCTCACGTCCCGCTTCTGTTGCTGCTTTTGCAGCTGCCGTCGCGTCCACTCCCATCCCCCACCGCCCTTACCCCCTCCTTCCCGGTTTCGAATTCTCCCGGGAGTCACTGTCAGCCTGACTGGGAGGGGAGCACAGGAGGGAGGTACTTGCCCTATGAGTCCCCACAGACTTGTCTCAGGCCACACCGAGTCTGTCCCTTTCTTACCCCTGTGTGAGATAGGGCTGTAGCCCAGAGGGAGGGGGTCAGTCTGGACCAGGGCTCTGGAGAATGGGCACTTTGCCATTCCCTGCTCAGGGCCTCCCTGCAGGTTCCCTGGCCTGCCTGGTTCTGACCCCTCCCTCCCTGCCCCACAGAGGCCCTGCCGCTCCAGGGAGCCAGGGCCTAGAGGTTGAGCCTGTTACCCTCAGCCTCCCAGAAGACCAGGCCTAAGCCAAGGGACCTCTGACCCTTGGGTGGGAAAACTGGGCAGGGCCTCTGTCCTGGATAGAAGTGACACTGGGCATTAAGACCATGCCCCCATCTCCCAGCAGTGGGTCAGCCCACTCTCCCAGGCTCCTCAGGGTCCAGGCCAGGTGTCAGGAGGGGCGTGTCCAGCCTCCAGATCCTTGGAGCTTAATTAGGGGTTCATCTTCCTTCCATTGTAGACCAAGGAACTGAGGCTCAAAGGGAGAAGTTGCTACCCCAGACCCCTGGCAGAGTTTTGCCGTCTGTCCTTCCATCTCCCACTCTGCAGAGCTGCACTGCTGTAGGTGGAAGGCAACCAGGGACACAGGCCCCCAACCTGGCCCAAAGGACCCTGCAAAGGGAGCATTTGCTCCTCTACAGAGGGTTGTAGAGGAGGGAGAGGACTCCCAGCCTCAGCTGTGCCTGGCTATGGGTTCAGGCAGTATCTGCACTGCCCATGAGATTACCCCCTGGCACCTGAGGCTGAGTTCCACTGATGGGAATGTAGTGAGTGTGTGCGCACCCATCTGGTGCAGCCCTGGCACTGAGTTGAAACATGAAACAGCCTGGTGGTTTCACTGAGCGAAAACAGGCCCAGCTAGCTTAGGGGCATCTAAGTTCAGAACGTGAATAGGATCTGAATGGGAAAGGTAAGAGCCCTGTTTCCACAGGGAGCACCTTACAGCTTTGGCTTAGGGGCTTTGTCAGGGGACACCCAGGGGTCTGTTCCAAGCTCTCCACATAATAGGGGTCCCAATGTCCTTGGTGGGACTCCAGCAAAGGCATCAGGAGGGAGATTGGGAGTGTGGCAGGATCCTCTTGTTCTTAGAAAGGTGGGAGGTTCCCTGGAGGGTGCTGGGCCATGTCTCGGACCCTGCTCAGGCCTCTGCCCTTGATTTAAAGTTTTTTCTGGTCACCCTGACATGTGCAGTGGAGGGGACCCATATGTCATGTGCCTGTGAGGCTCCTCTCACCCAGCCCTAACTTCCTTTCCAGCCTGAGGGGCAGACTGAGGCCTGACATGGTTGGGCACGTTTATATAAACTGCGAGCTATATCAGTGCCGTGGAGGTCTCGAGGCCTTTGTAGAAAGGGTCTGGTTTCAGGCTGGCACGTGTGCAGGGATGTTTTTTTATCTGTTTTTTTATCTGGTGAGCTTGTTGCCTTTCTCCCTCTCAGACATGGCTGCATTTCTCTATGTTGGGTCAGGAGTAAGGAAGGACCAGAAAACAGTCCCCAGCACCACTGCAGTGGACACCAAGCCTCAAGACATTGAGCCACCACAGAGCAGCTCAGAGTATAGACAGAAGCTGAGGCCCAAGATCCACAGTGGGACATGGCTGCCCCAATAAGCCACCAGGTGGCTTGATTGGGCAGGACAGCCTGAGTCCAGTTCTGGGCTCCATCTTTTGAGGAATTTCAAGGCCCTGACACATAGTCCCCAAAGAACATAAATGTATGATCTGGGAAAAAGAAGGTAGAGAGAGACCCTCACATGTCTGAGGAGCTGCCCCATGTCAAAAAAGCCATCCTATGGTAGAAGATGCCCCAGATACCAGGGAGAGAGCTGGGGGGCAGGCAGGGCCCAGGGAAGTGAATCTGAGCTCATTATGAGAAAACAATGTGTGTATTAGTTTCTTAATTTAGAAAGTAAAAAAACAGCACTACAGGAAATTTAAAAAACAAAACAAAAATCATCCACTATTTCTTCACTGGCCCAGTGACTGTAGCGTTTTAGAGTTCCCTGTCAGTCTTAACTGTTTTTTCCCCCTTTCGTTGCTGTTGTCATTTGAGTGTACATGCCATGACACCTTTTTTCATTTAATGCTGTGTCTGTAGCCATTATCTTGTGTTGCTATACAGTCTGTGTAACTTTGCCTCTAAAAAGCTACAGAATTTTCCGAATAGCTGCCACAGCAACCTTACCCAGTCCCTCTTACTAAGTGCGTGCATTGTTGTTGCCCACCTGTTGCTGTGGTAGTGGTCACTACAGGCCCCCAAAGCAGCCAGGAGTATTGGAGAGAGCAGGCAACTTGACACCCAAACAGGGTGGATTCCAGGCCCAACCATGCCATTTAGGCCCAGGAGGACAGACCTTGGACAAGTCACCCTTTGAGCCAGAGTTCCTTTATATACTAGTGTGGGATGGTGATACGTATTTCAGAGGGAAGTGTGCAGACAGTGTGAACTAATCAGTGTGCTAGAAAGGGCCTGGCGCAGCCACTGGCCTCCATAGGCACCTCATCAGGAGGGTTGACATTGTTGATGGACCCAACATGAGAGGCTGACTCAACATGAGAGCAAGAGGCCTGGGCCAGGGTTGGCTGATGGCTCACACAGCCAATAGCTGGCCTCTGTCCCGTGGGCCCTTCTGAAACCCTCTGTCCCTGAGCTTCTGGACTACTCTGGCCAGTGCCCTATTCCACCTCCCTGCCTTCCCTTCCCTTTCTGTGATTGGCCAGCCCAGATCGTGTCCCTGGCCTTAGGAAGATGGTCTACTGGTTGGTTTGAGACCCTACCCATCCCTGTCTTCTCCCAGCATTGGAGCTGAGTGGACAAGGCCTTGTCTCTGAGAGCCCAGCTGCCTCCTGTCGCCCAGCTTCAGCTACTTCATAGGCCAGCCCTGCATTTCCCCAGTGGAGATAGAGGCCTACTTTCCCTGAGAAAACTTAGACTTGTGCAAGGAACCTAGGCATTCTGAGCCCTAATCCAGGGACAGGCATGCCAGCCTCATCTTCCCACCCTTTCCCAGTGGCTGGGGAAAGAAAGAAAGCTAGGGAGAGGTAGGGATTTTAGAGCCTCCCAACTAGCAGTTGAAAAAGAACATAGATGGTTCACAAATCCCTGGAGAAGTCTTGTGTGTTAGCATCCTCCTCTTTGGCAGATGTTCCCCAGTCTAACCTGAGTGTGTACTGAGACATCACTTGCTTCCTCCTCTTATTCTGCTTCTCTGGAGACCAGAGAACTGGGAGTGCCCTCCTGGGGCCACCCCATGGACAGGAGGAGGAAACCATTCTCAGCTTGGCATTCCTGGGCCTAGGAGACCATAGCCCCAGATGACCCTTAGATGGCCCAGGACTCTAGGCAGAGGGTCCTCTCCCCAGGTGGCCCATTCAGTACAGAAGTTTATCAGGCATGTGACCTCGGACTCTGGCTGCCAGACTTCTGCCTGTAGAGTATTTCCCTTCTCCCTGGTCTTGTTTCAGGGGAAGTGGGTATTACAACTGCTCTCCTGTCCCACAGCTTGGACTGGGATGAGGTCACCGGGTGGGGTCCTCTGTAAGATGCTGGTCTGGCTGGGGTGAGCCCTTTGGATGTTTCTCAGTCCCCTCCTCCTTGGTTGGGGACAGGATGGGTGGAGGAGCAGGCCACCCTCCACACCAGGCAGGGAGCACTGCCTCCCTTCCTCCTCTCCTCTGGGTCCCTTCATCCAAGGGCTGGAAATAGAATCTGCTAAGTAATGATTAAAGTCAAATTTAGACCTAAAAATAAAGAGCTGGTGAAGGAAGAGCTAGTGTGCTCCCTGTGTGGCTAAGGGGAAAAGCAAGCAAGGGAAGACTAGCTTTGGGGGGCCAAGGCCCTGCTTCCTGGGAGAGGCCACAGCCCACTGGGGTATCAGGAGTGCTCTGCCAATTGTGGGGTCTCTTAGCAGGATGCAGCCTGCACCAATTGGGGCAGGACCAGGGAGAGAGTCCCATTTTTCTCATGGAGAAACTGAGGCCCAGAAGTGGTCTATCCAGCAACTGTCTGGGAGCTCCCCTTGGCAGGCCCCCAGAGACCTGAGAGTCCCACACAGCCCATCTCACCCTTTTTGTCTGTTCAGTTTCTCTTCCTGGTTTTGAGGTACTGTGATGAGAGCAGATTCTCATTAAACACTAGCTGTGTATGCCTCGGTGGGGCTGGGCCTCCAACCGCAGCTTCCCTCCGCCTCCCCCCTACCCCCACCTCTTCCGTGGTCTGGGCCCTGAGTTGCAGGAGCAAGCAGAAGAGAGGCTGCTTGGTGCCCCTCTCTGCCTCTCCTGCTTTCTGCACAGTAGGAAGCCTGTGGGTGGGTGAAAACCTGCCTGCCCAACCTGGCTGCTACTTCTCAGCTCTGCCTAGCACCTGGTCCTCACCCAGAAGTAGGCATCTGTGGCCTGTGTTGCCCACGCCGCAGGGAGATTGGAAGGGGACAATGAAAAAGGAAACCTGAGAGCTTCCCTGCTGGCCAGTAGGGAGACCAGATTCAGAGAGAAGTCAATTAGGGGAGGCCTTTGGTTCTGACTTCCTGGCAGGGTTGGTGGGAACTCAGAAGCTGGGGATCTGTGTAGGCTGGAACAGCTAGGAGGACTTCCTGGAGGGGAAAGGCTATGAAAATTAAGAAACATTTGCAGAAGAGGCAGGGTGGGGGCAGAGGTCCTTGCTAGGAGCTTCTATTCTCTTTAGGGCTGCTAGCTTCTCTAGTTGTTGTGTGGCCCTAGACAAACTGTTAGCTTCTCCATGGGAGGTAGAGTATGGTAGATAAGGAGTGGACACAGATGTAACCTGTGCTTCCCAGAGCAGGAGGGCCAAGCTCTGGACAGCTGCCCTCCTCACCTATCTGTCCATTCTCAGGATGTCATCTGTCCTGCCTAAGGAAAGGTTGGTTGGAGGTTTTTCCTCTGACAGATGTGAGTTCAACTCCTTGCTCTACCCCTGGGAAGCTGGGTGACGCTGCTTAGAGCCTGGTTCTTTTTCTGTCAAACAGATCAACTGTAAAACCTCACAGGGTTTTGGAAGATTAAGTAACTAAGGCAGGATGGGCTAGTAAACTCTCATTTTGTGTTTTCATTTTTTCACAGCCCATCCTTCTTGGGGAAGGTATTCGATATCCACCTTCCTCACGTGAGCAGCAAGGCTGTATGTCCTGTGTTGGGCCCCATTGCTTTTCTTTCTGAGCTGTGTGTTCTGTGGGCCCCATTCTGAGATGGGGAGACCAGGAATTTAGGGTCAAAGTTTTAAACAGCTTATGGGCCTCTGGGCCTCTGTCTGCCCACCTATAACATGGCTAGGAGACTTCAGGTGAGGGACAGGGACACTCCAGGATTTCTAAGGGCTTGTCGGAGGTCAGGGTTGAGAGGCTTTATGTAAATGTAGGTAAATGAAGATGCAAACACTACAGCCTATGTTGAGAAGCGGACAGAAGCCTGTAGGAGGGCTCTGGGGAGGCCCCAGTCCCTGCTGCCCAGTGCACGTAGGTAATTAGACTCCTGAGCAGTAATTAGAAACCTTTCTGTGTCAGCCTCCAGCCACAGGGGGACCTGGGAGAAGAGATTCCCTTTGGCCTCCTCACTCCAGCCTCTACCTTTCCCAAACCGCTAGATGGAATTTCCAGTCCCATCAAGCCTTTGGGGACAAGAAGAAGCCTGTGAGTTGCTGTAATTTCCTTTTTAACATTTTTCAGCCATTCTCCTGAAGGCTGAGTGAGCACCAGGGGTGGGGGTCAGGCAGCACACACTGGAGCCAAAATGTGACTATCCTTCTAGCTCTTCCTGAACCTTCAGGGAAGTTTAGGCATCTCCAAGCATCTTGTGCCCAGTTCTGCTGCCCAAGCCTGAGATATCTGCGCAGTGGGGGTGCTGAAGGCTCTGAGACCACCCGCCTGGGTCAGCTGCAACCCTCTACCCCATGGACTGGTGTGTGGTCAGGGGCGGCCCAGTGCCCACAGCCTGGGTGTCCTTTGCAGAACCAGAGGTGGGCTGATTTTACTGCTACCAAACCAGCCCAACTGTTGGCAGTGCCCCACCCTTCTCAGATACACTGCCCTTTTGGGGTAGGGGGTGGGAGTGAGTGCCCAAATCGGAAACTCAGTTCTGCTTATGTCTGTCCTGTGACCTGTCAGAAACCTCGAGCTAGCTTCAAAGCCTCTGTGGACTCCCACCTTGAGCCATCTTCAGCCTTAATTAACTCTCTCTGTACCACAATTTGGAATCTTAAGTCTGGCCTGATCTAGTTCATGCCCCTCTTAGTCACTTCTGCTTAAAATCCTTCCAGTTCCAGCTCCCCTCCCCTTCGTCCTAGAAGCCTTCCCAGGTTGCCCATGTCTCCTATCTGTTGAAGCACTGAGCACATCCAGCCATGATTGACCATCTGGTAGCCAGGAGGAAAGGAGCAGGTCTGCATTTTGTTGAGGCATCAAGTGGAGTTCTTGGGTCCTCATGGGCAGGACCTCCTGGACCCTTCCCTTCTCCTGCCCATCCCAGCCCACCAAGCATGGGACTGGGTATACAGGGAGGCTTCTGAAACACCGGCTCAAAGAATGAGAAGGCTAGGTGGACTTGCCTGTTGCCTGTAGTGACTGCCTATGCCCCACCTCCCAGACTCCAGCTGGGTCCTGTGGCAGAAGCAGAGCCTCTGGGGGCCTTGGCCCTGAGTTTCCCCCAGGTCTCTTGTGCACTTCCCCTTTCACTGGGTATTTTTAGCTGGGTGTAAACAGTTACTGAAGGCTCCCACGCCCCATTAGGCAGTGGCGTTTTGGTGGGGGGCAGGGCAGGAACCCCTTGACCTACCTTGGCCCTCAGTGCTTACTTGGCTGTGGGGGTCTTAAACTGCCCCCAGAGCAGGGAAAGGGCAGCCCAGGAGTTTCTGCCCCCAACCCTGCCAGCCTGGACTCCCAAGAAAGGCCTGTCTGAGGCTGTGGCCACTGACCTCAGCCCTTGGGCACAATGCCCAGCCTGTTCCCGGGACCCTAGCACAAGGACTTCTGGGAGCAGGGTTTGGGGCAGGAAGTCAGAGTGAAGCATTGACTTCACAAAGTTCCCTGTCCCCTACCCTATGGGGGTGGGGTAACAGCTGCTGTCCTTTGGGGTTAAATATAGTCCTGTCGGTTATGGGACCTCAGTGTGGTGCAGCTAGCCTAGCTTCCTTTTTCGTTTGTTGGTTCATTCATTCACCCAGCTCTCATTTACTGAACAGCCACTCTGGGCCCAGCCCGTGCTGCAGCCATGAGTCAACCCCCAGCTCTTACCCGGCAGAGCTCCCAAGCCAGAACCAGTGAGGATCTTGCTGGAGCATGGGAATGTGTGAGAGGCTGTGGAGGCCCAGAGCAGCTAACACAGCTGAGGAACCAAGGAAAGCTCCTGGTGGAGGCGGCTTTCAAAAAGTTATATGTTTTTAGTCTTATTTTTAGGGGAAAGGTAATAAATGTGGTTTAAAAAATATATCAAAAAGGACCACAGCAAATATATAACGAAAAGTCAGTTTTCCTTCAGCTTGATACTACTCCCCCTTCCCATCCCAGAGGCAACCTCTGTTGTCAGTTTCCTCTGCCTTTCAAAGATAAGTTATATATATCTGAGTTTAGGGATGAATTGCATGTCACCTTGAAAAACACAGCTTGTAATAT
The DNA here is from genome assembly GCA_028627145.1 of Eidolon dupreanum. Taxonomy (NCBI): domain Eukaryota; kingdom Metazoa; phylum Chordata; class Mammalia; order Chiroptera; family Pteropodidae; genus Eidolon; species Eidolon dupreanum. The sequence continues at coordinate 86,380,597 of CM053509.1, forward strand.
ACCATGGATGATGTCCTGCACCATGCTCTTTTTTATGGCCTTTTGCGTATTTCAAACCTACCAAAAAGCTGAAATTATAGTATAATGAATATCCATACATCCTTTACCCAGATTCACCAGTTCTTAACATTTTGCCACATTTGCTTTACCTCCTCTTTTGTATACATTGGGCCTGTGTGTATATGTATTTTTTTTTGCTGATTTATCTGAGTGTTAGTTGCAGGCATCATACCTTTCACTCCCAGCTTTCAGAGTCACTGGTTGAATCTTATTGTCATGTTTCTTTTTTTCCAGCTTTATTGAGATATAATTGATGTATAACATTGTGTAAATTTAAGGTATACAGTATGATGGTTTGATACACATATATTGCAAAACAATTACTGTAATAAGGTTAGATAACATATCTTTCACTTGATGTAATTATCATTTTGTTGTGTCATTTTCCTTCAGTGTCTTAATTAATGTAGAATATTCTCCGGTCTTTGTTTTGTCTTTCATGACATTGACTTTAAGAGTTCAGGCCAAATGTCTGGGCTCTGTCTGATTTCATCTTTCTGATGGGAGTCAGGTTAAACAGTTTTGCGGAATACCACACTGGAAGCTGTGTCCTCCTCAGTACATCGTAGCAGGAGGCACTCAGTGTCACTTCTCTCATTATTGGTGATGCTTAATTTGACCACTTGGTTAATGAGGTGTCTGCCAGATCTCCCTATTGTGAAGATGCTTTTTCCTTTTTCTGATTACTCTGTGTGGTAGTACTTGGAAGCTGCGTCCAGCAGCTTTTCCTTCCAATGACTTGATCTAGCTTTTGCCATTTCTACGTACTCTGTCATGAGGAGTGTTGTGTATCAGCAGCTGAAGGTGTGTTCTGGCCCCATCACATCTGGAGTATATTGTTCTCTTTGAGGGATATCTGGTCATTTATTTGGTCCCTTATTAACGGGCATAAAGATTGTCTTTCTATCTCTTGTTACTATAATTAGTACTGAAGGGACTGTCCTGCTACATTTTTATGGCACATGAGCAACAGAAGCATTTCTTCTGCTGCGACCTGAAGGTAGAGTGGAGTTTCCTTGGGTAGATCAGGGGGAGGGAGTGAGAGGGAAATGCCAAGGCAGGAGGTGTGAACAGCAGGTGGGAAACGAGTGTCACTGAGATGCTGGAGATCCAGCAAGTCTCAGAAAAGTCAAGTGACTTTCCCAAGGTCACATAACCAGTTGGTGGCTGAGCAAAGAACAGGACTCAGAGCCCTTGAGTCCCAGGACAGTGTTTCTGCACAACCTCCACAAAGTAGCCTGAAACCAGATTCACATGACCCAGAAAAGGCCCCCGTGCCTTACCCAGGCTAGCCTGGAGGCTTAGGTTTGTACCAGTCCCTCCTAGCCACTCCGGCTTTTAGGCCATCACCTGTAGGGGGACAGCCTGGCTGGACCCTCAGGGCCTTAAGGAGGGCCTCTAGCTTTCAAGGCTGCTGAGCCACCCTGGGCTGTGCCAGGGAGGAGCTGTCAGGAATCCAAAGCTCCTGCGGGCAGGGTTTCTGTGTCAAGGCAGGCCTTGTTCCTGGTTCTGAAAGGCAGCAACTCCAGTCTTCAGAGCAGCCCTGTAGCTGCGGGGTTACCACCAACCCGTTGTACAGATGGCGATACCAGGTCCTCAGGTTTCAGCCAGTAGAGCAGAGGGGAGGGGATAGCTCCACCCTCTTGTTTCCAGATATTCTGTCGCCCAAGCACAGTCCCTCGAAGAAGCCCACCCTGGCCACTGCCTCCTGGGCTTGCCCCCTTCTTCTGAGCACTGCTTACTTCTCTCCTCCCTTGCACGCTTTCTCTCCTGGACCAATGTGGTTGTGGCATGGTGTGGGCAGAGGAGGCAGGCAGGCACAAGGGTGGGGGAGGACTAGCCCAAGGGCTCACATGTCAGTGGGGCAAGATGCTCACTCAACTTGTGACTTCAGCAAGGCCACCTTGCCTCTGGGCTTTGCTCGTGGTCCCCATCTGTAAAATGGGGGTAATAATAGCTTCTCTCTCAGGATTTGACAAGTCACAACATTCTGCAGATGGGACCTGGCACAGAATAAGTGCTCAGAAAACAGGGCCTGTATTATTTTTATTATCATCAAGTCACTGGAGAGTCAGTGGCAGCAGCTGCAGGCTTGGAAAGGAGTGTTTGCAAACTGACAGCTGAGAGGATGACTAATGGTGCCATAGCCTCCATGCCCTCCTCCAGTGGCTTCAAGTTTTTTGGGGATGGGGGAGGCAGGTGGGGAAACAAGAGTGCTAGCAGAGCCCCTATTCAGAAGGGTCTGAAGGTTGAGGGCCCCAATTCAAGGTCTGGGCCACCCATCACCCCTAAACTAGCTGTGTTACCTCAGGTAAGTCGTACAGCCTTGGGAACCTCAGTTTCTGCTTCCATAAAATGGGGTAAGGCACTCATGGCTCCCATAGTATGCGGACCACGGGAGCCCAGGGGATGGTTCCTAGATTCGAGGTGGCTCACTTGTGTGAATGTGTGTGTGTGGGTGCAGAGAGACAAGGCTCATCCTCCTTGGACCTCAGTCTTCCTGTTCAGATGGCAGAGGCTGACCGGCTAGCCTTTGGGGAAGGGAAGAAAGGCCAGGGACTGGGGGTGGGGGCTGGTGCAGTTTATGCCAGGTCCTACACCAGACACTTCCAAGTCCACGGCCTCATTCCATTCCCAACATAGCCTGCTTGCAGGGCATCCCTGTCCCTACTTCTCAGGATGAGAGATCTGAATGCTCAGAAGGGTTGAGTCATTTGCCTGAGTCGCACACTTGACAGAGCCAGATCTGCCTGACTCTAGAACCAGGAGTGAGGCCTGGAAGCTGATGGTTCTCCCAGCTCTATTCTCCATGGCTCCTTCTAGTCTCCAAGACCACATGCTCTGGCTGCTAAGGCCCCCAGGCCCCATGGCCCTCAGAAGCAAACCCTGGTTCCTCACATTAGTGTTTGAAGCCCCTGTGCCCTGCAAGATTTATGCCAGGCTCCCTCTAGACAGTTTCTACAGCAGACCGATGGTGCTCAGTCACCATGGGCTTCCAGCTAGGCCAGCTTCTCACGGCTATGCCTGTCTCTACCCCAGCACCTTTGCTCAGGTTTTCACACCAAACTGAGGTGCTCTCTCCAGCCCACTCTGCCTTTCTTTCTAAGCCCTCCAGTCTCAGAGCTCAGCTCCAACATTTCCTCCTCTAGGAGGCCCACCTAGTAAGCTCTACAGTCCTTGCTGACCTCACATCCCTATACACTTGCACTCAAACGAATTCTACCACTGCCATGCCTGGGGTAGGTGGTCATGTTTGAGAAGTCACTAACCCTGTCAAAGCCCCAGCCACTCTGCTTCCTGAGACAGGTACAAGTATATGTGTGCTCGATGCATCGTCTTGCTGCTCTTGGGGTCTGAGGTTGGCTAGGGTAGCTCTTTTGAAGAGTAAACTTTTTGAAGTAAACGTATACACCAAAAAGTGCGCCAGTCATAAGAGTACAGCTCAGTGAATTGCCGCAGAGCGAACCCACCCCCTGACAGGGCTCAGATAATCACATAATCAGCCCCCAGAGGCCTCTCTCATACCCGTTCCAGTCACCACTCCCTACCAAAGGGCAGTCGCTAGCCTGAACCATGGGTTAGGCCTGATTTTGAACTTTATACAAGTGGAATTACATGGCATGTGCTCATCTGTGACTGGCTTCTTGTTTAACCTTATGTTTAGAAGTTCATCAGTGCAGTTTCATAGCTGTAGCTTATTGATGTTTCACCACAGTAGTGTTCCATTCTGTGGACATAATCACAGGTTGTCCGCCTGACTCTTGGTGGGCATATGGGCGGTTTTCAGTTTCATTACAAATTGTGCTGTAGTGGGTGCTCTTGGGCCTGCCTCTATGGACACCTGCCCTGTTTTCCCTTGGGTGTGCACCTAGAGGTGGGACAGCCAAACCATGGGGTCAGTGTACCTCGGCTTTAGAGATACTACCTGGACAAGTTTTTATAGATGAAGGAACTAAGAGGCTTACAGAGGACAGGTGACTTTCCCAAGTCACAGAGCACCTTCCCCAGGATCACAGAACTACCCTGGGCCCCCTTTCCCCACAGACCAGTTAACTAGCCTTGGGCTTTGGGTTGGTAGGGCAGATGGCACTGGTGCTACTCAGCCCCCAAACCTCCTTCGCCTCTGTTGACCATTCTTTTGGGTAGTAAGGCCCCCTATTTGCTTAGAGTTGGTGCCCGCTCTGTCGCTGATGGTCCTCAGTCATCAAGCTTCAGCCTCCTTCCTACTTCAGTGCCTTTAGCCTGCCAAGACTGGAGAGGACTGCCCTCGTCCCCATTCCCAACCCTGGCCACCTTTGGTACCTGTTCATATTTCTGTGGGGAGGGTTATAATCTCAGTGACTTGTGGGAGGAGCCATCTCTTCATACCCCTCCTCGCTCTTCCTTTTCTTTGCACAGCTCTCATGGTACCAAGTGACAGGTCAGCTTTCCTGTGACACGGGGACGCCAGATCTTCTGAGACGATGTCAGCAATACAGGTGCCACAGGGGTAGGGTCTAGGACAGTTGAGCACCCCCATCACCCCCATGGGGCTGCTGAGCAGAAGAGAGAGAATGAGGGCTCAGATCAGTTTGCTCCCCTTTTTCCCAGCCCTCTGTCCCAGCCCTGGCTTCCAACAAAGTGGAATTCCCGTGTGTGCTGTCAGACACAGGGCCCTCAAAATGAGAGCACAGGTCTGGGGCAGTGGGGGAATCACATGGGAGGGGGTGCCTCAACCAGGCTCAAAGGGGCCAGCCAAGAGCTCTGACCTTAAGAGTGTGTGGGCAGGTGGGTAGAGAGGGGACCAGAGCTGCACTCACCCACTTGTCGCCTGTCCTGCAGGCCGCCTGGCCATCCGGTACAGAATGTATTGCCAAGTACAACTTTCATGGCACTGCTGAGCAGGACCTTCCCTTCTGCAAGGGAGACGTGCTCACCATTGTGGCAGTCACCAAGGTAATCGGGGGTCTCACACGCCTACCCCCACCACCTCCCACCTCTGGGATCCTGGTTCCTCCGCAAGGAGGGCTGGGTCTGAGAGCATGTCTTGGCTGCCCTTTCCCCAGGACCCCAACTGGTACAAAGCCAAGAACAAGGTGGGCCGTGAGGGCATCATCCCAGCCAACTACGTCCAGAAGCGGGAGGGCGTGAAAGCTGGCACCAAACTCAGCCTCATGCCGTGAGTACTGATGAGGGGGGCCCTCTCCCAGTCTTGGAAGGAGGGAGGATGAGGAGCCCTGGTTCCCCCAGATGAGAGTAAGGGAAACAGGGAGGTCAGAGGAAAGGGCTGGAGTGTCCTGAGGGCTTCTCAAAATGAGGGGAACTATGTTGATGCTGTACCTCAAAGGAAGTGAATAGGGCTGGGCCTGCAGAGGGAAGGGTGGGAACAAAGGGAGGGCCTTCAGAAAGTAGAGCCTGGAAGATGAAAGGAGAGGCTGGCAGAGGCACCAGGCTACATACCCTTGGGCCACCATGACCCCTGGCCTGGCTGTCCCTCAGCTGGTTCCATGGCAAGATCACACGGGAGCAGGCAGAGCGACTTCTGTGCCCTCCAGAGACAGGCCTGTTCCTGGTGCGAGAGAGCACCAACTACCCCGGTGACTACACGCTATGCGTGAGCTGTGACGGCAAGGTGGAGCACTACCGCATCATGTACCATGCCAGCAAGCTCAGCATCGATGAGGAGGTGTATTTTGAGAACCTCATGCAGCTGGTGGAGGTGAGCCACAGCACCTGCGGGCTTGGATGCCAGCTCCAGTCTCACACTTCTCTCTGGGTGACCTTGCGAGCGTCATGCAGCCTTTGTGAGCCTGCATTTCCTGATGCCTCGATGTAGCACCTGCTACGTGCCAGAGTGCATCTCTAACCCCACAGTATGACCACAGGGAGGGTGGCACTGTCCCCATTTCACAGGCCAGGAAACGAAAGTTCAGAGCAAATAAGGGACCTGTTGGAGGTCATACAGCTATAGATTCAGGACTTGAATCTGAGTCTGTCCAATCCCAGAACAAGCTTCCTTCCAGCCACTCATGGAACTACATGCCAAGTGTTATATATAAAAGCAAAAGGATGAGCTACACCTTGATGGCCAGGGTTCCCTGAGCTCCTGTACCTGCATAGATGTGCCCACATGTCCCTAAAGTTCCTGAGGCCAGCTCTACCATCCCTGGCCAGGCAATTCCTGACATCCAGTAGTCCCAGGCAGCCTCCCAGATGCCTCCTGCACTCAATCTCAACTCCCTCCCCCTGCAGTCCTGGCTTGCCCTCTGGCAGGGGAGGGACCTGAGCATACCTGACTGCAGGCTGGTATCTGGACTGAGTCAGGGCTTGCCCTCTGCCTGGGAATGCCTGTAAGGCCCAGAGTGGTAGCAACAATGGGGGATCTGTCCAGCACCTGGGTGTGGGGCAGCATAGGCAGTGGGCCATATGTCAGAGTCTGGGTCCTCCCTAACCCCAGACCTGCCAGATATAGGGAGCCCTTCCCACCCCAAGAACTCTGGGGTTGAGTGGGACGAGCCTCTGCCACCCTCTGGTGGTCAGACCTGGGTAGTGCCTGTGAGCTTCTGGCGAGCGCCATCCCTGTCCCCTGCAGCACTACACCTCAGATGCAGATGGACTCTGCACTCGGCTCATCAAGCCAAAGGTCATGGAGGGCACAGTGGCAGCCCAGGATGAGTTCTTTCGCAGTGAGTACCACCCTCACCCCCATTCCTCCTGCTACCCAGGCTTCTTGGCATTGCCCCATCCCAGAGGCTCTGGAAACCTCCAGGGAACCCCACATATAGCTCAATCAGCCTCTGTCGCTCCTGCTGTGAACTCTGCTCCAGCAAAACACCCCTCACTGGACCCCCTCCCCCTCCACCAGGCGGCTGGGCGTTGAATATGAAGGACCTGAAGCTGCTGCAGACAATTGGGAAGGGGGAGTTTGGAGGTGAGTGGGTGGGGCTGGGAGCCCTGTGAGGGCCCAAGGGACTGTGGAGAGTCTGGGAACAACCCCCAGCTCTCTCGCTGCAGATGTGATGCTAGGCGATTACCGAGGGAACAAAGTCGCCGTCAAGTGCATTAAGAATGATGCCACTGCCCAGGCCTTCCTGGCTGAAGCCTCAGTCATGACGTGAGTTGGGCAGGGAGTGGGTAGGGAGTTTGCCTGGCACAGGCAGGGGATGAGGAGGCTTGGCAGGGTCTGACCACCTCTCCTGCCCCAGGCAACTTCGGCATAGCAACCTGGTACAGCTTCTTGGCGTGATCGTGGAGGAGAAGGGTGGGCTCTACATCGTCACCGAGTACATGGCCAAGGTGCGCACCTGCCCAGTGATCCATCCCTTGTGCTGGAATTGAACACTGGGGCTTTCCAACTGCCCCAATCCCCCACAGTACCCTTGGGCCCTGCTCTCAGCCCCTTCCCTCCAACTGAGCTTTGAAGTCTCCAGGGCTCAGCTTTTGTCCAGGCTCGTCATTTATTTCACTATGTCCTTGGACAAGTTGTGTCACCTCTCTGTCAATTTCCTCACCTTTGAAATGGAGATACTAACGAAGTTTACCTCCGAGACTGATGAGAATTAAGAAATAATGCATGAAAATAGCTAAATACAGTGTCTAGCATGGAGAATCCAATATTCATGCTGAGGGCTGGAGGGCAAGTCTGACTATGGGCTGATGGGTCTGTCTCTTCTGCCCCAGGGAAGCCTGGTGGACTATCTACGGTCAAGGGGTCGGTCCGTGCTGGGTGGAGACTGTCTCCTCAAGTTCTCATTGTGAGTGAAGCAGCCCCTGGGGGAGGGAACCCCACCCTGTTATGGGAGCCCAGTCTGAGAGGACGTGTGGCGGGCTCGCCCCCAGAGACGTCTGCGAGGCTATGGAATACCTGGAGGGCAACAACTTTGTGCACCGTGACCTGGCTGCTCGTAACGTGCTGGTGTCTGAGGACAATGTGGCCAAGGTCAGCGACTTCGGCCTCACAAAGGAGGCCTCCAGCACCCAGGACACAGGCAAGCTGCCAGTCAAGTGGACAGCCCCCGAGGCTCTGAGAGAGAAGGTGGGTGGGCCTCCCCCCACAGCATGAGCAGTGGTGGACAGGGGTCCTGGATCACCCCACCCTCAATTCCCAGTATCTAACACTGTTTTTCCCATCCAAATGGCAGAAATTCTCCACCAAGTCTGACGTGTGGAGTTTCGGAATTCTTCTCTGGGAAATCTACTCCTTTGGGCGAGTGCCTTATCCAAGAATTGTGAGTATGGGCGCTGTGGCTGGGGCATGGCTGGGGCTGAGGGAGGGGTTGGCAGGATATGGGGCCTCCCTGGGCCTTGCCTCCCCAGTCTGAAGCCTAGAAGCCATAGACTTACCCTCAGGGCCTTCCAGGCCACTTCCTGGGCCTTAGTCTGAAGTGGAGCTGAAGGGGATCCCTGAAGAGGAATGCTGAGTAGGAGTCTCCTCCAGGGGTTAGGCTCTACACAGACTCACCACCCTAATGCCCACAGCCCCTGAAAGATGTCGTCCCTCGGGTGGAGAAGGGCTACAAGATGGATGCCCCTGATGGCTGCCCGCTTGCAGTCTACGAGGTCATGAAGAACTGCTGGCAGCTGGACGCCGCCACGCGGCCCTCCTTCCTGCAGCTCCGCGAGCAACTCGAGCACATCAAAACCCACGAGCTGCACCTGTGACGCAGCCTCGCCCAGGTCATGGGCCTGTGGGGACTGAACCTGGAGAGACTGTGGACCTCGTGCCCCCTTGCTGGGCCCAAGCCTGAACTGAGCCCAGTGGGCCAGTGGGCCTCTTTCCTCTGTCTCAGCCTGTGCCCCTTCTGGCCCCATAGGGATCCCACCTAAGCTTGGCACCTTCTCTCATGGACCCACCTGTGGGGCTTAGGGAGCCCCACTGAGGGACCAAGAAGGGATGAGGCTGAGAAGCGGAAGGCAGATGCCGCCACCATGGTGAGGCTTCTTTTGGCCTCCCATCTCTCACCTTCCTAGAGTTTTATTCCTTTTTTTGAGATTTTTCTTCTGTGTGTTTATTTTTTATTATTTTTCAAAATAAGAAGAAAGAAAATACCCAGGAAATGGGCATTTTACAAGAAGTACGAATCTTATTTTTCCTGTCCTGCCCACAAGGGTTGGGGAGACCAGGCCCCTCTTCAGGGACCCATTGCCCCAGCCTTGTCCCCCAGTCCATGTTTCGTGTCGCCTCGGTCGCCCTGTGTTTGCGCTTGATCATGTTGCACTGTTTGCATGCGCCCGAGGCGGACGTCTGTCAGGGGCTTGGAGCTCATGTGTGCTGCCGCCCGCCTGCCTTGTGAGAAGGAATCGTAATAAACCACTCCATGAGGACACCACTGCCCGGCCTCGGCGCTTACTCCGCCGAGCGTGCCTGTCCCCCTTTCCCCCATCCCCATGCCATCTTGTCCATCCCCCTGTTTCTGTGAGTGGGGCTGTGCTTGCCCTGTGAGTGGAGCGGGTGGGGAGCACGGTGGGGAGAGGTGGCCGCCGCTTTGTGTCAGCTGCACGAGCGAGTGTCCTGTGTCTGCCATGGGGGAGCTCTCACCACCTGCCCTCCCCCACTGTCCTGCTACAGCCGAGGCTTGGCCATCTGGGCTCTAGGGCTCCATCCACGGGGTAATGCCTGGGGTCTCGGCTGCCTCTCCTACTGTGTTGTTCAAGCCCTACTGTGTTGTTCAAGCCATCCATACAAGGAGGGCAGGATCCAAGGACGGAGCAGGAAGGAAGCCAGGCCTGACCAGTTGGAGATGGAGTCCCCCTGGTAGGAGGCAAAATAGATATCTCATGTCTCAGAAAAGATGTTGCCCCTAAAAGGAGAGAGGAGGGAGGCTCTGAGCTGTGGCGGTGGCTCTCGTGGTTCACCTGAGATGTAAGAGCACTGCCCCATCTCCACCCGCACTGCATGCCCACCCCTGTGCCTGAGGATGTAAAGGTGGGGGGCCTCTCTAGGAGGGCACAGATGGAGAATGAGGACCAACCATGGCATTTTCTCCCCCTCAGGTTCCCCAGGGGCAAATGGTCAGTGTAGAACCTCTAAAGGTCAGGGGGAGGCTCACTTCATTCACTGAGGCAGTTGAGGGTCCCCTTGTCCAGTTGGGGCTCTCTCTGACCCTTCTTGCCCCAGCCAGCAGGGCCTGAAATCCAGGGAGTTCTGACCTTGCAGTGTTCTTTGTGCCTGCGTCACAGTCCAGCCACCATCCCACCCCATCCCCAGCCCAGTGTGGCAGCCTCCTTACCTCTCCCAGTATGTCCTCTGCATACTACCAGACTCATTTTTCTAAAACTAGATCATTCCAACAACAAAATATTTGAATACCTGTTGTGTGCGAGGACTGGGGTTCAGTAGTGAGCAAAGTGGACTGTGGAGTACACAAGAAGACAATCACACAATTACAAACCAATAAGTGCTATGAAAGAAACATGTATGCCATGGGAATAAGATCTTGTCCCTAGATCAGGGAGAGCTTCCAGGAAGAGGCAGCATGTAAGCCGAAATTAGAAGGATGAGCAGGAGGTATGGGAGGGCAGGTGTGGTAGCATTCTAGGTAAAGATGCTGAGACTAGAGGGGGGCAGCTTGTTCCAGGGTCTCCAAGAAGATGGATGAAGGTGCACATCAATTTCAAAAGGTATGAGAGGGGCTGAAGGAGTTGGACTGTAGCAAGGACTTGGCTTTTATCACACAGCCATGGGGAGTCAGCAACAGGTTCTGAGCAGGAGGGTGATATGTCAGATACATATTTTTTAAATGATTGGCTGCTGGTGGTGAAGGTCTGAAAGAAGCACAATGAGGACTAATCCATGTGAGAAAGGATGGTGGGAGTGGACAGACTCCAGAGGGGTGTGAGAAGTAATATTGTCAAAACTTAGTCATAGATTCAGGACAAAGGTGAAGAAGAGCGGAGCCATAGCCACGCCTGACTCTAGCCAGATGGATGTGGGAGGGCAGGGGCCGGGGCAGACTCTGAGCAATAGAACCAGGAGACAAGTTGAGGAGGAAACATTGGAAGTTCTGTTAAGGGCACGTTGAGTTTTGAGTGTGCCTCGGAAACTGCCAAGCAGTGTTGAGTAAATTGTTGGAACCCAGAGGCTGAGGGGGAAGTGTGAGTTATCAGTGTATGATAACTGATACCGAACCTGAAGCATGGCAATGAGGAGGTCGCTTTGGGAGGACATGCAGAAGAGGGCCCAGGATCAAGCCTTGGGGTGCTCTTAATACTCAAAGGTCAAGAAGAGGGTCCTGACCAGGCCAGTTGTAGAGGAGACAGGAGAGCACACCATCATAGGGGCTGAGGGAAGAGTCCAAGCGGCAGAGCCAGCAAGTCCCTGCTTCCCAGAAGACACAGGAAAGGGAAACTGAGTGTCCTTCAGTGTTAGCCACAAGGAGGTCTCTGATAACTTCAGCAAGACCTGGGTTTGAGAGGGGGGCAGATTCTAGATTACAATGGCGGGCCATGAGGGAAGGTCAGCAATCTTGAGAAATTTAGCTGTAATGGAGAGGTTGAGAGATAGAGGACTTTTAAGATGCCAGAGGCTTGTGCAAATTTGACTGCCAAAGGAAGGACATTTACATTCAAGTCTGCATACTGAGAGGGAGGCAGAAAGTAGAGAGGAGAGGGGATGGTAGTGATGGAAGGCGGAGCCTTCCTTAGAGTAAAGGGGTGAGTGAGAATGGGCCTGTGATGGAAGAGGGAGTCACGCAGTGGTACCTGGTGAACGTTTCACAGTTCACAGTCAGCTGGGGCAGCAGTGGGTGGGGAGCTCTGATTTACAGTTGCTGGGACAGTGGTCTACTCCTCATTTCACTTTACCAAAGGCAGAGATTGGGGGGATTTTGACAATGGATTCTCACTAGCTGTTTCAAGCTAGCTCAATCCAGAAACAGGCAATGGTGCTGGTGGCTATGGGTCAGAGAGGGGCCAGGCAGGCACCTTAACAATTTGACCAGGTGTGACAAGCGAGAGTAAGGGACACGGTCCAGCTGATGGGTCCCTGTGGGAATACAGGCCCAGGTAGCCCTATTCTTTCCACTTGGTGGTATGTGAGCTTTTTTCATTATTCCCTGTTTCTCTAATCTGGTTTACAGTTGTTTTTTTTTTTCATTTTCCCCTCTTTCTTTTCTCTCATTCTTCCCTTCTGCTCTGTGCTGGCCACTGACTCATCAGAGATGAGTAGGACATGGTTCTCACCCTTGAGGAGCTCACAGACTAATGAGGATCCTACTCAGGGCTCCACTTGATGCCCAGAATCTGGTGGGCATCTCCCACCACCCACACCGAGCCCATGAGATAGAGGAAGTGGGAGGGGTGGGGCAGCTTCTCAGACACGTATAAGACAGGCAGGGACAGAGAGCAAGGGTGCTCTGGCAAAGGAAAGGTACTGCCTGCAAAGATGGTGAGGTGTTTAAGTGTGGCTGGGGTGAAGGTGCCAGGGGTGTGGTTTGGGAGCAAGTAAGGCTGAAAGAAAGCAAGGCCCGACCCACCACATGGCTTTGCAGGCCCCACAAGGAGTTTAATTTTATGCAAAGATGACAAGGAGCAATTGAAGGTTTTAAGACAGAGGAGTGAAATGGTCAGATCTGCATTTTAGAAAGACCCTTCTGAGAAGAATCTGGCTTGGAGGACAAGGGGGGTGTCCCAAGTGGAGACCGGACTACAGGGAGCAGAGGGCTTGCAGTCAGGCAGGCAGGTGATTGATTAATGGTGGCCTGAGCTGGTGAAGCCAGTAGGAGTGGAGAGTAAGATTAATACAGCTGATGTTTTACTAAGCTGAGTGCTCACTGTCTACCAGGCCCTGTTTTAAGCACAATGGGTATATTACCTCATGTAACCCTCCAAACCACTCTTGGAGATATACACTATTATAATCTGCATTTTACAGGTAAGGAAACTGAGGCTTGGAGAGAATCAGGTACTCCAATATGAGAGGGCAAGAGCAGACTGAAGAGCTTGCTGATGGCTGATGAGAGGATGAGACAGAAAGGATCTGGGGTTTTCCAGTCTCTGGCTTGATAAGGTGGGGTGTCATCCATGAGACCCCAGCCCTGGAAGAGGATGGCTTGGAGTTGGAGAAGAGGAGTTTGGTTTGAACATGTCTTCTGGGGGCCTATGTGACATCCAAGCAGAGCTGTTCCCTGCAGAGTTGGACATTCATTCGGGCCTGCAACTCCAGGGAGAAGACAGGCTGAACATAGAGATTTGAGGATCATGGGCACAGCAGGTGTCTTGAAGCCATGCGCATGGAGGACCTTGGCCAGGAAGCGTGTGGTGAGTTAGGAGAGACACAGCTGTAAGGAGCCCCAGTGTGAGGGCTGCAAAGGGAGAGCAGTGGCAAAGGAGCAGCCCAGGGCAGTCAGAGGCAGGCGAGCCCTGGGGTGGGGGTGTCTCAGAGCATGGGGCAGAGGATGGGTGTCCATAACATTTCATGTTGCAGAGACTGGGTTAACAAGTGTCCATGAGGCACAGAAAACAAGGATCATTGTCAGGCCTTGCTGGAGCAGTTTTCACCCAGTGTCAGGGGCAGCAGTGGGAAAGATCAAGGGGCAAGTGAAGAAGCATGGCTTCAGGGGGGCTCACATTTTCACGGCTTGGCTGTGATGGTTCAGGAGAAAGCGGATGGAGCTGGCTGAGGACTTACTATTGAGAAACGAAGTTTTCCTTTTAGCATGTGCTAAAATTTTCCATTTACAGCCTTGATTTTAATTAATTTGCAGAGCTTCGGTAACTAAATCCTACTGGAAATTTACGAAGTATAGTAAACTTCAACTATCCAGAATTCTTGGCAAGTTGGCCACTCTAAAGCCAACATTTATTTGGATAAAAAGATTCGAAATATATTATTTTTTAAAAACGTGCTCCTTATGGAAATTATCAAACATATGAAAGTAGAGAGGAGACTGTAAGGAACCCACATGTTTCTACCGTCCAACTGGAAAAGTTTCAACACAAGGCCAGTGCGGTACCAGCCACGCCCCCCATGCTCTGGGATATTTGGAAGCAGATTCCATACATTAAATCGATTCCTCTTTAGTATATTTCTCCAAAAGACGAAAGACTTGTTGAAAACATAACATAATATCGTTATTACTCCTAAAAATTTTAACAATATCTCTTAATTTAATCAAATGTCTATTGTTCAAATTTCCCCAATTGTCTCATTTCTTCCTCCCCATTGGTTGCTTAAAATTAGGCTCCAAATAAGGTTCACACACTGCATTTGTTTGCTCTGTCTCTTTCTGTTTTTCATGTAGTTTATTTGTTGAGGAAAGCAGGCTGCTCGGAGGCATGAGCCTTCAGGAATATGGGAGACAGCTCAGCGTTATTGTAATGGAAAGAGCAGCACAGGGAAGCATGGGGTGGATGATGGCCAGACTGTCAGGACATCCATCTGCAGAACAGAGGCAGGATGTGAAGGCCTGTCCTGAGCCAGCAAGAGAAACCAGGGTTACTGAAAGGTGGGTCCATTTCTGTGATCCCTGCGGCCCCTGAGCTGCTGGAGCTGAAGGAAGGTAGAAAAATGGCCAGAACCAAGGAGCAGGGGCAGAGTTCAGTTTGGCCAAGGGTTAGGGGTCAGAGGTTGGGCTCTGTCAGGCTGGAGGTAAGGGAGGGATGGGGCCTGAGGTCAGGCCTAGTAGGAACAGGATGTCTGTGCAGGGAGGGAGAGAGACTAGCAGTGCCAAAAGCCAGCTCCTAGCCAGTCCCAGCTCCTCCCCACCTGGCCTGTTCCCAGAGCCCCTCCCTGGCCTCCCAGCTAAGGATCCACCCAGGGCCCAGACACCAGATCTTTTCACAATGCTGGTGGTCAGTGGTCCTGATCCCTTTCTCTGCCTTGTCTTCCTCTTGCTCTTGGCCCCCCACAGCTGTGAGGGGGGCCATCCTCCTCAGCGAAGGTTTGAGTACAAGCTCAGCTTCAAAGGACCAAGGCTGGCATTGCCTGGGGCTGAAATACCCTTCTGGAGCCTTCATGGAGGTGAGGGGTAGGGTGGGGACCAACCATTCCTGGGGTTCCTCAGAATGCCAGAGCAGCTCATCACTCAGGGTGGCTGTGACTTGGTGGGGAATAGACCTGCCAGTACCAACCTCTGCCCGAGACGGGTCCAGGTCTGGGGCAGACAGTGCCTGGGGCCCAGGACCCCTCCCAGGCTTGTCTCCTGTTCCATTCACCACACCCTACCCCCATCCACCAGCCTCAGTTTCTCCTCTCTACCTCTTTCTTTCTCTGCTCTGTGGCTTCTCTCTTCTACTCCTCTTCCTTTCCTTGAAGGACCCTGCCTCTTGGCCCATCAGCATACACACACAGGCTCACGTGCTGAATCTCAGGCACAGAGACACAAAGCAATTTAGACCAGCTACTCTGCTGACTCCATGCTGTCAAGCCTGTGGCTGTCCATGAGAATGAGGTTATGGGAGTGGGTGGGGGCTACCTGGGTGGGGCACCCTTATGGCTGGCTGTTCTCCCCAAGAGGCACCAGCCCTGCTCTGTATGTGTGCTGAGTAGAAACAGGCATGAGAATGTCTTGGCCCACAGGTCTGTGTTCAGGGTCTTCCAAACCCAGACCTACAAAGAGTCTGTTCTACCTAATCTTGTTCAAAAAGGATATTTGAGGACTTACAAGGACTTATGCAATAGAGAAGAGCTTAAATTAGGAGTAAGCAAGAAGAATGAGGCTTAGGGTTGGGGTCCGGGCATGAAATGAGTCCAGAAATGTGGCTTGTTGCCAAAACACATGCTGTGAGGTCTGTTCACCCTTCAGAGTTGGGTAATAGATCTGGTTCAGAGCCTCCTAGCAGCAAAGCAAAGAGAGAAAGCAGATCTATTGTGTATTTCTATGTCTATGAGAACTAAGTTCTGATAAATGGTGCTATTCTTGACTGAGACCAGAACAAATATCTATTTAAGATGATAGGCCCTATAATGGGGTCTTGGCCTAGTCTTCATCACAGAGGCACAGAAAGTAAACAAAGGAGGGGCTCTTTATCATAACGCCAACCGAGGCTCTGCCTCAGGGCTGGAATGGCAGGGCCTGTACCATACTCACTGCTCTGGGCCTTACCAAGTCTGGGGTGTCATAAACCATGTGGGAGAGCAGAGGCATATTCTCAAGATCATCCAGTGATATGCTCATTGTCTATTCATTTATGCATTCGTGTTTTTATCGGACTCCCTCCCCTATTCCCCTCTGTGCCCAGCCTAGAGACACAGGGCTGAGTCAGGCTCAAGGAGCCCACTGTCTGCGGCAAAGTCTCATGAAAAATCCACATAAGGCTGAAGACATAACTGTAATAGACAGTGGGCAATCCTTGCCTCCTGCAAGTCGCTTTGGAGGCAGTGGTGACTTTCAAGGGCCCCTCGTACTTCTGGCCTTGCAGCCTCTGAGCCTGGCCAACCCCCAGCCCTGGACTTTGCTGAGCAAACAGGCTGGAATAGCAGTCTACAGAAAGTCCTGGCAGAGACTAGGGACTGGGCCCTGGGCCAGGTGCCAGGCTGGCAGGATGGAGGGGTAGGGAGCCAGCTGGGGTGGGGTCTCTGATCTCCCTTCTCCTGATTCCTGTCAAGTCTGCCTCAGTTTCTCTCCATTTTTCTCTCTCCTACAGAATAGAGCTCCTTTGTCCCCACCACCTTCGCCAGTGATAATTTACATGTGTGCATGCATGTACACACACACACACACACACACACACAATTTTCTCTCTCTCTCTCTCTCTCTCTCTCTCTCTCTCTCCTTTACCCTTTCCTCCCAGTCCTGCAGGTTAGTTCCACCTTTGCTTTCATGCTTTCCTCACCTTGGAGTGCCCCTGAGTTCCCTGACCAGGAAGCCCCCAGCCTCATTTGGGCATACTGGACCCTCCACCTGGTTATTCTCTCAAAGTGCTCTGCTGAATTCTATGGTCTCAGGCATGT
The DNA here is from genome assembly GCA_028627145.1 of Eidolon dupreanum. NCBI lineage: Eukaryota > Metazoa > Chordata > Mammalia > Chiroptera > Pteropodidae > Eidolon > Eidolon dupreanum. Next base: position 86,397,527 of record CM053509.1, read on the forward strand.
CCTTTTCCCTCATAGGGCCTCAGTTTCCTCATCTGAAAAACAGAAAAGGTTAGACACAAAGCTCTCTCCTGGTGGAAGAAGCTTGTACTTTGGAGTTAGATGGAGCTGAGTTCCAATCCACTTGGTTCCTTAACTTTTCTGAGCCTCTGTTTTCCCATCTGTAAGATGGGGTCTGATGAAAACAGACCATACAGACTTGCGGTGAGGCTCAAGTGAGAATGCAGTCACCTTGCTCTTGCATGGGTCTGGCATTCGTTACCTTCCCCTGGCAAAACCCCTCCCCCAGTTGTGCCTGGCTCCAATGCCCACTTCTTCAGTGGATTCCTGCATCTGACTAGCTGGCCTGGTACTTAATGGCGGCTCTGAGTTTACCTGCTTCCTCCTCTCAGAGCCCAGCCAGGCCAATGAGAGAGAATAATGGGGAGAAGGGGAAAGTGGGACCCAGGCCTTGAGTTGCCCTGGTCCTCAGACGCCATCCTGGGCCTGGAGGAAGTGCGACTGGCCCCATCCATGCGGAACAGAAGCGGTGCCATGTGGAGCAGAGCCCACGTTCTCTTCTCTGGCTGGGAGGTGGAGCTGCAGATGCGGGTGACTGGGCCAGGCCGCCGGGGAGCCCAGGGCATGGTGAGTGGCCTCTCCCAAGTCCCAGCTGAGGGAGTGAGTCAGGGGTCAGGTGGTGAGCCCAAGGTTCCAGTGTCCAACAGGGGAGTTGAGTAGCTGGGACCCACAGGCTGTGTGGTACACCCAGGACAGAGGCCAAATTGGCTCTGTCCTGGGGGGACTGGCCTCGAGGGACGGCATCGGGATCCTCTTCGACTCCTCGGCCCAGAATACCGAGGTGAGTAGTGGTCTCCTGCCTACACCCTCACCCTCCTGCCTGCCCACACCCTCACCCCTTTCCTCATGCCCATGGCTCAGGCCTCTCATTACTTCCCATATAGAACAGCCCTGCCATCCGTGTGCTGGCCAGTAACGGGCATACCCCCTACGAGCTGCTTCGGTAAGGGCCTGCCTGAACTGACCCTTACCCCAATTCCTGGGCTGTACCTACACTGCCCACACATGTCCCTGCCCCAGCCTCTGACAGGGAGCCCAACCCTCCTAGGTAGAGCTGTGCCCTCCTTGCTCAATTGAGCCAATGGCTGCTACCCTGGGACTCCTTCCCATTCAGTCCCAGTTGTGCGTCCTCTGGGCCCAGGACCAGAGTTGCTTACTTTTCCTGGGAACCTCCCCACTAAGTCCTCCATTCATCCAGCCCAAGAGCTGCAGATTTAGTGGGGTAGGGAAATTACGCAGGTGAGGGCTATGCTGAGTGTTTTTACTCACGTCATTTTATATGACCCCCAACACTCTTGAGAAGTGAGGGTTATTAGTCTCTAATTAAGGTGAAGACACTGAGGCCCAGAGAGGTGAAGTTACTTGCCAAAGGTTACACAGCTCTTCTAGAGCTGAGATTTGAGGTCAGACTGGCCTATGGAGGGTCCACACCCTTTCCCTGTGCCAGCTGCCTGACTGCTAGTGACTTTCCCTTCCTCCCAGATGATGTGGCTTCCCCTCCCTCCCCAACCTGGCTGCCTCTTCAGTAGTTGGGCCAGTTTGTCAGTGTCTCTCAGCAAACATCCCTTATAACAATGAGAGTAATTGCTAACATTTATGGAGTGGAGCTTACTGTATGCCAGGCACAGCGCCAAGCACTTCACATTCATGTCTTCGTTAACCCTCATAACAATGTTTCAATTATTATCCTCATTTTAAAGATAGGGAAATGGGAGTTTGGAAAGCTGAGGTTACTTGCCAAGGTCACGGCTATGAGGTACACGCAGGTAGCTGCTCTAGAGCTGGCTTCTCCCTGCTCTGTGCTACCTCCCTTGGGGCTGAGGGTGGCAGTGATAGGCACTCTGGTGTGAGCAGCATCTGTGTGTCAGTATGCACAAAGAAACTCCAGGGCTCTTGGGCTCAACACCCTTCTCCTAACTCCACAGAGCTTGCTATACCACCCTACAGGTCAGGTGGGCTGGTCATTTTGTCCTAGGCCACTAAGATGCATCTTGTGTTGTTTGTCCTACAGTCCAAGCTCAGCAGAGGGACAGGAAAAAGGGGACCTACCCAGAGGCACAGGGAAATTTGGAGTTTAAGGGGAAGAGAAGGAGGGAGGGACAGTGGGAGGAGGTGGTGGGCTTGGGGGATTGAAATCTGGAAGCCCATTTTGGGTCCAGGCTCTGTACCCCTGGGGAAGAGTCACAGGAAGGCCCTTGGCCTCTCCTGTAAACTGCAAGTTCCCATATTCTGCCAGGCAGGGCTTGTTCTCTTGCCCCTCTCTTTTGCTAAGGGAGCAGACCATAGCAAGGAGACTCAAGCTCAACCATAGGGACATGTCCCACAGCAGTCATCCAATCGGGGGGATGTGTGGCGCTGCTCGTCTGGGCATAATGGCTTCTGGGACTGCCCCCTGGCCAGGCCTTGGGTCCTGCATAGCCCAGATGGATTCCAAATGCCCACAGGGATGAAGCCAGCCAGGTGCTGGGCTCTTGCTACCGGGACTTCCGGAACCAGCCATATCCCTTCAGAGTGCAGATCACCTACTGGGGGCAGAGGCTGCGTGTGAGTGGTCCCTCCTGCTTATGTGGGTCCTCTGGGCAGGGTGTGCAGATTGCAGGGCTCAGAGCCACAGAGATGCTGTGTGCCCTGTTACCCATGACCCCAACAGATTCGTGCCTGTGACACCACACAGGTTCCCTGACATATATGGGGAAGACATGCACTGGATCCTCCTTCCTACATTGAATCCTAACTAACCCAGAGAACATACATGTGAGGGCTAGCATGAGACAAAGTGTACAAACCCCTTCATAACATTCTGACACTAAACCCTGTGGCTTCCTGCCCCCCTTTAGGGATAGGGGAGCCAGGGAGTCAGAGGTGGGGACAATTACCCCTGCTGGGGCAGGGGAGAGGCAGTGGCTCAATCCCTCCCTGCCCTCAGGTGTCCTTAAACAGTGGCCTCACTCCCAGCGATCCAGATGAAGTTTGTGTTGATGTGGGACCCCTGCTTTTGGCCCCTGGAGGTTTCTTTGGGGTCTCAGCAGCCACCAGCACCCTGGCAGGTGAGGGCCTTCTGGGCAGGTAAGAGCAGAGGAATGGTGCCTAATGAATCATCCTGAGCACACCTTCTAAGGAACACTGGGTGTGGAGCCAGCTACTTCTTACTGTGTGACCTGGGCAAGTCACGGATCCTCTCCTATCTGCCTTGCAGAGTTGTTGAAAGTCTCAGATAGGATAAAACATGAGAAACTTTAATTCTAGTGTTGGCCTCATAAGTGTTCCCAGGTGGGAGCTCTGGGGCAAGTGGAAAAAGGACAACCACGAGGGACATTTAGGGAGATGGATCAAAGGATGTAATGGAGTCCATGGAGGGACCCATAGTTGAAAAGTAAGGTACAATCAGCTAGTGGGTATCCATGAATGCCAAAACTTTGGTCTTTAGAGTCTGGGCACTGGTGAGGCATGGAAGGTTTCTTCCTTTTCTTTTCTTTTCTTTTTATTTTTAGGCAAGAAAACCCTTGGTTGACCTCATAGATTGCAAGGACCTTGTCAGCTTATAATCCCTTATTTATTTTTATTTTTTACACCCACAGCACCTAGTCTTCCTAGGTGGTCTCCCATCCAAGTACTAAACAGGCCTGACCCTTCCTAGCTTCCGAGATCAGATGGGATTGGGCTTGTTCAGGGTAGCATGGACATAGACCATGGAAGGTTTCTGAGGAGGAGAGTGACATGGTCACAGAGCCATACTGAGAAGGTGCCACCACGTGGTCACTTTTGCCAGTAGCAGCCATTCCCTGGGGCCCAAGGGTGTTAGTCTGCTTTCATGGCTCTAGCCCAGGACTGTCCAATTTTCCTACTCACTGGGGGCCCACCTCTGGCTGGATGGGGGGACAGTCAACCCTCACAGCCCTCCCATCTGCTTGGCTGACTCTCACACCTTATCTATGAGGTAAGCCAGACAAGGATCAGAGCTGCCCGGGGTCATTCAGATCTCTTGCCTGCCTGGAATATAATGGAGCCTGAAGACTGAGGGCTGAATGAGTGGGCTACTGGAGGCTAGAGGTCTTACCTTCCCTTCTCTACCCTCCTTTCCAGATGACCATGATGTCCTGTCCTTCCTGACCTTCAGTCTGAGTGAGCCAGGTCCAGAGGTGATGCCAGCCCTGGGCCTGCCTTGCAGGGAGGGCTTAGGGAGAGGGACCAGCCCAGGGACGCGCCCCTCCCAGATGTTTCTACTTATGTCATGGCACCATCATACCTGCCTTCCAGCTGTTATCTCTACCTGCTCTCTGGGCTCTCCTCAAACCAGGCCTTGTGCTGGGGGCAGAAGTGACCCAGAACTAAGCCCTGTCCTCAAGGAGCTCCCAGGCTGGCTGGAGGCTGGGGAACACAGAGAAGGGGTCTTAACCAGCCAGAGGAGCAGGGAAGGCTGTCTGGAAGAGATGAGATTGAAGGAACAGAGGCAGTTAGCTGAATGGAGGAGCAGTGTGGACAAAGACCTGAGGCCTGAGAGAGCTATTGGTGTCTGGGCTGCAGTGGGAGAAAAGGGTGTGGAGAATGGCAGTGGAGCAAGGCACAGAGGCCCAGAAATTACAGGTCCTGGTGGGTGAGCTGAAGGAGAATCAGAATTCTTTCCTTACTGGGGTGAATGTTTGGTCAGGGAGGGGGACTGGGCTTGTGGGGGCCCTGTGGGAAGGCTCTCCTTGTTCCTGGATCTTGTATAGGTTTCAGGCCCTAGTTCCTGTCTTCCTCCTCCAGCACCCACTGCAGCCCTTCCTGGAGATAGAGCAGCTCCGCCTGGCAAGACAGTTGGAAGGGCTGCGGGCAAGGCTGGCTGTGGGCATCAGGGAGGACACAATTCCAAAGCTGAGCTCCAAAGACCAGGAAGAGGGTAGGGGTCCAAGGAATAGGCAGGTGGGGTAGGAGCCCATTTGAGTATCACAAGATCCTCTTCCCTACGAATCAAGAGTATTTTAACCAAAGAGGAGATGGAAGCCATATCTAAGCAGGCCTTGGGGTCAGGTGCTTTGTACTGTCCCCACACCCCACCCAGATACATCTTTCCAGGGGAGAGTCTTAGAGGCAGAAGCCACACTTTTCTGGGCCCCCTCTCTAAGAAGCCATAAATAGACAGTGTCTGTTGCCCCACCCCAGCTGGCTGGCTGTCACAGCTCTGCCCTAATCCCCAGGGGAAAGGACCTATGACCTGGAGGAGATACTGGGCAGACACAGCCAGATCCTGCGGGCTCTCCAGGGTCTCTCCAAGCAGCTAGCCCAGGCTGAGAGGCAGTGGAAGAAGCAGTTGGGGACCCCGGACCAGGCCAGGCCAGAGGGAGTCTGGGTGAGTAGCCCCTTGAACATCCATGCAGGCCTAGAGAAGCTGAGCATCTAGGTACTGAGTCCCATGGCACCAGTGGGCTCCCTGTGTCTAGAAAGAAGAACATTGCTATACTTGGAAACTAGTGTCCCCCAAGGTCTGGAGGGAAAGGAGGACAGGGGTGAAATACAGCAGGTCGCAGGATGGAGTGGACCTGCCAGGCAGGGGAGTGTGCAGGAGGGTAGCTCTGCACAAGCAAATGCCCAAGAAGCCACACAGCTGGGGCTGGGGAGAGGAGATGCCAGGTATTTAGATGTGGGTCTGTAGACAAGTGACAAAAATAGACTGGGTGCATGTAGCTCCACATGTGACTTGATTCACATACGGCTTGCTTAATGCTCAGATGCACCAGAATCCTCGTTTCATCTCTATTGCCATCCCGGCTTCTCCCTGGAGAGTCATGCCTCACGGCATGCCCAGTCTGGAGCCTGAGTTGAACTGAGTCAAGATGTTAGATGCTGGGCAGAAGAGGCCAGCAGCTCCTGTATGCTTTGCTGGGCTCTGGCAGCTTGAGGTTTGACATCTTGTGTTCTCAGGCTAGAATAGCTGAGGCTGGGCTGCTGGAGTGGGGAAGGAGGGCGGGGTGTCACACTCAAGAGCTAGGCCTCTCTGATCCTACTTTCAGGCCCAGGACCCCTTCTGCCAGATTCTATCCACCCCAGAAAGGAATGGCCACCTCTCCAGGTCATTCAGTAAGACAGGGGCCCGAGCAGGAGCCCTAGCATATGGAGTTGACCAGCTACAGCTTGGACTATGCCCCGGGAGAAGTGGAGAGGAGTGGAAAGGGCCTCTGCCTTCTTCAGGGGCAGATCTACTTCTGGAAAGTGGGGGGAGGGCTTCTGAGAAAGCCCACGAGTGGCCACTCTTGTGGGGAAACCACCCTTAGGGAGAGGGCTTTGAGAGGAGGGTAACCCAGAAGCCAAGATGGACCGGGGTCAGGTGAACTCAATGTGTCCATGATGAGGGGGCCATGGAATTTGGTAAGGCCCCGAGAAGGAAGAGGGCCACAGTGCCCTGGGGAAGGTGGACTCTGAGAAAAGAGGGGCTGTGCCCTAGGCCCTAGAGAAGAGGCTGATTTTCCTGCAGGACTCTGCCAAGGTCAGCACCCTGTTGTGTGGACAGCAGACTTTGCTCCAGGACTTGCAAGAGATGAGGTAAGGGCACAGGGTGAGGAGGGATCGTTGAGGAAGAGGGAGAGGACCCCTACCCCACCAACTTGCTTTTCTGCCTGACGTTCCTCTCTTAGCCCTTGAGTCCTTTCATCCTTTCCTGAGCACCCAGCCCAAAGCCTGGCACATAAGGGAGGGGCTGGGGGCAGAGCTAGGTTTATTGAGTTGACCTGAATTTAATTGAATCAAGTTTAAAGTTTTGAAAGCCCTCTTTTAAAAGCAACTCTCACTGGGAGAGGCCTTGCATGAAGGCCTCCACCCAACATTCCCATCCCAGGGAGGGTTAGTAAATCTGAGCCTAGAAAGAGTGGACATTTTGTTGGGCTTCTTGAAAAGAATACAGCGAAGATCAGGCCTACAGGTAGTAGGGGGTCCCTGACTTCATTTCGCCCCCTCCAGTCCCCCAGCATCCCACTCTAGGCTAGGACTTGGAGTGACCCACAGAGTATGGGAGTAAGGGAGTCACCTTGATGCTGGGGAAGAGGGAGGCTTCAGGCTGGCTGCTGTGGCTTCCACCCGACCCCTGCCTCATCCACCATCTAGATGACTAGGGGTGGGAAGATGGGACAAGAGAGAAGAGCTAAATCTCCTGCATGCTGGAGATAGAAAGAAGAGTCCAAGGAGCATGGGGTTGAGATAGACAGCTTTAGAGACATCCTTCTCTGAGTTAAAGCTGTCTCGAGATCAAAGAAGAAAGTTTGGGATAAAAACAGCCCCCCAAGAAGGGGCCCTATGGATGGTGCTTGTTCCTCATCCATGTGTTACCTGCAGGGATTATGAGAAATAGTTCAGTGGTTTGGATGCATCCAGAAGGGGTAACGAGTCTTCTCTGTTGTTTTCCATTCCCACCAGGGATGCAGCTACTCACATGGCCTCAAAAGCCAAGATCTTCTACCTGCCTGTGGACATCAAGCATCATTTCTTAGAGCTGGACCAGATTCTGAGCCTCCTGCAGGAGGACCTTCTGGGTCCAGTGGTGAGAAGAAAGGAAGGGGCACCATGAAGTTCCATTCCTCAGATCCAGGCTCAGTCCCCTTCTTCTAACATTTCTGCAGCCCCAGGCCCTCTTGCCTTAGCCCTTCCCTTTTGGGAACCCTGGCAGGCACACTTGTGTCTATATCTGTGTGTGCATGCACGTGTGCATGCTGGGACACAGATTTTACCTTCTCTCTGCCCTCTCTGCTCTCTGGAGAGTCCTACAGACTCTCAGTGCCAGCAGTGCCCTGGAGACCACTTGGTCCAACTCCCTCAATAACTAGAAGAGAAATGGTAGTGGGCTATGCCCAAAATCACTCAGAGCAGCCTGCTCCTCACTGTATGCATGCCCTATCTTGTTCTTTCCTTTGCCTTCATCATTACCTGTCTTTTGCTATTTCTTCCTCTCTCATCTCAATAACCTTCAACCCCCTGATAATTCTAGACCCTAGACCTTCCCAACTGTTCCCACAGATGGAGCCGTGGGAGCTAAAGTGGGGGAGGGCAGCTCTGCAATCTGCCCCCTCTCCAAGTCCTCTGGATAAGAACCAGGGGGCCCAAGCCTGGGAGAGGGAAACAGCCCACAATGGCTCAGATTCCAGGTCCACCCCCTCCTGGGTAAGAAGCTGATCCAAGACCTTAGAACTTCGCCTTTCAGAAAGCAACAGCCAAGGACCCCTGCCCACCTGGCCAGCCCCCAGGGACCTCCTCATGCCTGCAGCCCTACATCTTCCTGTTCGTCCTCCTCATTCAGACTGCAGGCTTCTTCTGCTATGTGCACTTCAGGTGGGCCTTCCCATAGGCAGGACTTTCCACACCTATCTGGCTTGGTTCTGGGGCACAGGCGTTTGATTTGAGAGTGGGGTAATGAGGCCCAAAGGGGACCTGCCTAGTTCACCAGCTGGCAATGAGCAGTGCCCAGACTAGGATCCATTTTTTCAATAGGCACTATTGACCACCTGCTCAGTTGTTGGTCCCATCTGGATCATGCCCTCACAGAACTCACTCTCTAGTGTGAGAAACTGATGCACCTGGTAGTCACACCCTGTGTGGTTGGTGCCATGATGGCAGGAAGCTCAGGGGCTATAAAAGTATAAGAAAAAGCACTTGACCCAGCTTGGGGAGATCAGGAAATTGAACTGGAAGGGACATTTGATGTTGGTCATCAAGGCAACTAGTTTTCCAACCTGAAAAGATAAGTAAAGACATCAATACAGAGGTAACAGCATGAGAAAGGCATGGAAGCAGGAAAGAAACACTCTGTTTTGGAGACAAGTGGCAAGTTCAGTACTGTTAGACCAGTTTGTGAAAATTGGCAAAGGGAATCACAGAGATTGGGGAGAGGTCGCTATTTCTGCTTGATGAGTGTTTGTTGAATAAGTGAAACATTTAGAGACATAGGGTGTGCTAAAGAGCTCAGAAATGGGACTTACAGTTTTTGTTGGTGGAATTTCAAGACAAGAAGCAGTATGTGCAAGTGTGGTCCTGGAGGAGGAGAAGGAGCAGTGAAGTATACTGAGCTATGAAAGTAGAGTGGGAAAGGGGATGACCCCCAGGTGAGGAGAACAGCAAAGGTATGAGGTGGGATGATGACAGGTTTATGTGTAACATAGGAGTATAATGATGGCCATAAGGCTGGAATCACCCAGACAGACCTTGAATGCCAGGGGGAAAGTGTGGCCCTGATGGGGCAGGCCAAAGGAGCCATAGAAGTTCCCAGAACAAGGGAGGCTGTGGCGCAGTAAGTGTAGTTAAGTGTAGGGAACTACATATCAAAAACCCAGAAGCAGAAGTCCTAGTAACCTTCTCTCCTTTCTAGCAGCAGGCAAAAGCTAGACAAGAGACTTCAGGACTTTTTGCACACCGGCTCCTTACCCTCGAGTCCTGCACAATGTATCCCCAGGGCCCTGGGTGCTCTGAGGAGGCAGCCCCTCTCCCCCAGCATGCATGCATGACCTACCTCAAAGCCCCAAAGGATTGTCTACTTCTCTTCACTGGAAAGTGGATGATGTTTGGGGGTGGAGGGTTAGGCCAGTATCTTCTCCCTCTGGATGCCCAGTTCCTACCCACACTTCAGCTTTGGAGAAGCTCCAACTTTATTAAAGGTGATTTCCCTCTCTCCATGGTTTGATATGCTCATTTACCTTCCAGGTTTGCCTTAATCTCTCTGAAGGCTTCTACCTCCTCTGGAGAGGTTGCTAGGAGTGGGCTTCAAGCAGGAAGGGAGGCCAAGGCCTGGCTTGACCTCCAAAAGACCCACTACCTCACAAACCTTGAGCCCTGGACTACAGAAGGAGAAGGAGTCACAAATATGTATAATTCTGTTCTCAAATTCACCAGAACAAGGAGAGGTGTCTCCAGGTGCCCTTTCTTCCTCAGTCCAGCCAGCATCACCATTAACAACTCTCTCTCCCCCTACTCCTTTCATCTCCAGGGGTAGGCAGGTCAGGCACAACCAGAACTCTGTGAGGCAACCCATGTAGCCATAATTAGGATTCTCTGCTCTATGGTCTCCCTCCCTTTTCCAGAGTCAAGCTCTTTGGTCAGCTGCTGGGGCAACAGATTTGGGGGAAGGGTGAGGTAGGGCACAGGGCTGAGTCTTTGCCCTTTGCAACTACTCTCAACTCCTAGCTGAAATCATGGTTATCAGCGACCAGGGTGAGGAGAAAGTAGGGGGAGAGTGGGGAGCAGGGCTGTGGGGCGCATATCAACGTAGCCCATTCCCCTGGGGAGCGACCCCACCACCGAAGGCCCTAATCCGTTGTCAGCAGTGCCCGGCAGTGCTTGGCTTTGAAGGAGGCACGTGGGGAAGGCGGGAGCGCGGAGCGGGCACGTGGTAGAGCCTCCTCAGCCCCGTGAATGCCCCCCGCCCCCGGTGAGGAGGGGTTTGGGAGGTGGGGGCGGGCCTGGGCGGGGGCGGACAGCGGGCGCTGCAGAGCGTGGGGCTCTGGCCGGCGGCGGGAGCTGTCCGCGAAACCTAGTGCTGAAGTAGGCGCGGACGTGCTTGGTGTCCGGCGCATGGTAATCGGCGCTCGGTAATCGGCGCCCAGTGCCCGGGCCAGTGAAGACCATGGCGTTCATGGTGAAGACCATGGTGGGTGGCCAGCTGAAGAACCTCACCGGGAGCCTAGGGGGCGGCGAGGACAAGGGGGACGGGGACAAGTCAGCGGCCGAAGCTCAGGGCATGAGCCGAGAGGAGTATGAAGAGTATCAGAAGCAACTGGTGGAAGAGAAGTAAGTAGGATCCCCCCTTCCCGGCTTCAACGACCCTGTCCCCACCTCACTGTTCAGCCACCTGGCCCACCCCTAGGGCAGTCTCAGACAGTGAGCCCCTCCCCTACTTTTCTAGACTTCATAGGAGGCTGGGATGTGCCCTCTAGGCTGCCCCCAGAGCCACCCATCTCAAACCCAGGACGGCACCCCAGCTTCACATTAGGGCCTGGAGAAAGTGGGGGCAGGAGTTATAGGGGCCTGGGAAGGGGTGGGGGCATGTGCATTTCTGACGAAACAAGTAATCCTTTAATCCGATCTGGCCCAAGCGTCTGTGTCTTCTAACTGGAACTCCTCTGAGCCTGAGGCTCTGAAAAAAGTGGTGCAGCTGAGGGGGGCTCCCAGTCATGGAGACAGACCCTGAGATGGGGGTACTCATAGCTATTGAGGCCACTTGTATGTGAACAATGCTGGGACAGAGAGGCACCTGAAGTGGGGTTAGGGGCTGGACTCCAGAGCTGCCTGAGTCAGATCCTGGCTTTGCTTCTTTTTAGCTGGGTGACTTTAGGCAAGTTACTTAACCTTCCTGTGCCTCAGTTTCCTCTTCTGTAAAATAGCTATGATAACCATAAAACATGCCTTATATAGACTTATGAGGATTAAATTACTTAAAGCACATAAAATGCTCAGCACAGAGCCTGGCACACAGTAAATCATTAAATGTTAGCTATCATTATTTCACTTAGTCCTGATAACAGTTTTGTGAGTTGCAAAACCTTATCCCCATTTTACAAAAAAGGAAGGCAAGTAACTTACCCAGAGACAAACCAAAAGTGGTAATGGAGTCGGGACATGAACCCAAGTCTTTCAAATACTTTTCTCCACTCCATACAACCTGCCAGGGAGGGAAAAGACAGACCAAATTGGAGACCGGGAGGGAAATACATTAGGGTCTGCAGAGCCAGACAGACTGACCTCCGCCCTAATAACTCTGTCCAGAGTGGAGTGCTGAGATGAGAAAGGGTGCTGTAATGGGGAGAGGGGCCACAAAGACTAGTGGCAGGCCAGCCAGGTCCAAGCACCTTCCTGACACACAGACCCGTGGGCAGGAGCCGTGCAGTGGGCAACCTAACACAGACCACTCACTTCCATTCCCTCAGTTCTGGCAATGACTCCGCCCCTGGTGTCCCTGCAGGATGGAGCGAGATGCGCAGTTTACGCAGAGGAAGGCAGAGAGGGCCACACTGCGGAGCCACTTCCGAGACAAATATCGGCTTCCCAAGGTAAGCTTAGGAGCTGGGACTGCTAGGCTTATCTGGGACTCTGAGCCCCGGGTCCAGACACCTTTACCCTACTCTGGCCACTGTGACTTTCACCTCCTAAGACTCATGGGATTCTTCCTTTTCTCACCCGTTCATTGGTTCTCTCATTCATGATTATCTGGAGCTCGCCAAGGACCACGGCTTGGCCCTAAGGGTGTAGCTCAGTCCTCTGGAGACTGATAGATTTGTGTTTCTGGAGCCATTTCAGGCCCCTTTGTCCTCCCCCGACCAGAGTCAGGGCTGAGCAGATGAAGAGTTGGAAGACAGTAGATTTTACCACAGGGATAAGTGTTTTTGGGACTTCTAAACACCTGGGGAGGGTAGGATGGGGGAGAAAAGGCAGCATCTTCTGTGTCCAGGCACCTGACCTTCACATCCTTACCTAAACACTCGGTAATTCTGCCAGGTAGCTATCACCCACATCTACAGATAAGGAAACTGAGGCTCAGGGAGGTTAAGGGACTTGGCTAAGGTCATACAAGCCAGTGAGTAATAGAGCTCAAGCTTGTGAATGCTGAACATGTGCTTACTCCAAGACCCCTGGCTGCCTTCCAAGGTATGGGTCTATCTGCAGAGAGCAAAGTAGCCCCTTGGTTGGCCAAGCAACCAGGAAGATGTCTCGCCTAGGGACTGCAGCACCAGGTGGGCTCTAAGCATTCTATTCCTGTTGCCTAAGGAGATAACTGAGGCACAAGTCACTCCCAGTGCCTGTAACTGTGATAAGCTCTGAGGAGAAACAGAAACACAGTGCTATAGTACACTGACCTTAATTTTCCACTTGAATTGGAAGATCAGATATGTGAACATCACGTTCAGTCATTAGACAAATGTTTCCTGAGCCCTTGGCTGCCTCTAACTCCCCACAGGGAACTAGTCTTTTAGAAGTCTCTCAAAGGGACAACCAGTCCAGAAAGCCTGCCTTTCTGAGAAGTTGCTGAGTTAAATCCAGCTAGGAATGTAGTCATTTCTCAAATGCTTGCATTAAGCACATAAGAGAAACAACTTCTGCCATTAGGGGAGGTCTGAACCCAGTAGAGGTGGGAAGGCTTGGCTGTAACTGAGTAGGACATATGCTAGAAAGCTCCAGGGCCCCCAAAGGAATAGGAAAGTGCAATGACAATCAGCAGGTACCTTGCAAAGAGAGCTTAGGTATTCGTATCAATGATATAGGCTTAAATCTAACTCTCCCACCTTCTAGTTTTATGATGATAGGTAAGTTACTTACTTTAATTGTCTGAGCCTCAATTTCCTTATTTGTAAAGTGGTGAAAATGATACCTATCTCACAGGGTCATTGTGAGAATTAAAAGCACTCAGCTCAATGTCAGCCATATAACAGGTATTTGTTGAATGATACCCATCACTATTATTGGTCATGTCCTTCAGTGTAGTTAACAATAGTCAACATATAACTTACTAACTGTAACAGTTTGACTCCTAGGTATTTCCATTTTTTCTTTGCTCACTATGCTAGTATCTTACCTTCAGTATCACAGAGTGAAGTAAGGTGGTATGAAAGTGCAAGTCTCCATGTCCTAGATCCTAGGATGTGGGGATCGGGGCTGGACTCACTGAAACATGGAGCTCAAGAACCTAGGGGCCTGGAACCCAGTTCAGGCCTCTTCCCTGCCCCACAGCTTAGGGTCCCCACAGAGCTCCACTCCAGCCCAACCCTCCTTTCTTCCCTTCAGAACGAGACAGATGAGAACCAGATCCAGATGGCAGGTGGAGATGTGGAGCTGCCTCGAGAGCTGGCCAAGATGATTGAGGAGGACACAGAGGAGGAGGAAGAGAAGGCCTCGGTCCTTGGGCAGCTGGCCAGCCTCCCTGGCTTGGACCTTGGCTCACTCAAGGACAAGGCCCAGGCCACACTGGGGGACCTCAAGCAATCAGCTGAGAAGTGTCATGTCATGTGACTACTTCCCTTGGGGTTGCTGACTGGGGTGACCAGAAGGCTGGGCCCACATGACCACTAAGAGCATGTCTCAACTTCCATGGATATATAACTCACCGTGGCTTTGTTTCCCCCATCCCAGGCTAGCTCCAGGACCTTTTTCTGGCCCCAACCTGCCTTTTGGTCTCTCCCTCTCTGCTGGGAGCAAAGTTTCTACTCCTCCCCCTAACCCACAGTATTCACCTTCCCTACTCAGCCTGGGAAAGCCTCTTAAGATTGTAGGAATAGACCTGACCCTCTCTAGCCATGGCCCCAATTTCCTGCCCACATGAAGACCCACAGAGAGACACACAGAGGGACACAGAGACCTTGGTATGGGCAGAGGCACACGCCACCGATGCAGCCTGGCCCCTCTAAACACCAACACTCAAATATGCTTACAGGAGGTTTTAGGAAGATACCCTAAGCGGACAGGAGGCCTGAGTTTTCATCTCTACATTCATTCTCTTTAAAATCCACTACTCTTTCTGGGTTCCATTTCATCATCTGTAAAATGAAAATGGATGAGGTGATTTCTAAGACTTTCTAACTTGGCCTCCCTGGCCCCTCGAAGTCAACCCCATACACCTCTTTGGGCAGGGCAGCAGCTGCAGCCATAGCCTCAAGCAGCTGCCACTGTAGGCTCTGGCTCTTGGGAGCTGAGAGATGCTATACAAGAGACCAAGTGCCAAGGATGAAGTTGGCATCGAATAGCAGCCCAAGCAGCTCTCGTCCTTCTCTGGGCCCAGGGCCCAGCCAATTTCTGTTTTGTTCCTGTAGAACTCTCTCTGGATTCCATAGCTGAATCTCCTCTCTTGGCTCAGTGAAAAATAAAAATTCCAAATGACCTACCTATCCTCCTACTTCTTACTGACCTCCAGGAGTCGGGATTCACAGCTCTCCAACCATGACTTTGGAAGGGTGTTCTCTACCTCCTCACCCACAGCTTCACAGGAGCACCAGCCCTATAAGATGTCCAAGCTCCATCCTCTTGGGGCCCTGGGCAAGGACAAGATCCCCCACATTGACCAAGCATCAGGTCCAGCCTGGGACCAGATCAAATAGATCTGGGCTTTGAGAAGGATGGGCAGCTGGAGGAGCAGGGCCTCTAGGGTGTTACCTGGGATCGTGGGAGGGGCCACAGCTCAACCGCAGCTCTCTCTGGCACCTGTGCTTATACCCTACTCCTTGCCTTGGAGATGGAAGGTGAGGGCAACTTCATTCCAGCCCTGGCACTGCTGTGTGACTTTGAGCAGGTCCCTTTCCCTTTCTAAGCCTGTTTTCACCCCTGTGAAATGAAGATCCCTGCCCCCAAATAATAACAATACATGTTTCAAAGGGTGACTGTTTGTAAAGCCCTTGGCGCATGACAGGACATATCCATAAATTCCCACTCTTTAAAAAAAAGCTCAAGAGTCCAAATCTCATCCTGCTCACCTGTGGGGGGTCCAGGGAACCAACCAGGAGGCTCCCAGGGGCCTGAGCCAGAACAAGGCATGACAGGGCAGCACTACACCCCCTCCCCACCCCCACCCCAGCACTGGCTTGTTGGGAATCCAGCCAAGATTTACAGGCAGAACAGCCATCCAAGGGTTTGGTTTCAAAGGCAAAATTTCCATTAGTCCTCCTTTGTAAAATAAGAACAAGGCACATAAAACCCATGCAATAGGTGATGTGTGGAGGGTTAGGTGGAAGAGAGAAGAGAAAGAAAGGCTGAGGAATTATGAGGGTGAGGGCAGGGAAGGACACAGGCCCAGGATAGGGGCAGTGCTGCTCTTGCTGTCATGTGGGCCCTTCTTGAGTGTCCTCTAAGCTGCCTCCAGGTGATCACTGGACAAAAACTCCTCCTGACCTTCCTGGAGCTGGAGGAGCCCAAGTCAGGGCCTCAGGCTATATATGTGTAGGGGGAGCATGGGCCTCCTCTCAGCGTCAGCAGCAAGGCCCACGTCAGCATTCCACCCTCCAGGGGCCTTCTGCCTAATGGGATTCGACAGACCCCTTCCCCTTCAGTGGTTTGCAGGACCAAGAGCAAAAGAGGCAGGGAGACAGGGCTATCGGGAGGCTGGGGTTGGCACTAGCTGAACCCTCACAAAACAGGATGTTTGGGGCCTGGGGTCAGGGAGCAGGAGGGGGCTGAGGCGACACACTGTTTCTTCCTCACAGCCTGGGAACTCGAAGAAGCCCTGACCTATCTGCATGTTCCAGAATTGGGGAGAGAAGGCTCTGGGACAGCAGGAGCCAGCTCTGGGGCTCAGGCAGAAATGGGCAAGGAAGGCAGGCTGAGGGATACCCAGACTCTGCTGGCCTTCCCCAGCTTCCCCTCTTCCTTCCTTGGCTCTCTGGCTTCTCTGTCAGTTCATGTCCCTCTCATCTGTGTCCCCCCACCCTCTGTCTCATTCCTGGCTCATACCTGTTCTACACCCATGCCCTCAGCTGGGGGCTGGAGCCCTCCTTGCACCTCCCCCACTCCTAAGACCCCAGGGTCTGTCTAGTGATGACTACCCTCTTCCCATCCTGTTTCTACTCCTACTTTTTAATCACTTGCTCCATGACTGATCCACCCACCTGTTATGATGTGAGAGCCACAAAGAAAGCCACTTGCCCATCAGAACTTCCCTTTTCATAGTGATTATAGGATCATATTTCATAGAATTTCATGGAAATCCCTCCATTAGAGCCCCATAGTTTAGAGCAAGATATTTAACTCATCAGGCCCTCTCCCTCTCTCCCTTCTGTTCTTTCCTCCTTCTTTTGTCCTTCTCACTCTTCTTCTCACCCTTGTAGGCAGTCTTGAAGATATAGAAAATGTTGAAATGATAAGACAGGCTCTCCAGCATCCCCCCACATTCTTTCAGGAAGAGAGACCAGCAAAGATGGCTGGCCTGCTGTCCCTTGCCCCAACACTCAGGTTATCTAGCCCTTTAATAGGGGGGATTTTAGAGAGATTGGTAGCAAGCCCTGGCCCCTGCATGGCTCAATTCTCCTTCTACCCACCCAGACATGTAAAGCCTAGTTCCCAGAGGGAGAGGGATACAGACTTCAAGTGACTCTGTGGAGGACAGTTGCTCACCAGGGAGGAGCTGGGGAGAGTGATGACAGGGTTTGGAGTTGGGAGGCACCCCCATTCCCCTAGTGGCCAGATGGTCCATCCTCAGACACTGGAGGCCCCCCGGCAGGCAAGCTGGGGACATCTGGGGGAATGTTTGCAGAGCCAGAGCTGCTGGCAGTGCCTATTGACCCAGCTGATGCCTCAGGCTGCTGGGGGTTGGGAAGCCACGTGTGAGGGGACTGGAAGGGAGCCACAAAGCCTGCTGCCCTGCCTCTAGCCCAGTGTCCGCCAGGCAAAGCTGTTCCCAAAATCCATGTGAGGCTCCAGGAGAGCAAGGGTGGGCTGGATCAGGGGAGAAGCAACACTGAGGCTGCCTCAGCCCTTACTCAGCAGGGAGACTGTGCCAGCATGTGTGAACATGAGGGGACGTTTATGTGCGGTCTGCATGGGTCTATGAGCTTGGACATGGCTTTTGATGTTTTTGTGTCTGTGTGTTTGTGTGTCTGTGGGATTTTGAGAGGATAGGTGTGGGTGTGAGTTCCCCTGGGGAAAGTGGTCACTGACATGTGACTAAGCCTCAGAGTTAGGGTATCTCCCTCTCAGGGAGAGCTGGGAAGGCAGCAGCCTCTGGGGATAAGAGCCCTCCTAGATGACCTCCTGCAGGAACTGAGCAGTTCAATGACCTTTCACATCTCCCCAGTTAAAAAAAGAAGGGGCAGGCTGGGCAAAGGGACACCTGGGTCTTTGATCTGTTCCAGGGACCCATCTGCTGCCCCCAGGACTGGCCCTTTGGGAGACAGAGGGTCCCAGGCTCAGGTGCTCCCCCAGCTTGACCCAGTGCTTGTTCTGGGCTTGGGGTCTGAATGGAAGTGGGAGGACAGGGCAGGGTAAGGCACCCAGATGCTGGGGGGTATCTGCCCCACCTTTGGACACTTTCAAAGTGATAAAGGTGAGAGGTGGAAACAACTCCCACCTCGAGAAGAAAAATATATTTTAAAAAAAGTAGATTAGTCTATTTCCCATAGGCCTCTGCCATTTGAAGACTGCCCTAGAGAGTGAACTTCACCTCCTCCTCTGACCCTAACCCTCTATCTAGGCTGCCTCCCTCCTTGGCAGATGGTTCAGACACAGGACAAGCCTAGAGACCACCAAAACACTCTGCCCAGGGAGGGCCCAATCCCCCATGATCCCACTCCTCTCCACACCCATGTGTATAAGAATTTCAAGCCACTGTTCGCAGGCAGCCAATGTGGATGTCACAAACAACTGGAGTCTGTGGGCCAACCCTTTTATCCCATCATCCTAATCAGTTTCTCACCCCCATCCTTCCTCATTCCCTCTCCTTCCCATCCAATCTTCTCCATTCATCCCCACAACCAGCTCCATTCATTCCCCTCCTTCCTTTCCCTCTTTTAATTTATTGAGGCTTTTTTGTCCAGTCCCTTTCCAGAGATATTCTCAATGAGTACATTACCCCCCTACATCTTAAAATAACATTTTATTGATGTTATTGTGTGTGCCAGGCTCATGTACTGTAACTTATTACATCCTTACAGATTCCCACAGGGCACTTCACTTCATCCTTGTTTTGCTGAGAAAACAGTCCAGTCAATGGGTTTCTTGGCTCAGTGGCAGGAACTGAGGATTTTAGACCCGCCTCCTGCCCTCTGGACCATTGCCCTACACTGCTGCCCCGCCCACCTACCTTCCCTCAGCCAGGCCAAGGACTTCTCCCTGTGCCGGAAGCCCTTTAATGACTGCTGGTGTCTGATAAGTATACAGAACTGCCACTTTGGAGGCTGCCTGGGGGAAGGCTTCTCCTCCCTTAAATCCCCAAAGATGCTCCGGAAGTGCTGTTCAGACCAAGACCTTGAGGCAGGGGGTGGGTAACCAAGTGCTGGAAATGACCCCAGCTTTTTGGGGTTATGGGAAGCTGGGTATGAGCACAAGACACCCTAGAGGATGCCTTTTCCCCAATCCAGCTCCCTGCTTCCTCCAGCCCAAAGGAAGAGTGGTGGGAGGCCAGGAACCTTGTCTGGGGAAAAGGAATGTGCAGTGTGAAGCACAGAGGTTTTACAGGACTGCATTACTGTCAAGAAGTCTGCTCTTCTCCAAGTGCAGAGAGGGAGGGACTTGCCCCACAACCAGGACTGTGACTGCTCCCCTACTGGTCCCCTAAGTGATTGGTTGGAATGGTGGCTGGTCAGCCTGACTACCCTGGATCTCCTGGAGACTGAAGAAGGCAGTAGGAAAATGTGGCTCTCACTTCCCCCACCAACCTGTGGCCTCCCAGAGCCCTCCCTCAGGTTACCCAGGTTTTCCCGGGGCCCCTACAGCACTAGCCTGGGAATAGACACTGCCCACCTTAACCTGCTCCTTCCCTTCTTCCAGGGCAAGAAGAGAAGCAGACGTTCAGAAAATAATTTAATAGGGAAATAATGATACTCTCCACACAGGCCTATGGCAGGGCAAACAGATGACTCTTGCCCCAAAGAGGCACTGAAAGGCGGAAGGGTAAAATCAGTAACCCCCTCTCAGCTTTAAAAAGAAACCCCCAAACACCACCATGTGTGTACATTCTTCTCCAGATGAAAGTTATTTTGTCTTCCTAAAAGCCCACATTGGGGACTGAGGAGGTATTAGCAAGCCTGTTAGAAAGATGGGGAGACCCACGCCTACCAAGGGGAAGGCGCTTGCCTGGGGCACATGTAGCAGCCATGTCAGACCTAGAAGCAGGTTTCCTGGGCTGCCAGGTCCCTTAAACCTGAGGGGTCAGGCAGCTCCTAGGCCCCCCCATCACAGGCCAGGACCAGCTCTGTGGCAAGGAGGGAGTGTTCTCCAAAGAGGGACTGAGGCAGGAACGATGATGACTAAGGACTCCCCCGCTGGTACCCCTGGGCCAGGGTAAGAACAAGGCATAGGTTTCTTCAGTTTGCCCCGCCCCACAAAGCATATTATGTTCATGCTTGAAGGATTATCTTAAAACACCAAAAGGGTAGCCAGAAGTCAGGTTCCAGGAAGACCAGTGAGTTCTGTGCAGCTGAGTGCAGACTGTGAAGTGGGTGGTCCGAGCGGTCTTGGAGTGCTCGGTCCTTTGCAAGGATGGAGGTGAGTTGGAGTTAAGGCTCCCAGGAAGAACAAGAGTAGGCACAGGGCATAGCTACCCCTTGCCCTCTTCTCAGAGCAAAAATGGAAGCTTTGATGCCCCCAAATGGACAGGCTCAGGGCCTAGCAACCACCAACTAACCAAAGTCACATAAAAAAACAAAGAAAAAACCCTCTTCTCCCCTGTCCCTCCACACCCCAGCCAGGCCCAATGCTCCTAGCACACACCTGGGTCAGGCTATCGCTCTTTGGAGAGTAGAGAGTATCCTGGGAGTGCTGGGGACCCTGGAATATGGAGGATCTGAGGTGCCTATCCAAAGGCTGCTATGCCAGAATACAGGTCACAGAATTCTGGACATCAGCATGAGTGTGTGTAGCCCCAACTCCAGGTGGCCTGTGGTCTGTCTAGTCATTCTTCTGGGGTCACTGCAGGGTGCAAGCTGTGGAAGGAGAAAGGGGAGGATCAGGGTCAGGTCTCTGGCAAAAAAGGCAGAATCCAGGGCTTCCCCTAGCTCTCACCCCCCTTAAATGGAGGGTAGGACCCCAGGGCAGGACTCACAGCTCCGAACAGACTCTGACAGACCTTCCTTGTCCAGGGTCTCGGGTTCCCAGCGAGATTCCCGTATCTGTGGAACATAAAGGCAGCACAAGGGGTGACGGGAAACCAGGGGCAGGTATAGTAGCCACACCAACAGCTGCTGAGCAACCGAGAGTGACAGAGACAGCGATGGAGAGGCCTTTGGATGGAGACCAGAGAGGGAGACATACACAAGGGAGTAGGAGACAGCCAGCCATGGCAGAGAGGAGAATCCACACAGGCTCACCCCAACAGGGCCCATGTGCCCACCTTGACCTGCTCCTTCAGGTATTCAGCTCGAGCCATGAGGTTCTGAACCTGCCAAGGGGAGGGCATGCTTATGGGTTTGGGGGAGGAGGGGCCTTCAGAGTAAGCTCCTCCTCACTCTTGCTGCTCTCCAGAACCCTCTATCCCATCAGAACAACTCCCCTCTGAGTCTCCATGAAGCCTTCCTGACTGAAGCAGCTTAGCCAACTTTCTGCTGCTGGGTCCTCAGACTTTCCCTGTCCCATTGTCCTGACCTGAGCACCTGAGCCTGATGGAACGCATGGGACCACCAACATATCAGGTCTGTGAGGTCTGACTCCCAGACTTGGAACACCCCAAGGGAACCCGAGGTCTCCCTGATAGAAACAGCGTCAAATGGGAAGATGAAGCCCCCCAACCCTCCCAACCCCAGTGAGTACCTCAGTGTGAAGTAGCTCCCGCCTACGGCCTGGGGGCTCCGCTGTAAAGAGAGGGAGGGCACATGGTAAGGATAGGCCAGCAGGGGCTCAGGGAGTGTGGTGATAGGGACCTCACCTGCCAGCAGCAGCAGCAGCTCCCCCAGGCTGTGCTGGTACAGGTCCAGAGCATCCTGCTCCCCACCAACTTCCTCCTCCTGCAGCCACAGGGACACCAGGTCACTTAGGATCATGACCTTAGATTCCTCCCTGCCCCACCTAGACCCCTCCTGCTGGGTACAAACCTTGGCCATGGCAGCTGAAGCCACTTTCAGGGCAGCCAGGAGGCGTGGTTTGTCCCGGGCCATCTCTGGGGTGAGGGACAAAGGCTCAGGGTGAAGTGAGCAGCCTGTTTTATTTCTTTGTCTCAGGTAACCAACCAATCTGCCTCCCCCTCAGGCTGAAGGGAAGTTGCTAATGGCACGATGGCCAGTCAGGAGCTGGGCCTACCTCTGAGCAGGTCTTGTGCAGAAGCCCCCTGCCTCAGCAGAGCCCGACTGGAGGAGGATACAATAGTCTTAAGCTCTTCAGCCCGGGAAACATACTGCCCCACCTGCAGGGGCACGACAGGATGAGGAGGCGCTGTCCCACCCTCCTCCCTCACCAGCACCCACCTCCGATTTCTCCCTCTAGGTCCTTGGTGAATGTTCCAAGCTGTAACATCGGGATCAACTGAGGCTGACCTGAACCCTTCCCAAGACAGGAAGTCCCAGTTCTAAGGGAGCCAGTCCCTGGTGGCCCCCAGATCCCTCACCCATTTCCTCCAGGGGACTCACTCACCCACCTTTGCCTTAATTGCCTCCTTCCGTTGGGCGTCCACTTCATCTGCAAAAAGTGGGAGTACATAATAGAAGTCATAGATAGGGGGACCCCTGCCCCACACCAAACCCTCTGGAACCCCCAAAAGCACTAAGTTCCAGATTTACCCTCTGTCTTGTTTCCCACAAAATTCCGGATGGGGAGCTGCTTCTGGAATCCATCCACTGCAGCTATAGCTGACCTACCCTTGCTGCACCCAGGACACTAGGCACTCACAGTGCAGGGCAGGCACGAAGAAGTCCAAAGCCTTGCAGTAGAGAGACAGAGCAGCCGCAGCATCCCCCTCCTGGTCCTTCTTTACAGCCTGCACCACCAGGGCAGTCTGGGGGACAGGCAGATCAGGAGTCATGCCCACCCTCTGCTCATCACAAAGGGGGAAGAGCAGATCCCCCAAGCCCACCCTCTGACCCCTGTGGGGCAAGGCACCTATTCACCACCAAAAGGCATAAATGAAACCCCTAACCTGCCCTCACTCCAGCCCATCCCCGTTGGCTGCTCACTGCTCGTGCCAGGCTCTCCCCACTAGGCATGTGTTCCAGGTCCACCCAGGGGTGGGTAAAGAACTCCTGGAAGGAGATGCGACGTCCAGGGTCCCTCTCCAAGAGCCGCTGCAGCAGGTCCCGGCAGTCTTGGGAGAGCGGAGGCCGCAGGGGGAGCTGTGGGGAAAGCAGGGGGTGGGCAAGGGACAGGTCACACTGGGCTTCCAGCACCTTGGCCCCCACGCTGTCCTAGGATGCCCCAGAGGTACATGTTTGACAAGCAGAGAATCTGAGGGCCAGGAGGAAGAGTGATAAGTCAGGGCAATGGAGCCAGTGAAGAGCCAAGCCTCCTGCCCCAGGTTCCTGCCCATGCCCTCATTGGAGCCCTGAGCTGTCACAGAACCCTAGTTTGAGTTCTTTTCCACTCCTTGGATTATGCTCCTGGAAGATTGGGCCTGGGTCTGCACAACTATCTGTGGATCTGGGTCCCTGGAACTGAATGGAGCTTCAAGAATGCCCAGCACCACAAAGTAGCCTTGAGCCCACATCCTGGTCTGCAAAGGGGGCTGTGAGGTCTCCAACTTCAGGGCCCTGACTTCCTCTGCCCCCCAAGGGCTGCGAGGCCCTGAAGGACCCACCTCAATAACCCAGTTACTCCGGATCTTCTCTTCCAGCTCTGTAAACGATCTGGAGGCAAAAGGGGGCTGCCCGAAGAGAGCTTCTGTGGAGGGAGGCAGAGGGCAGGCTGGGAAGGGACAGAGTCCAGCCGGGCTCACTTCTGGGAGGGCCTCAGAGCAGGGGCCCCAGGCCAGTAGAGTCAGCCTTCTTGTTAGAGCCCTTCAGGAATGGCTAGAGAGGCCTTGCCTGAGGACACACAGTGCAGGACTCAGGGTAAGGGAAGGGGACAGAGTTCTCACCATACAGGATGACCCCCACGGACCAGAGGTCCACACGGGCGTCGTACTGCCGCTGACACACCATCTCTGGGGCCATGTAGAGGGGGGAGCCACGGAGCACATGCTTCTCATCCCATGGAGACATGTGCTGTGCGAAGCCGAAGTCTGCAGGCAAGTACCAGACAGTAGGGCTCAAATTCCAGCTGCTTCTGCTCTCGGCATTTGGAGCCTCACCCTGAACTCCAGCACAGGGCTCCTCCCCACCTTCGGGACTCACCAAGATCAATCCTACTTCCCAGCCTTTGCTCATTATTAACCTGAAATACCCTCTTACATCTTCCTCAGGCACCTTTTTCCAGGAAGCGCCCCTTGCTCATATCAGCTATGAGGATAATGGCCCACTAGATGTTAGCACCCACCCTCAATGTCCCACCAAGCTCAGGTTATACCACACTCCCTGGCCTCCAGCCTCAATTCTTCTCCAAATCATTATCAGGGGCCACAACTACCCCTCCCCCACCTCACACCTCCAACACTGCCGCAGACTGATCACAGTTTTGAGCTCATATCCTGGTGACAGATCAAATCCTGACCCTGGTCATACACTGACTCTTGATCCTAAACCCAACAATTACCCTGCTGGAGTCGAGCGTGGGTAGCACTACCTTTTTTTGATGGGGCCTGGCCCTGGATCTCTCGCCCTGTCACTGTTTAATGACTCCATTGAACCATGAGAACCAGGGCTGCTGAGTGCACGCCCACCCTCTTAACCTCATCCCTTAGACTCATACCTGCCAGTTTAAGGTGGGGCTTCTCCAAGGAGCTCAGCAAAATGTTCTGTGGCTTCAGATCCAGGTGAGATATGTTCCGTTCATGCAGAAACTGCAGGGCACTAGCTGGGGAGTAGGACACATGCAGAGAAACAGGTCAGAGGAGCCCATCTCCTATCTGCCTCTAGCCTCCCAAGCTTACATCTGCTTCTTCAAGCGTGCACAAACCCAGTTCTGGCCTGGCTAGTCTACTGAATGCTTTACCTACAAGTACCAGGTTCCTGCCACTTCTAAGAATCTAACCCCCACTCCCATCCCAAGGGCCCTCCTTCCTTCCTTGGGCCCCTTTACAAGCCTCCCCTCCTCCTAGAAGCCTCCCTGGATGCCCCATCCCTTCAGGCTTTTGTTTTCTTTTGGAAAAGCACTACCCACTGGAATGCTCTACAAGGTCCTTATATTATAATTCACATGTAGAGAACCTGGACTCCTCACAGATGGGGGTTCCTCCTTCTATCTCTCTCATAGCATCCTTAAACCAGGAACAGACATGTGGCAAAAATGGGCCCTAAAAATCCAAACTGGGAAAGGAGGCAACTAAGAGTGCAGGGGCTCTAAGCCTGGAGCAGGAGTACAGCGGGAAGACAGAGATCATGGGAAGGGTCAGGCAGGGTCAGAGGCTTTTACCCAACTGCTGCATGAAGACACGAGCCACCTTCTCTGGAAGAATCCGGCGGGTGTGGATGAAGCGAGACAGGTCACCTCCTGCACAAAACTCCATGATGAGGTAGATGTTGTCACTGTTCCACTATAATTAGGGGCAGAGAGGCAGCTTCAAGAAAGTGTGCCTTCTCCAGCTCCCTTTGGGGGTGTCCCCACCCCAGGCCTGCACCTGAAAGTCTTTTAGCTGCACGATGTGGGGGTGTTGAATGCCCTTGAGAATCTCAATTTCTGTCAGGAGGTTTTCCACAGACGCCTTGTTCAGACTTTTCTTGGCCACGCACTTTATGGCTACCACCTGTCGAGTGTCCTTCTGCAGAGACAGATTTGAAGGCTCTGCCTTGAGGGATCCACGGTCCACGTCTGGCCAGAAAGGCTCTAGTTCTCTCTGCCCCTTTCCCCATCAGTGGGCCTACCCACTCACACCAGCATCCAGGATTCCCAGCTTCCCCTTCTCAGGCCAATGAAGCTCCCCTGATTCTGGAATCCTGGCCTTTCCACCAGCCCCGTGTTCTCCAACCCTCTGCTCCATGAGCCCTCTCATTGTCTTCCAGAGTGTGCCCTGCTTAGGCATGTCATTCAGTATTCTAGAACTTCCCAGTCTGTTTCCTAAGGGGATCCAGCTTTCCAGAACCCTGTCCCAGACTCTCAGCCCACCAGGTATCCTCCCAGTTTTGAGCTTATTCTTCAGCACTGACAAGAAGCTCCACCCAGGTCCTCACCTGCCCCTCCAACAAAACAGGGGTGTGTGTACGTGTTTGTTTTTAAGATCTAACGATGGCAGTCAGCTCCCACCTCGTCTACTGAAGGTCAAATTGGGACGTGGCAGGCCGAGGGCACCTAACTGCTTTCACGCTGTCTCTAAACTCTCCTTACCTTCCCGGCCCGGCACCCACCTGGGCTCGCTCAGGATCTGGCGGGCACAGGGCCAGACCCTCAGAAGTTCTCGTGCTGCGAGTCTGGCCCCGCCCTGTCCCGCCCCGCACCCACCTTGGCGTAGGCCTTGTACACCGTGGCGTACGTGCCACTGCCCAGGCGCTCGGTGAGAATGAAATCGTCGAGCCGCGGGGGAGCCCAGGCAGGCCCCGCCATCCTGGCCGCCTCCGGCCGGCCACCAGGCGCTTCCTGCTTCCAGGCGCGGGTTCCGGTCAGGAGCTAAACCGGAAGAGCGCGCAGCGGCGGGGCCCGACTCCACTCTGTCCTCAGCGCCACCTGCCGGAAGTGCAGCGCCCACCTCCTCTCGCCCCTACGCTCCGCCCTCTCTAGGTGCTCCAGGTCCTGCTCTGAGCGCCTCCTGCGCCTCCACGCGCACCCGAAATCACATGATCTTCCAGTAACTATAAGATCCATCTGGACATACTGAGGCCCACGCGGACCGAACGGGCGAAAGAGGCCAGCCCAGGTCACAGGCGAATGCCATCTAAACTCAGATAGCCTCCTAGAGATCCCCTACGTGAGGAGCAAGAAGGGAGGAGCCTGGCAGAGCAAATGTGTGCGGTAGCGGGGAGAGTCAAAGGCCCCTCCCCGCAAGACCATTAGCTCTGAAAGGGGAAGTACTGAGACAAGAAAGTATCATAGAAGAGGCCAATAGTCATCTCAGGAAAAGGCTCATCCCCAGGTCTTCGCCTGTCACAATCCAGCCAGGGAGCAGGGTGGCCAGATGCAGCATCTTGACTGTCCTCTCTCACCTATCACTGGAGTGCCTCAACCCCTACCCCTGTGGGCCACCCCCATTCTCCCAAGTCCAGCAGACATTAGGACTAGCGTTGTCTGAATGTGTCTTTTTATTTAAGCACAAAATTGAGACATAACATATACATTTGTACATGGAGAAAAAATACCAGAAAGGAGTTTACAAAACCTTGGTCACTGCCATTATTCAGTGGCTCTGGGGCAGAGTGGACTGGCAGCTTCATTGCTGCTACTGGGTTGGCGAGCTTTTTTGAGAACTCCCCTCAGTCCACATACCCACTCCTATAGGTTCTGGAGGACAGGGGTGCAGGTGTTAACCGTGGACGCCTAGGTGCTCATCACAGTGACACACTTCCTGGGGAATCCCCAGAACCAGTGAAAGATGACCTAGACTCTTTTTGGGGTATTATGGAGGAATCCTGGAGGATTAGTCTGGAACCCTCAAAAAGGGGGCTCATTAGTCTAGCTGGGAGGTGCAGCTCTGACCTGATATACCCTGTCCTCCTGAAGAGTCATACAAGCTAGATATTGCTGATGTGGGGTGCAGAGTGGGTAGAATCTGGCTGAGGCAAAATGCAACTGTCCCCCAGGAAGAAAAGAAATCAAAAGAAACAGGAACAAACAACCCACGTCAGGACAGTAAGATCCCCGCCCTCCTCCAAGAAGACCGCTAAAGGCTGGGTGGGACAACTCGGGCTGTCCTCTGTCCCTCCCCATCCCCATATCCCAACAAACCCCATTGCACATTCGGTAAGTCTAAAGAGGGAAGGACTCAGGGAGGGCCCCAGAGAGCACAAGGTACTGTGCACATCAGGAGGGTGCAGGGGACCAAAAGAGCTTTGCATCTGTTTGTGAGAAACATGAGGCAGGGAAGAGGCTGGGGAACCAGGCCAGAGGCTCTGGAAGCCAGGAGACCTGTCCACAGTGATCTGGGGAACAGAGCTGTCCACCAGCCCAGACTGTGGATCATCTAAAGAGGAGCACTTGGGAAGGTACCCCAGCCAGGGCAGGAAGGGAGGGCAGGGCTGTGGAAGCCATAGGCTGAGTCTGTGGAGCCAGATTCAGGCCACGCTGCTTGGGGAGTGGAGGCCCAGGACCCTGATGGAAATACAACTCCAGCTGGGGTGCCCAGGTCAGCTGGTGATCCCGTGTGTGTGTGTGTGTGTGTGTGTGTGTGTGTGTGTGTGTGTGTGTGTAAGTGTGTGTGTGTAAGAGAACTTCAGTACCACTGCTTCCAGAGAGAAAAGAATCCTACCAAACCACCACCTGAGAAAGAAAGGCAGCTTTGTTTTTTTTCTTTTCTCTTATGTAAAAAAAAGTCCCTGTCTCCCCCTCCCCTTCCCTTGGGTAAGAAGGGAGAACTGGTCACTGTGGAAGAAGGAAGAGCCATGGCAAGACCCTCCTGGGTCTGTGCTGGGAATAAGCACTGCTTAAGGCACCCATGGGATATGCAGTTCAGAAGGCACGTGAGAGAAAAGGCTGGGGCAGGAGGAACGTCAGGAGGACTAATTCCCCTGGAAGGCTCCTCGGGCTGCAGACGAGGCAGCACTGCGGAACGTCCTGTTGCTGAAGATGCCCTGGGAAAACTCCTCTTGGGCCTGCTGGAAGCTGGCCCCCGTCCGACGATACAGGGAGTGCACCTGGGGAAAGAGGTTGTGGTGACAGAGGCCCGCCCTGTGGGCCCACAAGGAACCCAAGCTCACCTAACCCCTCACCCAGAACCTTGGAGAAAGCTGCTGGATCTTTAAGGACCCAGGAGGCCCAGCTGGTGAAGTGATGAACACCCCCATGGTGAAGGTAGAGAAATGCCTGCTTTCTTGGGTTCACTGTTGGCCCAGCACCCACCACTTACCCGCTTCAAGAGGAAGAGTGAGAGCACAGCACAGAGGGTGAAGAAGCCAGCCGCCACCATCATGATGATTGACACAGCCAAGTCTTGCTTCAGTGTAGACAGGGCTGCAATCCAACCACTGCAAAGGGAAGAGGAGCCCAGAGAGGGCACATTGGGAGTGGGCCCCAGAGGCATCCAAAAGAGGCTCTTCCTTAAGTACCCACTGTGTGCTGACCACCACCCAGGCATCCCCCTCCCTGTAGCACAGAGCTCTGTGGTCCAGAAGACTTTGGCCTGTGAGAGGCCAGGCTTCTGTGAAGGGCAGCAGGCCCCACAATGCCCATGGGGAATCCCTGAGGTCTGGAAGGATGTGGCTGCTGCCCTCACAGTCAGGAACACCACTGGGTACCACATTTTACTGCTGCTTTGGGGGCTGGGGACACATGGAAGGTCTGACTGTTCCCTCCTGAGGGCCCACCCTCTGGAAAGGAGAACTACTGGCCAACCTATTGCATTCATCCTGTCACCTCAGCTCTTCCCACTGGAGCTCAGGTACAGCCCCTCCAGTCAGCCATGTCTCCTTCCTCATACTTCATGAGTTAAAAACTTACTACAAAGCAATAGTTCTCAAAACAATGTGGTACTGGCATAAGAAGAGACGTATATGACATATACAGAAATGAGTGGGATAGAATTAAGAGTCTAGAAATAAATCCATATATCCATTGTCAACTTGTTTTCACAAAGGTGCCAAGACCACTGAATGAGGAAAGAATGGTCTCTTCAATAAATGGTGCTGGGACAACAGAATATCCACAGGCAAAACAATTAAGTTGGACTCTTACTTTAACCACACATGAAAATTAACTCAAAGTGGATCAATGACTTAATAATAACTCGAACTATATAAACCTCTTAGAAGAAAACAGAGGTTACTCTTTATGACCTTGGATTTGATAATAGTTCTTAAATATGATACCCAAAGCATATGCAACAAAAGATAAACTGGACTTCATCAAAATTAACAACTTCTGTATATCAAAAGATACTATCAAGAATGAAAGAACAACAAACAGAATGGAAAAAAACTTGTAAATTACATATCTAATAAGAAACTTGTTTCCAGAATATATAAAGAACTCAACAATAAAAAGACAGCCTAAATACTGAATTAGCAAAGGACTTCAATAGACAGTTCTCCAAATAAGGTACAAAATGGCCAACAAACACATAAAAGATAACTCAATCAGAAAATGCCATTCAAAAAGCACAATGAGATATCGTACCTCTAAGTTGGCTAAAATAGAAAAAAGGAAAAAAAAGCAGAAAAAAACAAGTGTTGGCAAGGATATGAACAAACTGGAACCCTCACATATTGATATTGGGAATATAAAATGGCCACTAGGGGAAAAAATTGAGCAGTTACTCAATAAATTACACATAGAATTACCATGTGACCCAGCAATTCCGCCCTTGGATTAAAAACCCAAAAGAACTGAAAACAGGTACTAAAAAACATGTATACAAATGTTTGTAGCAGCACTATTCAAAACAGCAAAAGGTAGAAACAACCCAAATCCCTATCAACACATAAGTAAATGAACAAAATGCAGTATATCCATACAACGGGAGAGTATTCGGCTATAAAAAGGAATAAAGTACTGATATATGCTACCACATGAACCTGGAATCATGCTGAAAGAAGCTAGACACAAAAAGCCACATGTTGTATTATTCCATTTATATGATATGTCCAGAATGAACAGATCCAGAGAGACAGAAAGCAGTTAATGGTTGCCAGGGGCTCAGGGGAGGAGGAGATGAGTGACTACTTAATGAGTATAGAGTTTCCTTTTGGGGTGATATTGTCCTGGAACTAGATAGTGGTAGTGATTGCACAACACTGTGAATATACTAAATGCCATTGAATTGTATACTTTAAAATGGTTTAAGTAGTAAATAAAATGACGAATTTTACGTTATGTATATTTTACAGTCAAAAACAAAGGGTGGGGGGCAAATTATATCCACCAACCCGTGGCTGTCATGAAGCAAGGATAAGAAAGGCATTGAGAGACAGAGCTCATGCAGGTAGGCCTAGGCAGAGTAGTGAGGGGTAGAGTCAGGACCAGAAATCAAGTCTTCTGACTCCCTGAGTCCCGGATACAAACAGCAGTTATTAATTACAGCCTTTCTACCAGGATCTCACTTAGGGTATCAAGTAATGAAACTGGGTCACCAAACAAAGAGAAAAGGGTCAGATTAGGAACAAGAAGTAAGAGGGATGGGAGGGGAGCATTCACTTGCTCCAAGTTTGAAGTGAGTCAGCCCCCTCTCTACTGTTCTGAACTTGCCAGCTCCACTGGAGGGAGGGGACCAAAACAGTGTACCTCTTCTGGGCTCAGGCTTTTAGCCAAGTTCCAGCCTGACCTTTCTGTAATATTCCCTATGCACTGAGGCAGAAGGGAAAACATCAGCCATCAGCTTTTCTTTTTGAGACTAATTTTTAGTAGAAGACTGCAGCACCCAGGAAACTCAAACCAGCTATATGCTCAAAGAAAGCAGCTAGAGGAGCCCATCCAAGAGAGGCTAGGGTTCTATTGCCTGAGGTTATAGGGCCTCTAAAAAAACGGGTCTGCAAAGACAAGAGCATCCACCAACAGCTGCTTAAACCCAAGGGCTTGTCTGGGACCTGTGGAAGTAGCACCAGCCTCCAGGAGGATGTGACAAGAGAAAACGAAGAGGCTGAAATCCAGTGCAGGACACAGCCCAAGTAGCCTGAGGATTCAGACCAAGTTCACCCACAACACCCCAGAAAGTGGCAAGCAAGGCAAGATAGTGAGTAGCTACCGGTGAAGAACTGGAGAGGGGCCCGAAGGTAGATCCAAGCTGGCCCACTGCTCCCCTTGGCATTGTTGAAGAGGGGTCATCTGCAGGGGCTCTATGGGCCTGGGAATTAGGGTGAGAGAGGCCTCACCTCACCTCCAAAGCATAGTTCCCTCTGTACTGTCCCAGGTCTCACCTGTCCCCGAGGTTAGGGATGCCAACCAACTGGATGACATAAATTCCTATTTGACAAAAAAAAATGAAGAAGAACACGAAGAAGCTGAAAGAGTTGTCGGACCTGTGGAAAGAGAGAGAAATCAGAAGTCACAAGAGGGCTTGGGACTCGTTCCTCAGCATTCCACACTTAGTCTGACATTTCTCCTTACTAGAAGCCAGGATGCAGGGTGGGAGAGTAGAGAGAGCTCCCGGGGACCAGCCACGCTGCCTACAAGGACACACACAGAGAGAGCCCTCCCCCCCCCCCCACCACCACTATAATCATAAAGGGCTTGCCTTTCACTGCCTTCCAATTTAAGGAGTCAATGCTTAACCCCTTCCTCAAAGAGCTAATAATAAATTTGCTTACCCAAAGGACAATATAGAGCTTAACAATCCATCTCCTAGAGTACTTATTTGTATTTCATAACAGGGAAGAAAACCTAAGTCAAATGTATAAACCTCTAATAATAAAACTGTATGCCTGGGTGGCAGAAAAGGTATTTGGGGAGTAGAAAACACTAAACACAACTGGTGTTTTGAGTACCTCCACCTCCATGTCCTTGAGAGCCAGAATACAGTGAGGGTTCAGGTCCTGCCTGCTGAGTGCATGGTGGGGTGCGGGTTCAGCCACTACCCTGCCCATTCTTCCTGGGGCCTGCTCAGCTCCCAGCCCTGAAAGCATCAGCTCTGAGGCACAATTCCAAAAGCCCTAGGCATCTATTAAGTGGATTCATTAATATCTGCAGGATCTATTCTAAGTCAACTAGTCAAATAATGGTACTCAGAGATGCTCAAGAGTTACTTGGGAGGTCAGGGAGGAGCATAAGTGAGCCATTGAGAGCATGTATCAGAGTCCAACTATCAGAGAAGCATACCCTAGAGCCTCAAAAGGGAGCTAAGGAAAACCCCTCCCTCTTCCCAGTGACTGAAATCCTACTACACTAGGCAGACTGGGCACAGTGGGAGGGCAAGTAAAACTCCTGCTCCCCTCTCTAGGTCTCCTGTCCTGATCCAACAACAGGGCCCAGAACATACCTCAGTTACAACTGAGGAGACTGGCTCCTGATCCCCACCTGCTCTGGTTGTGGGTGGGAATGGGAAATGAATTTCTATTCTATTCTGCCAATTCATGGCCCTTGGCTATAACTGGAGATGCCTCCATAAATTCACCACCTGCCCCTGCCCCACTCACCTGAAGGCCTTATAGATGGGTCGGTACCAACAAAGGAAGGCACAGGGGGTGAAGATAACAAACCATAGGATTGAGAGGCCAAAGTCCACTCCCTTGCTGCTGTCGATTAAGAACCAGGCCAGGCAGGCAAGTAAGTTTAGAAACAGAGTCACTGAATGCACTGAGGAAAGGGAGGGGAGAGAGACATGAGCTGGTGTCAAGGTGGCTGAAGGGTTCCCCAACATGGCAAACCACCCCTGGAGAGGAGATGAGGTCTGTGCTGTAACAGCAGCTGCAGCAAGGGTAGAAGACCTCCATCTGTACCTAGGCAGGGTTAGCTCTCATTCTTTCTTTTGTAGCAGCTCAAAACCAGGGATCAAACCAAGCTCCTAAGAGGTGATGGGATGGCCCAGGTATTTGAGGGGTGGTGGCGGAGGGGTGCAAGACTCAAAGACTGATCCTTGGGAAATGAAGTCTTTCTCTCAGCAACTCTTTTCCCTGGCCCTGGATGACCCAGAGGAGAGCAACAGGGAGTCTTTCATCCTCATACCTAGGAGCCCAAGGGTCTGTGGGGACGGGAGCTCTGCAACGAGCTCTGAAGAAACTCAGAAGCCTCCAACTACTCCCACCCACTTGATGCTTGGTTTGGCTGGCCCTTGAGGGGAGGTTCTCAGGACAAGGAACAGACTGTGGAGAGCCAATTATCCCTCCCAGCCTGGCCAGCACTGCAGAAGGCTGAAGTCTGCCAAGAAGAAGCAGCCAGAGCACAGCTTGGACTCTGGAGACACACTCCATTTTGCCCTTAAGCTCAAAGGGGCAGGAGCTGGACTCACACATCCAGAGATAGTAGAGCATCTTGCATATTCGCTGGTAGTCAGCAGGGATCTCTGTAGAGAAATCCTGATAGAAGCAGGGCTTGACGGGGCACCACAACGGTAGGGGAGGCCAGTTGTTCTCTCTCACTGTGTGGAAAGAAATGACGAGATGAGGCCCAGTTTCAGCACGCACCAGCCCTGTATGGGGCCAGACCAGGGCTCCCAAGGGCTGCCAGAGGCAGAGCTCAGGGTCTTCACAGGTATGGAGATGGGAAAAGGATGATGGGACACAAATACCTACAAGCTCGCTCGGAGATAATGGACCCCAAATGCACTGAGAAACACAGAGCTAAACAGCCTAAGTGATTATTTTTATGAAAAACAGTCCATAAGCAAGGAATCGTGAAACTGGTGCCCCAACTCTATCAAAAAAATTTAGAGCTGGGAAGGAGTGCAGCAATAATCTATACCCATTAGGATTGCACTGCAGGTCTCCTGACTTCCATGTTACTGCTCTCCCTAGGACCAGCACCATTCTAAGATGATCAAGAGCTCAGTGAAAGTCTAAAGCTGCCCCAGGAAAAAACAGGCTCAGGGAATCCTCCTGCACCAGGCCTTGCAGCCCAGGGCCCTCACCATGTAAGTTTGCCACAGTGTTCTGCAGCTCCCGCTCCTTGCGTTCCAATTCAGCTGCTTTCCTGTCCAGTTCTTCCTGCTGCCGTAGCAGGCTTGCCTGGGCTGCAGAGGCCACAGCCTGGGGCAAAAAGGAGAAATGGGAGTCAGCCAGACAGGAGACAGAGGGACCATGTCAGCCAGAACAGGAATTCAGAGGGGCCATGCTCCACGCAGGGAAAGTCAACCGGGAGTCCCAGAGAGGTCCCTGAGACCACTACAGAAAGGCCATGGTGTCCTGTCCCCTACTGCCCCTACACCACCTCTGGCCCCTCTGCCATTACCAGTGCTCTTCTCTCCCCTTCACTGCGAAGCTTGAAATAGAAAAACCATCCCCCATATTGGAGTCTAGGCAACTTCAGTTATAGTGACCTCTGGGGTAATAGCAAAGGGAAAAAGGCCTCACAAGAGACTGCCCTACAGCCAGGAACCCAGAGACCAAAGCCTCGTTTCAAGAGCCAAGAGGTGAGGTGTGTAAAGGGAAACAGTGTAAACCTGCTAGCAGTGAGTGGGGAGGGGAAGCACTTGAGGGCAGACTGTGTACCTGGAGCCTGAGAGATCTATATTTAAGTACCTCCTCGTGCTCCACTCCCAGGAGCTGCCCCTTGAGATACACCTGAACTGTGACTGGTTTACACCCCAGGACAGCCCCTAAAGGTTGGCCCTCCTCTGCCTGGCTTTCGTGGTGTGCAGAGTCCAAGCTTTATTCCCTCTCCAGGCAGAGCAAGGCCTCTGAGTGAGGTAGCTAGAGGACTCTACGTGAGGCTGAGCCAAGTTGGGCCCAGAGTTCCAGCCAGTGGCCCTGCTCCAACTGGGTACTGCAGTTGGGGCCCAGTTCCTCCTCAAGTCTGCAGTCCTTTTTAGGAAGCAAAGATCAAACTGGTCATCTTACAGGGTGACAAGACAGGCATACATGTCCATACATACGTGTGTGCGTGCTTCCTACCCGCCCCCGCCCCGCCCCCACCTCTCCTCTTCAATAAGAGTTCTCCAAAGAGCTAAGGCTGCCTTCAGGAGGTAAGTTTCAGGTACTGGGGGTAGCAGGACCAGAATTAATCATGCTGAGGGTCTTAGCCTCCTCTCCTCAAGTCTGACTTCAGCTGAGCAGGACCCAGGTCCCTACAACCCATCACCTAGCTGAACAAGAAAGTCTCCTCTGCCTCTGAGCCTTGCCTTATAGGATTCCAGGGCCATGGGTGGGACCCAGGATCCCAGGACTCCAGGCAGGGGCAGCACATTCAGACTAAGTCTGGCCAGACAAAGGAAGTAGCCTGGGGCCCACTAGAGTCCAAAGCCCAGCCTGGGCAGGCTCCAGGTGCCTTGCCCTCACTCTCACTCATCTACACTTTGCCTACCTTTGGAAGCTTTCGCATGTAGCTGTCTCTGAGAATACTATCTCCTCCTAGTAGCATCTGCCTCTCTGAGAGCTCGCTCACTGCCAGGAATCTGGTAGGTAGAAACTTGCTGGCCTGTCTAAGCAGGAGCTGCAACATACAACTCCACTGTGGGTCACGCTCACCAAGGGCAGCGAGGAGCATGGGGCGGGGTAGTGGGGCTGGGGGAAGAAAGTCGGGCACAAAGTAGACAAGATTCACAGTATTTGGTGAAGGGACAAAGGAAAATAGGAAGGAAGCAAGAATAAATTAGGTTTAAAAAAAGATAGATTCTGGGCCCTGAGTAAGAGAGAACAAACCAAAGACCCCAGGAGGGTCTAGAATGGCATGACAGGGGCAAAGTTCTGTCTGAAGACACCCAGGAGCCCAGCTTGGTGTGTAGGGCTTATTCTTTGGTGCTAGCAGTGGGGTAGGGGTGAGGGTATAGGTGAGCAGATCCTCCGCGTGCAAGTGACCAACTCCAAAGAGATTATCAAGAAGGCCCTTGAAAAGGATCCAGGAATTAAGGCTCTCTGCCCACCCCCCAATCTCAGGACACAGCTACTGGTCTGGGCGCTTCCCTTTCTAGAAAGGAGAGGCAAAAAGGATCTTTGTCAACAGTACCTGGGGGGTTGGCTGGGTTGGTTCCACTGAGGGCTGAAGGACTGCTGGCTGCGAGGGCCCAGGGAGCTGGGTGACAGGAACCGTTGTGGCTGCATTTGTCTACATGGGACAGATCAAAGGAATGAGGTGAGTGGACTCCAACAGTTGATCATGTGGAAGCAAACCCACAGCAGGATGAGTGATGGGCCTCTGCCTTGAGGGGTACTCCCTCTATGCCTCCCTCTACAGCTTCTCAGCCAACAAGCCTCAGGCTCTGGGAAATGTGATGCCTAACCCAGTATCTCTGGCCTTTTTGGATCCAGAGCTTCTGGTACTGCCCTACTTCCTTCAGGGAGGGGCCCAGATTGTGGACCCCAAGTGGAGGACTGGTGACTTCCTCATCCTACTGCCACCACGCAAGTTCACATTAAGACTGTCTCTTTGAGGACTGCCGCTTCTCAGAGCATTCTGTCTCTGCCAAGGCTCCTTGCCCGAGGGACCCCAGAACTACCCAGAGGACCTGGGGTCTCCAAAAGAGGACATGCTCACCAACCTCTGAGAAAGGGTTGAATTCAGCCAGGCCACCTTGTGGGGCATTGGTCAGCTGGGTAACAGAGGGATCCTGAGAAGGTTAAAAAGAGCCATTAGATGCTGAGAAGAGAGAATCTTGGTGAGAGAGAGAGAGCACCATCACAGGGCCAGCAGGCAATCCCAGGGACACTTGGTTAAAGTGAGGCTAATGATGGCCCATCCTAGAGCCCTGAAGAGCCTCTCCTGAAGGCTCCTGTGCCCCACCCCTGCCACACCAGAGCTTCAATTTCTTTTCCCTTTCTGGAAAAGGGGTATGGGGGGTTTGGTTCAGATGACTTCTCAGAAGAGATACAAAGCAAGCTTTACACTCTGAGGCCTGGGACTTGACACTACATGTTTTCTTGTTTATGTCCATTATAGATTCACAACAGTTCATAGTATTTACCTCTAGGGAGTGGGGTTTTTTGGCAGGGGTGTGGGGTGGGGGTAGTCAATGGGGTGGTATGGATGGAGACTTTTCACTTTATAACCTTTGCGTACTGCTTTACATATTATTTTCCAGAAAGCCTTTATTCCTACTGTTTTTTTAAAGGGCAGCTCAAGGTTCTGGAACAAAAACATGCTGCTGGCTGTTAGTGCTGATTTGATTAAATCAGGCAGACTTGCTAGGAATAGAGAGCTATGAAGGGCTCAGATAAAAAGCCGAGAAAATGTTTTTGGTTGGTTTTATCTGGATTCTTTTGAAAAAATGCAAAAATGTCCTCAGAACACAGCCTTTCCCTAAATTTTTAATCTCCCCTCTCTCATCTGATCTCTGCTGAGGCCAGTCCTTCTGGCCCGGGGTCTGCACAGGGCTCTCTACCATCTTCTTTACCCTGCTGGCCTGAGGTCAGTCTGTCTTCATCCCACCCCTCACCCAGCAAAGCTCCTATATACCCACCCTCCCCAAACATAATAAGTATGGTGGTCAGGTCCAGCTCAATAGCAATGCCAGGGCTCTGAGAGAAACAGCTGTGAAGGGTAGGCAGACTGCCACTGGACTCTGCCAAGGTCCATGTTACAGGCCTCAACTAGGCACACCTCACCACCCATTCATCACTACTCATCTAGATGCTCCTGTCCTTGCAATCCAGCCTCACTTCCACCAGGAAGCCCCCATAGGTTGAATTCTTAAATACAATATTAATATTAGATAGACCCAAGAACACCCTCAATTTTTCTATGTGGAAACAGACACTCACCATGATGCAGTACTTGTCCTAGGTCTCAAGATAGGAGCTGGCTTCCTATTCTAAACATTTACAGAGCTCAGGGTTACACTGAATGTGTTCTCTAACCTTTTCACACATACCAACTCTCATATTCCCACCTAGGCCAGCAGAGGGCAAGACTGTGTCTGACCAGCCCCAGGGCCTACCCCAGAGCTGGGCACACAGCCCCAACTCACTTCTTGTTTCTGGCTGGGCCTCACTCTCTGTACCTTCCACCCCATCTCCTCTGCAAAGAAGCAGTGTGGCTATATCCTTTTTGCAGGACACTATCCCTGTCTGGTGACTCCTGCAACTTGGACAAAGTGACAAGGTGAGGTTTGGGAGACCATAGGAAGCTGGGGAAACTGGCCTTGAGGTTGTTTTTTGGCTAAACGACTAGCAGATTTCTCCCAGAATTAGTGGGCTGGCTTCCTGCAAGAAAAATTCAGTATCTGTTCCCCTTTCAGACTCAGCAGACACCAATCTGCAGTGGAGTGAGGAGGTAAAGTCACTGAAATCAAATCCAATATCCAAGGAACTGGTTACTCAAGCCTGACTCACTACAGGACAGTTGACAGAGGGGCAGCTCCGGTAGCAGTTTCAGATGCTGGCGTACAAAACTGGCTGAGGTGTACATGTTTAATAGGCAACCTCCAGTCCCATGAAGAGATGTCATTTCCTTTACCAAGGTCAGCCAAAAGAGGATTCTGGGGAGCAGGGAGCTGATTACCCTGTCCACACTGATCCCTCCTCCTTTTTCTAAAATCTTAAAGCTACCAGGCTCATCATAAAAAGTCCTATCTCCACTAGCAGGCTGTAAACACTGCAGCCAGGTGTTTCTGTGTGTCTAGTTCACACTCTGGCTTCCTAGTGGTTGGTGAAGGGCTTGTGCAGAGCAGAAGCTCAGGTAATATCTGAGAAGAGATTCTGCATGCTGTAGGCCTTCCTCTGTTTTCTCTAGGAGGCACTGCTAGGGCATAGAGAAAGGGGCACCTGCATCACAGCTTCAGGTCTCAGAAGCACCTTGCCTGGAAAGAGGAACCTGGAGCACTCTGGGAGACATAGGTACTTCCCATCTGAGACCTGGGCTCTTTTTGAAAGATGTGGGTGGCTTTAAGAGAAGTTGGGGCCTTGGGAGAGAGAGTGAGGGACGAGGAAAGACTGAGGAAGGGAGCTGATATTTACTAAGTGTCTACTGTGTGCCAGGATTACCACACCAGGAAGCTACTGTGAAATTCTAGTGGCCCCAGAACTAGCCACTGTGTCAAGCCATCCGAAATGAAGGTTCTACCAGCCTTTATCGACCTCGTTCCTCAAGAGGATTAACCCCACTGCCCTAAGGCATCCACTGTCTACAAAGACTTGACTTCTCTCCTGTGCATCTAGAACTGTCCTGGTTATATTCCATCCTTGAGAGAATGGAGAAAACAGTCACTCCAATCAGTTTCTGTCTTATAGTTCAGCTGAGGTCCCCTGGCTGTGAAAAGCTACAACCCTCCTCCTCACAATCACCCTGTGATGGATGTGTATTTTGTAGTTTACTGCTGGAGAAGCCCCAGTTTGGGGAGGGGAAGCAGCTCATCCAAGATCTCAGGGTCTGGCTGAGATGGACTCTGAATCCACGTCTGTCTCCAAAGACATGAGTAATAAACCTGAGAGGGCATGGCCCAGGTCTTGTTCAATAGTGCACTTCTAAAGCCTGGTACAGTGCCTGAAAAATGGAATGTGCTCCATCAGTATGTGGTTGAATAAGTGAACTCCACTCCGGAAGGACATTCACAAGAGCACCATGAGTGACCAGGACAACTGCTCTGCTCATTTCTTTATTTCTGGGCCTCAGAGAAGTCCTTCCTGGGAAACACCTTTGGTAAGACACATGCAGAGAGTCTTGCAGCTAAGGACTACACTGACTGGCCTGAATGAAGACCCTCAGCTTTCATTCCCAGACACACATAAAAAGTCAACAGTAGCAATCCTCTTTCCCACTCACCAAGCATCAACTGACTCATAAGTGGGTCAAGTAGTTACTTAAAAGGATGGTAAGAGCTAAGTTTCACCTACAAAGAAGTAATCTAACACCCCACTCCGGCCCTGTACCAAAGGCCTCAGACTGGCTAGAGCCTTTTACTAAATTTATAACAAATAAAAAGCTACTAAACTCAGTTCTTTTCATTCAGTGAGCAGTCACAAACAGTGTGAGGGCCACACCAAGGTGAACAGGGCACAGCTCTTGCCCTTCTGGAGTCCACGCTCCGGTAACTGAGACATGCACACAGAACAAGAGCCCAGTGCAGGGTGAAAGCAGGAGGAGAGCAGAGGAGAGGTCCAGGTAGGGCTTCGAGGAAGGCAAAGTTCCAAGAGGAGAG
Organism: Eidolon dupreanum; assembly: GCA_028627145.1. Taxonomy (NCBI): domain Eukaryota; kingdom Metazoa; phylum Chordata; class Mammalia; order Chiroptera; family Pteropodidae; genus Eidolon; species Eidolon dupreanum. The sequence continues at coordinate 86,438,040 of CM053509.1, forward strand.
GAGGAAGGCGGGCGAAGGCCCAGCAAGGCCCGCCACAGCTCTGCGGCAGGGAAACACTTCTGTGTCACTTGGGTGTGAGGGACCCAAGAGAAAAGACACAGGGTTAGGCTGGAGGTCTGCCAGGAGAAGCTTTAAAAAATTGTTCTCACTGGTTTGACAGTCTCTTTCCATGCATCTCACAGGCCCTGGCTGTGCTCGAGCTCTCTGTGACTTTTCCTTGCTTTCCTTTCCTATATTCCACCCAAGCTCCCAGTGTGGGGTTTATTTCAGGTTCCAAATAAACTCATTAAATATCTCATGGGTTAAAAAAAAAACTCAGCCATTCTTTCTAAGAGGCATAGAGTCACTCATATTTTGGAACCTCCGTAAAGTCCTATTTGTTTTGGAGGCTGTGTGCCATAGAACAAGAAAGGACAATTATCCCCGGACAGGCTGGCTTGGTCCCAAGTGCACAAAACCACAGTGTACCTTAGTACTCTCTGAGCTAGAACCTGAGAATCCACCCTAAGAAAATCTGACAAAAACACGTAAAACTCTCTATCTGCAAAGATATTCATTGCACCAATATTTACAATAGGAGAAAAAGCAGGAAACTACTTAAATATCCAAGGACAGTAATCACAAGTATGTTTTGGTGCACATTTGCTCAATGGCCTAAACAGCCATCAAAATTAAAAATCACAGCTATGAACACAGGGCAGCAATATAGAAAAGGTTTTGATATATGCATATATTTTGTCAAAAGTACTCATATGAAAAGAGACTGGCAGGAAAAAACAGCAAAATAACAATGGTTACAAAAGACTGGTAGAAATATAGATGATTTGTTTTTCAAATTTTCCATGTGATTATGTTTTTACTTTTTTTTTTTTTTTTTTTTTTTTAGGCAAGGCAACCCTTGGCTGACCTCACAGATTGCAAGGACCTTGTCAGTTTACAATCCCTTACTTTATTTATTTATTTTTTTTACACCTACAGCACCGGGTCTTTCTAGGTGGTCCCTCATCCAAGTACTAACCAGGCCCGACCCTGCTTAGCTTCCAAGATCAGACAGGATCGGGCTTGTTCAGGGTAGCATGGCCATAGCCCATGTTTTTACTTTTAAAACACACATATTTTTCAAAAGAGCCTGCGTATCCACCAAATGAGCAAGCTGCACTCTCAGGCCTCCCTCCCTGCCATAGAACTGATGTACAGAACCAACCAGAAAGTGAGTCTGAACCACCCGGCCTGGTGCCAGCATTCCTTTCAGCACAGTCCATCCTCAGTCAAACTGAGTCACTTACCACTTCCTTCCACGATTTTTTGTTGACTCCCTATACAAATCATTCCACAATAAGCATAGGGCGAGGCCACCAAGGTAAAGCACTGGTTCCTGCCCTCAAGAAGCAAATAGTACAGAGCACAAAACAGAAGTCAGGGCGAGAAGAGATAGCACATGGTCAGTGTTATAACAAGGTGAGGGAGGGTGCAAGGGGATCACAGAGGGAGGGAGGGACTAGCCTATCTGAGAGAGTTAGGGAAGGCTTTACTGAGGTGGCATCTGAGGTGGATCTTAAGAGATAAAAGAAATTTAACAAGCACTAAAGAGGGAGGCAAAAACAGCGATTGCAAAGATACGGCATCTTTAAAAACAGCTTGCCTGTATTCAGGGATTGAGAGATGGTTCTGGGGGCTGTGGAGTGGAGTGTGTTGCCAGCAGCATCAGGGAATCAGCCTGAAGAAGGGATCAGGCCAGACTGCAGGAGTTTGGACTTTACCCTATGGGCAATGGAGGACAACTAGAGACTATGAGCAGGGAGGGAGTGCCATGATCACCTCCACCAGCAGCGAGGAGAGTACAATGCATGGGGAAGAAGGATGCCAGGAAGACTAGATGGGACACAACAGTCCACTCGTGTAACAGTGAGGACTGAACTAAAGTATGACAGCTGGGGATAGAGAAGAGGGGATGAAATCCAGAGACCCTTCTTAGATAGATGCCACAGGCTTGGCCATTCTCTGAGTAGGTCAGGGTATGGCATTACTGCAGGGCAATACGTGGGGGCAGTGAAGGGAAAGGAAGAAGTTGAGTGACAGATGCCTAACTTGGGTGACTGGGGAACAGGGCCACGATTGTGTAAGATAAGTACTCATGGGAGAAAAAGAACAGGTTTTTCAGGAGTGGGTGTGTTGGGAGCAGGGAGAGGATCTGAGAAGATATTGGGTCAGACTAGATATCTATGGAATATATCTAGTTGGAAAGGGTGGAAATGTCCAGGTGAGAGCTGAATCCTGGTTTGAAGCTCAGGAGAAAGGTAAGGGCTGGAGCTCTAGATATGGGATTGTTATTATGTGGATGCTATTCTGAAGCCATGAAAGTGGAAGAAATTACTCAGAGATGTATAAAGTGAGAACAAAGTCAAGGACAGAACTCCAGAACAGCCTTAAATATATAAGACAGAAAGTGAAAACAGGTAGAAGGAAGTGAGAGTTACCAATATTAAAGAGGCCAAGGATGGAATTTCAAGAGAGAATGGTCAAACATAAGTGTTTGTCTCACAAGCAGTAGACTACTCCAAGCCCATGACTCTGGAAGAGGCTACAGGATCTAAGTAAGAGCAATGAGGTGCCTGGGGCTGTAGGGGTGACAGCATGCAGAGTAACCTTTGGTTCTTGGAGCTCCTTCACTTGAAACACCCTCTTTTCCCATCTGCCAGGCTTTCTGCTCTCAGCCCAAGCCTTTTCTACCACAGGACTCTGCCCTTCCTCCTCAGATCCCACATAGCTCCTCTTGGCAAGTTTTTATTGCCCTTATCGTACCCATGGTGTGCTCTCATGATCAGTGAGCATTTCTTAGCTCTCCTGCCAGGTCAGAAGCTCTGGCAGGCCATATGCCCATTTACCTTGGTCTTCTGCACCGGCCCCCAAAGCAGTGGAGGCTCAATGATGTGCAGAAATATGTCAGCATTTCAAAGGAGCAATGCTGGATGGGTCACACTTTGCTAATGTGCAGAGCACTCTACTCTGAACGAGTGGCAAGTACCCTTGTTTGTCCTGGGTAAATATTACTATTTCTCTACACAAAGGATTATTTTACACTGAGTGGCTCCAAAGAAAACTTAACAGACATGTAGAGTCAAAGTTCAACTGTGTCTCTAGCCAAGAGCTTTCTAACACCCAGCCCGGCTCCAGGTGCCAACCATATAGGCAGGGAGACACCTGCATCTGGGCAGCTGTCTAAAGTCAGTTATACTACATGAACCTTGCCATTTTCAAATTTTTTGAGACGATGCTCCTGTTTCAAAGGAAAGTTCTACCAGGTCTATCTGGTGGTTTTGAGAATTCCCCAAATTACAGTCAAGCAGAAGACCATCCTCTCTGGGAAGTGGCAAAGCCCCTAGTGTAATGCAGGGAACCTCATATACCCTTGTTCATACCCAAATCGTACTTCTGCCTCTGCTTTCTCCTCCCACAGGAGAGAAATGTTTCAAATCCTTAGGAAGCAGCCACATCACTGAGATTATCCTTTAACTGCAAGGAGGCAATGTGTGAAAGTGATATTGTGTAATTTGGCAACTCATAGAGATGGAAGTCGGAAAGAATGTTCAGCACCACCAGCTGGTCCACTCCCCTTACTGAGATCAATGTGGGTGCCAGCAGTAACCTGACAGAAATGCTGAGGAGGAAAGCAGCCCTGGCGTTTGCCCGGATGACCTGCTTGTTAGTGGACTGTTGAAAAATCAAATGCCTACCTTTAGTCCTCTACCTCATTACCCAACAAGACTGAGAAACGTTTGGAAGCAGACAAGCTGGAATCTGTCCAAAGCAGGACCAGATTACCCAGAGGGTACAAAGGAGATGCACCATCATTAACAGAGAGATCAGAGAGTGCCAGTGGAGGCTGTGAAATTGGCAACACTTGGCTTGTAGTTTCCTGCTTCCTCCTGGAGTTTGGTAAAACTGCTGCACTCTTGTGACAACTTTCCTTTCACAGCTCTTACTTCACAGGGTTTTCTAATAATCCCAATTATAACTATATACTACATGCAAGGAAGAGGTAATAAAAGCCCAGGCCCAGTGTGGGGTGGGGTGGGAGTAGGGGGATGATAAAGAACATGGGTAAGGAAGTCAACTTAAAGGTGCGTCGCGAGTTTCATGGGATATTACAAAAGTTCACAGAAAAAGGATTCCATGGTTGAATAACTTTGAGAAAGACCATGTCAACTAAAGCTGAGTAAATGTCTTTACTGTAGGATTTCTCAGAGCTATTAACAAATAAGCCTTGTCAATCTTCAAGTAAAATGGAATAAGTAGTGATTCCTCAACTTATTTGACCACAGAACCCAGAGCACCTTTCAGGACTGGTAATGCTCAGAACATATGCTGCTTTGAAATACTTAAAAAGCCCAATACAATCTGTATTATTCCAGCCCCACACACAGGGGCAGCGTAGGGGAATAGCTTAGTTAATACTAATTTAGTATTAGTATTTCACCCCTACCAGTACTCTCATTTCAAGAATGGTGACAGTAGTGATGATGTTACATTCTTTCCTTAGTTGGTCTAAATAACCTCAAGGCAGTTTAAGACCAATATCTGAGCTTCAAAGACCTTTAAAACAGCACTATCCTGGGAATGAGACCCAAGTCTGGACTCCTTACTGCTGCAAATTAGATGGTGACTCTGGCATGTCCCATCCTCACTGGGTTCTTGGTTTCCTCATATCTAAACTGAAGGGGTTAGGATAGATTTCTGAGGATGTGCCCAGCTCTAATAGTCCACCATGGACTCCTAACACTAAGTAAATTTTCACAACCTATCATTGAGTGATAGAAAAAAGGACTTTGCTCTGAAGGCTGACTAAGTGTGACAGTTTCTAAGCCTATCACCTTTCTCCTGAGCTCTGTGCCAACACCCTGGGTAAATGAAGCTGGGCTCACACCCAGTCACTCTCCCAATGTTCCAGCCCTGGCAGTTAGGGAAGCAGGACACTACCATCACAAGGAGAGGGAGGGTAGCTCCCCAGGAAAAGGAGCTTGGGGGCCTCACTTCCAAAGCTCCTCCCCACACAACTGTGCTCCAAGAGGAAAAACCCAGCCCAGCGTAAGGAGAACAGCAGCCAGCCAGCTCTCTTCTTCCCAGACAGCATTCCCCACCAGATGCTCCTCTTCACAGGACCACAGCTGCTTCCTGTCTTGCCATATCCTGACACTGCCTGATGGATAGACTGTCTTGCTTGAATGCAGAAGTTACTTCTACCACAGTTTACACAATCATTTCTGGGGCTGGAGATGTGGTTTAAGACTTTCAAGCTATTTACAGGGCAGAACTCAAGCCAACTATCTTGCCCACTGCTAGCACCGGGGACAAGCTCTCTGAATCTTTGAACAGCTGACTGCCTCTGTCAGACAGTAGCAGACATTTTATTTCTGATTCTGTCAGGGAAAAAAAAAGGCAAATGATTACACAGCATACAACCAACCAAAAGAGATCCTTATTAAAACTCAAACTCCAGTATAACACAGCAGTTTTTTAATTAGAGCAAAACAGTTACCAAAAGGCACAGGCAGAAAAAAATGTAAACGTTCTTTCTTTACCCAAGTAATAGAGATGACTGCATTACATAAGAGACAAGGTCTTTGCACAGGTTCTGTCAAGAAGCATTAGGCTACAAGAGGGATGTTTGGAATTCTCTGATGTTACAAAGAACAACCTACCAAAATTTGCCTTGAGGGCTCCCATTAGCTAAGTCACCTTGAGATCAAAAAATAAGCATAAAAATTTCACTTTCCTGATAGCATATAATTCTGTTCTAGTCTCCTTTGTCTTGGCTTTGACCCTTGAAGATATTCAAGGTGAAAAAGCTCATGCTGTGAGTTGCGGAAGGACCCCTCCAAGGACTTCCTCTCCATCTGCAGGAAACTTTGAAGCTGCCAAAGACTAAAGTACAAGCAAGACAAGTTAATATGCCTGGTGACATCCTGACAAAGCAGAAACCTCTTGGCTCATAAATCACAATCGGCACAAGCAAGCTTTCCTAGAACTGGTTTTGAGCAGACATGAAACAAGAGGCACAGGAGCTTTGACATTAACAGGAGTCCCAGCCCTTCATCATGGAAAAAGAATACCCCTGTGCTCTTAGCTCAAAGGCAGAAAGGTCTTGCCTTTAAGTAGGAAGACTGTTTCTTCCTCGATCTCATTTGTTCAAAAAGTCAGGCCAGCTCATAGGTCAGTGGTCTCAATACCCTGCCACCACACACAAGTCCATCAGACCAACATCCCTTGTGCTTCAAGACCCTCAGAGCCTCCTCACTTCTCTTCCCTCCCTAACGTAGGCTCTGCTATCTAGCCAAAAACAGTCCAAAATAGGCCCATGGCCAAAGTTTGGAATTCTTATCAAGACCATATTTCAGGTTGAGTTACCTTTTCACCCTCTCTCAGCCTTTCTTTCCTGGAAATTTTCAGGGACTCTCCTATACCTTATACGCTAGTTTGGCTGTTGCGGGGGCGGAGCTGGGTTGTCTTAGGATTTTCCACATTTCTCCATCCCACCAGAGACTTCCACCAAATTATGCAGCTGTCCCCCCTCTCCTAACGTGACTCAAGCCAAGACTCCGGGATGTGGTAGCCACATTTCCCCCTCAAGTAAAGTCACTTTTATCCCTGACGCTGGGGGGTTCTTCAGTCGGCTTCAGTCTCCTTCCCCAGCAGTGCCCATCACAGGGGCTACCATTCGGGAACTAGAGGGTCCCACCTCTTCCCATGCTACAGCGCCCCGCCCCTTCGCAGGGCCACCTGCTGCTAGTCCCGCCCCCCGGACGCTACGATAGGCCAGCCCTTAGAGTCCGCTCTCCCATTGGGCACTCAACCCGTCCCTCCTACGCCACGTCTCCCGGCTCTGGCGAAAGAGGCCCGGGTGGTGTCTTTTGGCACTAGAGAGAGCTGTGAGTTAGGGACTCTACCTGGAAGGGGTTTACGTCCACTGGGTCCGCGAAGGGGTTGGTGTCGAAGGCTGACATGGCAGTCGGGGGCCAACGGATGAGCTCCGCGATCGCTTCTGCCTCAGGGCACCCAGACCCAGCGGCGCTCTTCGGGTAGACCCTCCGCTTCCGGGAGCTAGACAGCCGTTCTGGCGCAGGCGCAGCGCCCTCCCCAAGGGGCAGGGTCCGGTACGTCACAGAGGTCCGCTCCGCCCTCCTGCCCAGCCCACTAGGAGGCCGCAGGCGTGCACTCCGGTTCCTTACCTGTGTGTGTGCTTCATGGGTCCGGGCGGCGCCGAGGGACGAAGAGGCCAGCGTCCAAAGAAACTCCCCGAAGCAAACTTCCCAAGTAAATTCCCCAAAGTGGAGCCGGTAACGTAACCCCTTCACTTCCCTGGAAGACAAGTTTGGGAAGCTCGCAGTGGTGCAAGCCAGAGAAAGGAGTGTGAGCCTCCTTATACGCGGGAGGGTTCTGGTGGTAAGGGCCGAGCAGAGAGGTTCTTTTCTGAAGAACTGACCGTGCATCTGTCCCGCACACTAGCTGAGACCTGTTACTTTTTTTTAGGCCTTGCTCCCTGATGCCTATACAGGTTTAGGGCCAAAACTGGAATTTGAACCTGAGCATCAAGTATTCGTTAAGTGAATAGAGCCATGGGGGAGATAGTTGCACTCCCTCCGAACTTTATTTATTCACATCTCTCTGGCTTTGTTCGTCTCTGCTGCCAGTGGATCTAGCTTCTGACATTCTTTACCTTGGATTAGTACAGAGCTGCTTAATTGGTTCATGTTGTAACCAGAGATCTATTTAAAGGGACAAAATTGTTATGGAACCTTCTGTTTAAAATCCTTCAATTATTTTCATTAAGGCCCAAATTCTTAGTTTGGCCTCTAGGTTCTGCAGTATCTGCCCCCACCTGTCTATCCTTCCCAACCCTTTATTGAGTCCACCTCCACGTATTCCAGCTCTTGCTTTTCAGTTTCTTAAACTTCCCCTGTTGCCTCCTGCCTCAGGACCTTTGCACCAGGTATTCCTTCTTCCTGGTATGCTCCTAGTCCGTGGTGTCATCATTGCCTAATTAACTCTTATTTATCCTTCAAATTTAAGCTCAGATGCCCCTTCCTCAGGAGTGGCCTCTCTTCACTCTATAGGTTAGATCAGCCCTCTGCCTCACAACATAAACTTATTATTGCCCTGTGCTTTTTCTTTATAATATCTATTGCAGATTGTATGTATACACTTGTATAGGTGGTTATTCATTTATGTCTGCCTCTCCCACTAGACTCTAAGCTCCACAAGTGCAGGAGTAGGGTCTGTTTTGCTCAATGTTGTATTTCTGGGTCTAACATAGTACCAAACACATGATAGGCATTTAGTAAATACTTACTATTTCCATCATCTACTTCTCTTACCTTCCTCTCCTCTGTCTAAACCCAACTATCCTTTAGGGTCCAGCTCAGTTTTTCTCCAGGAAATGTCCCTAAGTGGGAGAATTGGAAGGGATCCACGTTTGTGTCCACTTAGAAACTACCTACCCTTAACTCCCATAGCCACCCCTCCAAGGGCAGTGTAAGGAAAGACTTGTGTTTTTTCTTACTATTCACACAGACACTTCTGTGACCAGACATTTGTAGTTTTTTTCCCCCCACACTAACCAATTCTCTGACACCAGCTGAATGTCATTCAATTCAGTTCTGACATTACCTGGAGTTAGCATCAGACCCCACAGGTTAAAGACTCAGCCCCACAAGATTACCCCACTTCAGATGCAAATCAAAAGTCTCACTTTGTCACCTATACTTCTATACATCAGGGTTCCCACAACCCCCTCCTCAGGTTCAATAATTTGCTAGAACGGCTTCCAGAACTCAGGGAAATACATTTACTGTTTTTAAATTTATATAATAAAGGATATGATAAAAGAAATGGATAAACAGCTAGTTGAAGGGATACACAGGGCAAAATCTGGGTTCTGAGTGCAGGAGCTTCTGTCCCCGTGGAGTTGTGGTGCACCACCCTTCCAGCACATGGATGTGTTCACCAACCTGGAAGCTTTTCCAAAAAAGAGAGTTCATCATAAAGGCATTATCGATTGTTAATCTCTTCCCTCACCCCTGCCCAAAAGATGGAAGGCTGGGCTGCAAGTTCCAGGCTTCTAACCAAGGCTTGGTCTTTCTGGTGACCAGCCCCATCCTGAAGCTATTCAGGAGCCCACAAAGAGTTACCACATTAGGACAAAAAGTACTGCACTCACACAGGAAATTCCAAGGGATTTAGGAGCTCTGTGTCAGAAACAAGGGTCAAAGACCAAATATTAGAACAAAAGTACCCCTTAGCACCTTTATTGCTTAGGAAATTACAAAGGTTTTAGGAATTCTGGTCAGGAGCTGGTTATAATATCACAATATCATAGACAGCTTTGCTGTCTGCAGCCTGAGAGAACAGTTCACACAACACTAGCCTTGTCTGCACAGGCTATTATAATGCTAGTATAGTGAAGAAAGAATGGAACTTGATATCATCGATGTGGAGCTTGCCCACTCATCTGTCTCTGAAGACCCCTGAGATCTGTCTACTTCCCTGTGAAAGAGACATAATGCATTTATTCACTCATTCACTTATTCAGCAAGGGAGGAGGTATAGCAGATTGGAACTCTATGATCTTGAACCAGTTACTTCATCTCTCCAAGACTCATTTCTCTCATCGCTAAAATGGGTTCATGACAGTACCTATCCCATAGGGTTGTCTTGGAAACAAAACGAGAATTCTTGAAAGAGGCTTAGCACAGGATTTAGTACATAACAAACAATAAATGTTAGCTGATATTATAGCTTGAGCCCTCAGCTGGGCACTGGCAGAAACATGACACTGAATTAAACATATAGACTAGTAGAGAAGAGAGGAAAGCAGATCATCACTGGATAATGACATGTGATCAGTTCTACTAGAGACAGACAAGCAAGAGATAAAGGTGAGAGGTTCCAGGTTCCCTGAACACCCTACTTTTCCCTTACAGACATATTTTTCTTTGTATAGGGAGGGTAACATGGGGGTTGGGCAGAGGCAAAGGGGAGGCTATAGTTTCTCACTCCAGGTTCCCTGGAGCTTTTGCTGTTGTGTTCCTGGGCCCCTCCAGCTGGCTGCCATCCTCCTGTGCTATTGATTGAGGAGGTTTAAATGTCAGAGTCTTTCTTCATAGGATATGACAAGATTACTCCACAGCCAAGGCCCAGCTTAACCTTTGCCATACAGGGCTCCTGGTGACTCTCCTGATTTCTGTGTCTGTGACTTGTAGGCAGCTCAGCCTGGAGGAGGGGTTAGGGTTCTGAGTCCTGCAGTACGTAAGGCAGGGAGTAGGAGAGAAGCAGTTGGTATTGACTGCCTTCCTGCGTCCCACATCATCCCATCTGACTCTCCAACAAACCTGTCAGGATGGCATTATTACCCTATTTTACAGAGGAAGAGAACGAAGTTCAAGTTAAGGGCCTTGCATGTGACATTTGCCATCATGAAGCATCAATGATAACAGCAATTCTTTGCTCAAGTACACTAATGACTGTGAAACTCAAAGTAAAACCTGAAGTCTTCACAATAGCCTCCCAAATTCTGCCCAGTGCCTTTCCTCTTTGACCACCTCTGTCCTGCTCACTCAGCTCCAGCCACAGTGGCTTCTTTGCTATTTACTCCAGAATACGACAGGCACATTCCCATGTTCCCACCTTAAGGCCTTCGCTGTAGCTGTTTGTTCTGCCCAGAACATTCTCTCCTGTTCACTTCCAAGTCTGTGCTTAAATCTCACCTTCTCAATAAGGCTTACCTAGACAACATTTTAAATCTTGCAAACTACCTCCCACTGCCAACCCACCCCCTTAGTTTTTGTAGTACTTATATTTCAACATACTATAAGATTTACTTATTTTATTATACCTGTTTGCCTGTCTTCCCTTCACCAGAATGTAAGCTCTACAAAGGCAAGGGGATCGGTATCCTGTTTTTCGATATATCTCCAGCCTTTAGAACAGTCGCGGCATTTAGCAGATTCTCAATAACTATGTTTCCGGTGAAGGAACGAATGAATACTAGGCTTAAAATTGCGTGCTAGAAGCTTCTGAGCTGGTGGGGGATCCTCCGGGTTGGGTGAGAGATTCAGAGAGCGGGGGTAGCTGCACGAGACTCACAGGCTTCGAAGGAGGCGCTTGAGAAACTACATTTTCCGTGAAGCTCTGAGCGCAGAGGGGCCGCAGGGGCTGCCGGGAAGGGCATACGTGCGAGAAGGCTGAACCGGTGTCACCAGGATGGCTTCTCAGCGAGGTGGGCTGTGCGCCTAGAGGGCCGGCGAGCGTGGGGATCGGTCGCGTCCTGGGGACCCTTCCCGACCTGATATGCCAGGTCGAACCCACCCTTGGGCCTCCGCGGAAAGATGGGTGGGCGCCGGTCAGAGGAGGGATAACTGCTATGGAAATTAAGCCGTTATTGCAGCCCTCGAGGAGGATCTTGAGGGGAGGCGGCCGCGCGTGGGGATAGGTTTCTCCCACTCCCTCCCGCAACCGTCGGCCTCACGTCAGTGGAAGATCCTCACTGCCCATTTTACAGATGGGAACACTGAGGTCTGCAGAGCAAAGGGGTCTCGACTAACAACCTTCAAACTCCTTATTTGACTTTGTCCCTCAGACAAAACCCTCAGCTCATGTCTAGTTTCCCCGGGACAGTAGGGTCAGACCTAAGGGATGAAGTGGAACCTGCCCCTCTCTGTGCCCCCAGTATTCCCACTTTCCTGTGTGGTGCAGCAGTATGCCTGGGGGAAGATGGGTTCCAACAGTGAAGTGGCTCGGCTGCTGGCCAGCAGTGACCCACAGGCCCGAATCTCAGAGGACAAGCCATACGCAGAGGTGAGACCAGGGCTGTATTTTGCCCACTTTACTGCAGGTGAGACCAAGGGACTCCTCTACTCAAAAGGCCTGGGGCAAGTCACGTGGGCCAGCTGGGCAGGGGGTGGGGGTAGGAGTAAGGAGCGGCAGTAAAGAGAGAGGAGGTCCTCTAGGCTCTTCAGATCAGCGCAGGTCAAAGAACTCAGATTGTGGCACCAAAAGAAAGATTTTTGTTAAAATAGGCTGGGAAATCCAGTAGGTCCTTCCTCCAGGAACTCTCAGCACTTACTGAATTTTAATTCAGCCGTCTTGACATATTAAAATGTTTACTTTGACTTTTTCATTTTTAAACCTAAAATACTATATTTCTCCTGACAATTTAGTAGAGAAAAAAATCAAAGCATAAAAAGGCTTTAGCCTCCACTTCTGAGACTGGAATAAATGAATGCTAACACTTCACAGCGCCATTTGAGAGTCAGAGCTTTTCAGTGACCTTAATAGTGCAGGTGTCATTTCCTTACTGGAAAGACGAAGAAACTGGGACTCAAAGACACGAAATAACTAATCCAAACCTCCACAGATGGTTAGAGGCAGAGCCTGAGTCTCTTGATTGCTGGTGTTCTGGGGTCTGCTGCCTCACTTTATGTCTTTGATGACATGAGGCTTTATATCCAATCCTGGGAGGCCCTATGGGGAAGCACAGGGTAACTGGGATTGGGGCAGGTGAACTGGTGGTGCCAGGTTCTTCCTCCTTTCCTCTCAGATTTTCTGTTTTTCCAGCTGTGGATGGGGACCCACCCTCGGGGAGATGCCAAGATTCTTGACAACCACATCTCACAGAAGACCCTAGGCCAATGGATTGCTGAGAACCAGGATTCCCTGGGCTCAAAGGTCAAGGAAACCTTTAATGGCAAGCTGCCCTTCCTCTTCAAAGTACTTTCAGTTGAAACGGCCCTGTCCATCCAGGCACACCCTAACAAGGTACAGAATCAGAGTGGGGCACAGAAGTCAGAGTAGAGAAGAGCTTATGTTAAGGCCCTCCCAGGACTTTTACTGCTGCTTTTACCCCTCCCATGCTAGACTCCAGCCCAAAGCTAAATCCAGGCCTTACAACTCTCAATTTAGCTGTGCATGGTCATATGCTGGTGACACATGCTGGCAGCTAAGTCTAAGTGAACAGCCTATGCCAGGGAAGTTTCTCCAAGCTTCTTCCTGGGCTCTATTTACCCAGCCCAGGACTATTCATATCTGCCATTTTCTCATTTGGCTCTCTCTGAAAGTTTACGTTCCAGTGCAGGGCAGTTACCCGGTTACCTCAGCTCCACCCTCAGAGAGTTTTTCTGCAACAAGCCCATGAGTCACAGCATACGCATTTGTCTAAACTCATTTCTAGATGGGCAAAGACCCAGAGAAGTGAGGGATTTACCCAAAGTAACACAGGTTGTTAGTGTCAGCTTGGCTTGGTGTTTGGGTTTTCTGATTCACAGTCCAGGTCTCTTAAAAGTTTGTCCCAGCTTTTCCCCATATTTGGCCCATGTCCCAGCCCTGGGTTGGCTGAACCTGGAGTTTCTGCATTATGCCCTGACTGGGCTTATTGCCAGAGATAAGAAGCCACTTCTGCATGGTAACTGGGGAGGGTAGAGAGCAAGGGCTGGGTGAAACTAGTATCCTGCTAAGTGATGGCTGCATTTTGACCATCTTCTTCCTTCCCTGGCCATCCCACAGGAACTGGCAGAGAAACTGCACCTTCAGGCTCCACAGCACTACCCTGATGCCAACCATAAGCCAGAGATGGCCATTGCCCTCACCTCCTTCCAGGGCTTATGTGGCTTCCGGCCAGCTGAGGAGATTGTGACCTTTCTGATGAGTAAGGTTGGGCAAAATACTGAGCATGCACATTGGGCGTAGGATTCATGGGCAACCCAGAGCAGAGCTGGAACAGTGGCCAAGAAAAGAAGCTGAATATCATAGGAACTGAGGGGCTGGTTGGCCTCATAAATTCTTGAAGCCACTGAGACAGACCCGAGACCAGGCTCAGGTGTGGTTGCTGAGGGTTGGTGGTGAGTAGTCAGTTTTCACTGCAAAGTTTGCTTAGCATTGCTTGGCTCTTTGATTAGGGATGGCATAGGGAGGCCTCCTCCAACTTCCACTTCAATGGGTTCCATCTTGCCATTTCTCATATGGGGCCTGGCCTGGCCTTGCCTTCCTGCAGAAGTGCCCGAGTTCCATTTCTTAATTGGAGATAATGCAGCAACACAGCTGAAGCAGAGCCTGAGCCGTGACTCCCAAACCGTGGCCTTTGCTCTGAAGAACTGTTTCTCCCACCTGATGAAAAGTGAGAAGAAGGTGGTGGTAGAGCAGCTCAACCTGTTGGTAAAGCGGATCTCCCAGCAAGGTGGGTGTCATTGTAGCCTAGGAGCAATGTCCCAACCTGTGCCCCTGTCACAGACGACACTAGGCTGTAGAGGCAGGGTTCTAAACCCCTTTGCTCAAATGGAACACTAAAATGGGCCCAACTTAGATGGCCTGCTGGTGACTACTGATTCCTCCTGCCTGGAGCTCCTGTAGCACCATTCGTGTGTCAGATATAGCCCTTAGCACCTGTGAGTCTTATAACATCATGTGCACACACAGGCTGGGAACCTATCTCCTTGACTTTTGTGTCCCCAGTGCTCAGCACAGAGTAGGCATTCAGCATGTCTGTATGAAGACTACCGACAACCCTCTAATCCAGACCAGCTGGTTTCTTTGTTGTAACACTGAAACACCCTGCTTTTACTTACAAATATCTTCCCTCATTCTATGCATTCAAGACAACTCAGCTCAGCACCCCCCCACACACATACACACACCACCACCACCACCATTTCCAAGAAGCCTTCCCTCACCACTCTAACCCGAGCTGAGCTCACCCTCCCCTGGTTGGTCTACAGGACACATTTTAGCCCCTGGCACTTTCTTCCTCAACCATCTTGGTTTGCCTGGGCTGAGTAATTTTCTGAGACACAGTATTTTCAGTGCTAAAAAAAGGAAAGACCTGGGCTCAGACAGTTGGGCACCTTCAGTTATCTCCTAACTAGGTTTTGAGCTCCTAGAGCAGTGGTTCTCAATCAGGTAACATTGGCAATTGTCTGGAGACCTTTTTGGTTGTCAAAATCTGTGCTGGGGTGCTAGTGGTATCTTGTGAGTAGAGCCAGCCCAGGGATGCTGCTAAACATCCTACAATGCACAGGACAGCCCCCCACAACAAAGAATTACCTGTCCCCAAATGTCAATAGTGCCGAAGTTGATTAACACTATCTTAAAAAAAAAACACTCTAGACTTTTTAATGCCTAGTGTAGTGCTGGGTATAGAAATGGTCAAAATGCGGAATATGGTGCGAGCTGGAATTCCAAGGAAGGCTGGCCCCCAAAAGGCTGGGCATGTGGCTGGGAGAACATGCCCACCAGTTTCTGGATTCCTAAGTGGCCTTGGGGTGCTTTGTGACCCTCAGTGGCTGCTGGAAACAATGCAGAAGACATCTGTGGGGAGCTCTTGCTGCACCTGCACCAGCAGTATCCAGGTGATATTGGATGCTTTGCCATCTACTTCCTGAACCTGTTAACCCTGAAGCCGGGGGAGGCCATGTTTCTGGAGGCCAATGTGCCCCATGCCTACCTGAAAGGAGGTGAGCCATGTTTCAGCAGTGAGCCCCACTGCCATCCCTCTTGAGCCTTGTTTCCCCATCCAGACAAGTCGGGAGAGGGTGGTCAAGGAAACCTTTAAGGTCTCATCCAGCTGACTTCCCAGGGTTCCTGGGGTCAGCAGGGAAGCAGCCAGTAGGGATGATGAATGCCAGGTTGGTGTTGGACACTGCTTGAAACTTCATACCAACCCTGTAACTTATGTGGGAATCACAATGTGAACCTAGGCTATATTGAATCAAGGTTGTTCTCACCCCTGCATCACACTGCCTTCATGTCCTGTTTAAAATATACATTGCCATAAAAGGGTGTCACATATTGACTGTTGGCTGTTTATCCACTTGTAGACAATTTTGTGAGAATAGTCTGAGGAGGGTTGGGGCTCCCCCAAGGGTGAACATGACTCCCCTTGACAGTAACAGGTGACCTGTCATCTGTTTTCGGTACCTGGTATTTTTTTGCCAGAGAATGCAATTCACACATTATTACCTAACTGCAGGGAGTTCATGGGATTCAGGTTATAAGGCCCAGCCCTGGAGAGCCAAACTCCAAGGCATCCTTCATCAGCTTAGCACGTGACAATTCTGTCCCCAGACTGCGTGGAGTGCATGGCGTGTTCAGACAACACAGTACGTGCTGGCCTGACATCCAAGTTCATTGATGTGCCAACTCTGTGTGAAATGCTCAGCTACACCCCCAGCCCCAGCAAGGACAGGCTCTTTCCTCCAACACAGAGTCAAGAAGACCCCTATCTCTCTATCTATGACCCCCCTGTACCAGACTTCACTGTTATGAAGATGGAGGTGAGTAGGGGACCATGGTGGTTGTCTCTTGTGGGGCATTAAAAACCCTGGCAAGGGACACAATGTGGATTATACCTGGGGCTGGGTTTCCTGTCAAGTTCACTTGGTGCAGGGACAGCCACAGGGCCTGCCTACTCCTCTCTACCAAGGACCAGATGTGGGCATCCATGCTGACAAGAACTTGAGCAGAGGGGCCAAAGACAGCAGAGCTCTTCCCTCTCACTGCCTTTGGGGTTGTCCTGTGCCCCTGTGAGCTGCAGGAGCAGAGTCTAAGCTGCACCATCCTTTGTTTCTTCCTGCCCAGGTCCCTGGTTCCACCACTGAGTATAAGGTCTTGGTATTGGACTCTGCCAGCATCCTCCTGATGGTACAGGGTACAGTGACAGCCAGTACTCCCAAAGCCCAGGCAACAGTCCCCCTGCAGCGTGGTGGGGTGCTCTTCATTGGGGCCAATGAGAATGTCTCACTGAAGCTCACTGTTCCTGAAGATCTGCTGATATTCCGTGCCTGCTGTCTCCTGTAAAGGCTGTAAGCATCCTAGCTCTCCTGCCCAGTCACCCTAAATCCTGGCCAGCCTTGCCTCCTCATGCCCAGCTCAAACTCCTTCCTTGCTCTGGACTCTTTGAGTATGCCTTGGAAGAGCTAGTGTAGAGCAATGAGATTGAAGGTAATTACTCCTAACAGGCCTAGGCTGAACCATCTTCCTCAAAGGGGCCATGTGAGGACTAATGGCTGACACTCCCCTTGCATTCTCACCACACCTGTGTCAGATTCAACGCAGGAGGCAGCAGCTGTTCCACTTACAGTAGTAAACTGGTGACATCTATGATTAGCTCAGCATCAGTTACAGCAAAAAAAAGAGTAGGTAATGTCTAAGCATAGGGTTCTGGCCCTAGGATTACACATTTCCTCAGCTGCAGAGGAAATAAAGGGTAGGCCTATGGATGAGTGTTGTTCATTGTCATCCTCTTGCTCTGTCAAAGCAATTAAAGATAACTTTTGTTGAGGCTGTGGCACTGAAGAGCACTCAGTCTTTGGTTGTCCAGTCCCTGAAGTAGAGATAGGCAGCCAGCTTCAGCCTCAGATGCAAAGCTTGCAGACAGACCTTGGGCCCTCCACCTCTATAGACAGTGGAAGGTGGGTCTGAAAAGTGAGATTCTTCTCCAGAGTTTCAGTTGGCCTTTGGGCAGGGATCAGCATGCTAAGGCCATGCCTACTCATTTATATAGTGTCCACCTGCTTTCAAGTTGGCAAAGTTGAGTAGATACACCAACCCATATGGCCTGCAAAGCTGAAGTACTGACTGGCCATTCATGGAGAAAGTTTGTCAATCACTTCTCTAGAGCACAGTCATTGGAGATACAGGGACTCAGGGACAGGACAATCCAATTTACGAAGAGCAACCTAGCTACTTTTTTTAAACTGACAGGAAGTACCTAGAAGGGCACCTACTCTCCTAGTGCCTACCCTCTTAGAAGGGGGACACATCTCTGCAGAAGGTTGCACAGCTGACTGTTCACCAAGCGCCAGTCTTGGATCTTATCACCCCAGACTAAGCAGAGACCTAGGCCGTTGGCTCCTTCCTGCAGGGCAAGGGTTTAGACTAGTACACAAGGATCTTTCTGGGCTGCCCACACCTGACCCCCTGTACAACTTAATTCTAGAAAACTACCTTGAAAAAAGGTCTGACCAATCTGTTCTGGTTTTTTTGGTCCCCAAATTTCCTCAGCTAAAAAAAAAAAAGGGACCTGGGAAGAGGGAAGAAAGGGCTTGCTAAAGAAAACTCATTCTAGGAGAGAAGTGATGTGCAAAGGCCCATTCTATCCATGATCTCCAGTAAAGGCAGGCCTGAAAATCATGCCCCTTGGGAACAGCTGAAATGAGAAGAGGTACTGGGGGAATGGTCACAGTTGGGAATATCAGGCTATTCATTTCAGAATTTATAAGGGACAATTACTGTAGCCTAGGCCTTTCTTAAAAATCCTGTTCCAACACACAGACAGCTTCAACTAGCATGACTGTATTTATTATAAACTTACAGAGCTGTAGAAACTTAAGCCAAGAGTTCTGTAAAGTACTTTGTAAATAGTACACAGTACCACTCCTACCTGTGAGGTAAGCCTGAATAAATCCTCCCCACGGCACTGTCACCTGCAAAACACTCAGCACTCTGAATTATGGCAGTTTGGTTCTTAGTGCCTTTATTGGTGACATTTTAGCCTCTGGCCTCTATACTCAAACAAGTGACCATTTCTATCCTGCCTCAGCGTACGCCGTCCTCCATTCCAGGTTCCTACAACTTCTTCCAAAGGTAATGCTTCTCACACAGGGTCAACCAGCTCTGAACAGCCTCTCCAGGGGCAGTTGCAGCCAGATACACTAGTGTTGATTAATAGCAACAACCACTTGGAAGGCCTTGGTTTTGGAGTCCTGCTGCCACCCTCTCCAACACCTGCCAAACGCTTAGGTTACTGTCTAAACCAACTCCCTAAAAGAAAAGTGGCCCGCACTTGGCTGCCACAGCTACTTTTTGACCCCCCACTAGGTTTCCCCTTACCACTGTCTTTACACTGTCCTGCATCTGAGCCCTTTATGTACACCTCACCTCTGCAGAAACCAGAAAGGCCCGATAGTCTCTATGGATGGGCAAGAGGTTCAGAATGGAGATGTCCTCACTCCCTGTGTAGAGTTAGAGCCCCATTCCAAAAGAGAATAACCATTTGCCTCCCCTATTCCTCAGACCCCAGTGTAAGGTGCCTCTGGTTTCCATCCCATCTCCCTCCTACTGTGATACTGCTAGACTGTAGAATAAAAGTTAGCCACAGCCCGTTGGACACCATATATTCCTCCCAGCTTTCTATGATTTGAGAAAAGCTAATGCCCACCAAGATAAATGCTTACATTTATAGGACTATCCTCATGAGGGTAACTGCCTGACAAAGTCTTTTTATCTGATATTCTCATCCTTTCAATCACCTCATGTGGTAGTGGAAGAATCCATGCCATCCCTCATACACCTCTAGTGGATGCAGGGCATCAAATGAAGTAACAGGCCAGGCACTTCCCACGTGGGGCCCACACTCCAATACTACCATGCCTTTAGTATGGAAACCCTGTCTGCTCTCATTCAGCCCTCCCCACCCCTAAAACTACATTCTAGGGAAGAGGTCTGGTCCAGCAAGAGATGCTATCTAGAAGAGGTCACAGGGAGGGATTATGCCTGTCTTTGCTGGGTTCACACTGAAGATTGAGAGAAACTTGCACCCAGAGGTTTACAATCCAATCTGAATATCCACTGAGGCCCATGCTGTGGTCAGAGGAATCTGGAGGGCTGGACACAATAGAGTGGCCCACACTGGGGTGAAGGACGGCCCTCTGCAATGGCAGATTAACAACTCAGGGGCCTTTGGAGCCAGCATAAGTCCCTCTTCATCCTGTCTGTGAGCCTCCATCTACGTCAAAGCCACACAGCTGCACAAGTATACTTCTCATCCATTGCTACTTCTCCAGTTTAAAAAGCTAAACAAATAGGAAGGCACCTGACCGCTCCCTGCAGCTCCCTCTTCTGGTAACCAAAATCTAGAGGCTTCTGAGGTGAACTTCAATCCTTTCACCCAACCTTTATTTTTTTTATTTATTTTTTTAAATTATTATTTATGCCTACAGCACCTGGTCTTCCTAAGTGGTCTCCCATCCAAGTACTAACCAGGCCCAACCCTGCTTAGCTTCTGAGATCAGACACTGGGCTTGTTCAGGGTGGCATGGCCACAGACCACAGACAATGGCTCCACTGGGGTGCAAACCCAGGACCTTCTGCCTGTAAAGCAGACATCTTCACCCAACCTTTAGCTCAAAGACTGGATAGGAAAACTAGCTAAGACAAAGGCAAAGAATGGTGACTAATGAAAGACATGTATGTACATAGTGGAACAATTTTTTTCTAACTAGGGCTGACCAGAGTCACTAAACCTACCCAGGCATTTGGAGCAGTTAGGGGATGCTCTGGGTCCAGGGATTCTGGGAGCCTTGTTCCTGCTGTGTCCTCCCTGCCAGTGAGACAGGCACAACTGGAAGAGGGCCAAAGAGCAAACATATAACTTGTCTTGGAGCTAGGAAGAGTAGGAGAGCTTAAGGAATTTCTTAAAACTGGTCCCAGGTTATATTCTTTTTCAAAGATTCCAGGCTGCAAGCCACAAAGTGCTATTTTCTGTCTCCACACATCATCCAGCACAGCCTGGGCACAAAAGCTCTTTTGCCTTCCAAAGAGCATGACAAATACCAGTCAGGATGTCTTCAAGTGTTTTTCTTAGCCAGCTTTGTCACTCACCCTAAGAGCAAGAATTCCTCTATTCCTGCCCTTATTAAAGTGGTTTTGCCAAACTCTGTTCCAACCGCAGAGGAAACCTGCAGAATTGCACCTATTTCACCCTATCACCCAGATGGGGGCCTCTGGCCTGAGAAGCACCAGGTAAGGGGTAACTGCAGGTCACTGACCTTCCCAGAAGGTCCGTGCCTCCAGTGATTGGGGCAAACAGCAATTCCCACTGCACTCCGTGACCTATGAAGAACTGAAAGGGCTCTGCAGGCATGACGGGCAGGACCCATTTTAGGGGGTTATGTCTACTGGAGAGTACAGGAGGAATCCCCAAGACAGCACCAGCAGCAGGAGCACGTGGAGGAGGTCATAGGCTTGGGGGGAATGAGGTCCAAATCCTCATCATCTGGAATCTCATCCAGATGATACCCATCCTGGAGCAGCTGGCGGCTCACATCCTGGTTCACCTGCTAAGAGCAGGAGAGAATTGTAAGCCAGGCTGCAAATCAGAAATAACTGCTGCCAAAAGGCAGCCCACATTCCCTTACTGGAGCTTCCAGTCCAAGCTCCACCCTCAGGACAAACCCACAAATCCTTGGACTATAGGAGGAAGTGCCAACTTTTCCTACCTGTGCCTCAGGCAGCAGCACCCAGGGGCCTGAGCCAGTACTGTCCAGGCTGCACTGTCTTGAACCTCAGGGAAGGTGCTCTCTAAAGAATACTGAGGCATCTGATATAAATACCAGATTCTAGATTGTTTGAAAATCAAAGCTCTGACCTTTCCCCCTGGGAACTCAGACAGGTCTCTAAGAAGGCTGAAAAATATAGGCCAATTATATAACAATGGGGTAGAATAGTAGAGGAATATGACTTATAGTAGAATAGGGTGGAGAACAGCTCTGTCTACACCGCTGGTTAGACTTGCTGTCCTTCAGTGCCAG
The DNA here is from genome assembly GCA_028627145.1 of Eidolon dupreanum. Lineage (NCBI taxonomy): Eukaryota > Metazoa > Chordata > Mammalia > Chiroptera > Pteropodidae > Eidolon > Eidolon dupreanum. Next base: position 86,459,612 of record CM053509.1, read on the forward strand.
CAGAGCTCATTCCTTGCAAAGTGGAACCTGTCCACCTGGCTTTTCCAGTTCTGCTGAGAAGGAAAATCAGACTGAAATAGTGTAGGACTTTCGGCTTTTCTTAGTTTTAACAATTTTAGGCACCCGGCTATTCAAGGAGGATACAATTTACAAGCTGCCTCTATTCTCTTTGGCAGAAACTCAGGGGTAGCCAAGGGTTTCCAGGAGAATAAGAAATACCAGTGGTGTACAGTCATGTCCCCAGCACATGACTTGTCATAGGCAGTAAGCTACATATGCCAGAATTTTATGTCCCTTGTTTCTGTCTGGGACAGTCACTCTGGAAACATGTCCAAAAGGCCAGCCCAGGAGTATCTTAGTCTGAGTTTCCATGGATGGAACTGACAGAATAGACATTTGGCCTGGAAGAAAGCAAGCTTGGTGGAGGATGGCTGGGGGAGGGACAAGAATGCTGATCTCAGATGCAAGACAATAAAAAGGGAAACTTGAGTTACTGTGTCCTCCAGTAACTATGAGTAACTATGAGTTACTGGAGGACAGGCCTAGGACCAGAGTCCAGGCTACAGGAGACATTTCAAGTTAATAAGGAAGACTTAGCTTTAAGAGCTACCTGAAGAAAGAATTGTACATATGTGTTGGGGGGAAGGCAGACAGCAAGGTTTCTTGGAGGTAGGGAGTACCTGATTATAAGAAGCATCTAAGCAAGCAAAGGCTGGTAAACACTTATCCAGGATATATCTAAAAGATTCCTTTTCTCAATGGTGGCCTGGACTAGAAGACTTGTGAAGTCATTTCCAGCCCTAAGGGTCTACGGTCTTTTGGATTTTCAACGGCTCTCCTCAGATACCTATACCTCTGTTGGGTGAAGGGGGTGGGGGGGCAGCGTAGAAAATTGGAGAACCAACCAAAGTCTGGCATAGTGCCATGCATGTAGCAGGCACAGGACAAGCATTTAGCAGTGGTGGTGACACTGCCTGAAGCCTGGCCCCACAAAGGAAGGCATTCTGGACTTGCCTCTGCTGAGGAATACCCGGAGGAGTATCTGGATTCCAGCTCCCCATCACTAGGAGAAGAGGAAGACAGTCAGTTCAGTGGGATGCCTACAGAGCACAGCTGCAAATGGCCAGGTGGAGAGCATGCAAGGGTATCTGCAGGATTTATAAAGCAAAAACCACACACCATAGAACTCAAGCCCGGAATTTGCTGTAAGTACAAATGGTTTCTTCAATGGCTCCAGCAGGGACAGGGTTACTGTCACTAATAGTGCAAGACATAAGGCAGGATGATTTCCCCCAGACAAGGTTGGTGCTCCAAATCCAAGAGCAGCATGAGTCCTCTGAGTCCTCTAATCAAGCCATCTTGGGAAGGGATAGTGCTCCAAAGACAGCCCTGGAACATGCATGAAGGGTCTTGGAAGAGATAGGGAACTAGCAAAGGCACCAAGCAATCTGCTGTATTACCCAACTCACTCCCCAAGGGATATTTCCAAGGAGAGCACTCACCTGTCAGAGTCGAGGGACACCAGGTTTTCATCTGGACTCTGACTAAGAGCAGTATAGCCCTTATTAAACTTCACTGACCTGAGGGGAGATGGGGGAGAGGTCATGCACATATGAGCACCAGCATTTAAAGAGAAAGCCAGAGTCCTTGCCCTTATGTAAAACACTGACTGTACTCCTGACTTGCCTTCTATATGGTCACACACCCACCAATGCCAGCCGTGTATCTGGCTACAGCTCCTGAGAATATGCAATTCCCCACACCACTCCCCCTACTACTCCGGAAGAAAGGTGCACCTTCTTTCTGAATCAGGAAAAGCAAACCCTCCCTACATTTATTTAACCAGAGTACAGAAAAACTGCAACTCCTTGGACAAATCCCTTCACCTGAGTTTCAATTCTTATCTGTAAAAGAGGCACTGGATAAGGTCCTACCCAACCCTCAGTTTACCACTGTTTTAATAAAAACACAGCACTAGCTGTTTCCACACTGCTCTCCATCCTCTGTCCTGGGGACCCAGCCATTATGCTCCTCGTTTAATGAATGATTCTATGCCCTGACAAAATTCTAATTCCAAAGTAAGTCCTTTCCCTGACACCATAACATCCTTAAAGGAAAAAGAAAAAAAGGTCTTTCCTCTTCCTACTTTAAAATAGTCAACCTGACACGTTGGCGTCAGGGGAATCCCTAGCTCGGCCTTAAACGTGAGTCCTCTGTCTCCCAGACCCAGGACTAAGGCCTTTTCTGGAAATTGCTTGCACAGAAGAGGTGGCGCCTGCTGACACCTTTTCCCTGAAGAGTCGGGGCGGTTCGGCGAGGCCCCCAGCATGCCTTTTCTTCGCAGAACGGCCTTGGCCAGGTCCCGGTGCTTCTCTGGAAGTCAAAGGGCCCGGGTCAGCGGAGTCTTCCCCACTCCGCCGTGTCTCCCAAACGCCAAGAACCCACTCTCGCCGAACATATTTTCGGGAGGGGGCAGCAAGTGCCCCTCCGAGGTCGCCCCAGTGGAGCTCCGGAGCCCGCCCGGGGGACACGGCAGCCCGCCCAGGCAGAGACGCCCATCAGGCCGCACTCACGCAGCTTGGCCTGAATGGAAGGTACGCGCATCACCATGTACGGGCCCCGCTTCTCCACAGCCGCCGGGGTCCGCTCCCCCACCCGGGGTACTCTGCGGCCACTTCGCCCAGAGGGCGCCCCCGCAGCTCCTGCCACGCGGCCCGGAACCCCGCCGGGCCCAGGTCCTGGGGTTGAAGCCCGCGCCGCGTGCCCACTGGGCTCCGCGGTCGCCATGGCCTGGCCACGCCCTGCCGACTTGCCGGGCCCAGCTGTGTGGCTAGCCAGCCCACAGCCCGGAGGAAGGCGGTCTTTGAACAAGATGGCGGCGCGCAGGCGCGGGTCGTACTCACACGGGCTTCCGGCCCCGCCTCCTGTGGGCGTGGCATAGCTCTTCAGCCTAGTGGGGAAGGAGTAGTTCCCCTCTCTATTCCGGCGCGCTGCGGTTCTTGCAGTAACGGTGACGGTGGGGCTGTCTGTAGTCAGAATCACATATCGGTATTCATAGAGAGTGTGTTCCCGCAGACCGAGCCCTTTACGTCCCTGCGCCCACATGCTCTCTGCAGCGTCTCGCGGGTCATATCGCCAAACCCGGAACTCCCCAAGGGCGGGGCTAGGAGAGTTTGAGTTAAACCTAAAAGGGCTGTATGAGGAAGGGAGGTATTAGCGTTCTTCTCCAGAAGAGAAAACGGGCCCGAGAGAGATTCAAGGACCTATCAGAGGTCACGTAACTAAAGGCAGTGCCTGGACTAATCGAGCTATCGCCAAACCCACGTGTTTCCCAACACTACGTGATGTCTGAAACCTTGGAAGAGGCCAGACCCTCTCTAGTCCTCAGTTTCCACATTTTAGAATGCGGATGTAATGCACTGTCGTACAGCCAAAAAATAGGCCGTAGAAAGGAGGGTGAAAGTTCGCTGAGTCTGTGTGTGGCAGGACACGGAGCTGTCACTGCTCTTGACTTCTTTGGCCCTCAAGGGATGTGTTTGTAGCTGGCTACAAAGAAGCTTCCAGATCCTTGTAGGAATCTCATGAGGCTTTCCCGAGGCTAATTTATTGGCCTTCACAGCGTATGTCAACAATATAAAACTTCTGAGCTCCCAGGGCCACCCAAATAGTTGAGTTAGACTATGCCTTATGAAGGATAGGAGAAAAGAATTTAGGGATGGAGTGGTTTTTTTTTTTTTTAATTGGAAGCACAAAGGAATGCCGACTATTTTGGTAGATTCCACCCCTGTTTTGACCTCCAGAAACAGCAAGTTCATATGGCTGAACTTAATATTTAATGCTCTTGACCGCCCACTGAAGCTGGTTGTTACTTCTATTATACAATGGGACTTAGACTTGGTCAAACTCACTAGTTAAATGGTAAACCTAGAATTTCAACTCAGCTCCCAGTGGACTCCAAAGAAATGGTTTTCTCATGATTATGATGCCATTTAAACTGATGGGGACCTTACCAAAGGCCAAAGAAAATGTGATCAAAACCCATTTGATGTCATAAAATGTCCAGGAACTTGTAGTAAAAAAGTCTGAGCGCCCTTATCTATAACCCTCTTGAGTCTCATCATTAGTGCTCAAGTAATTCCTATGTGATTGAACATGAACCCTGAATCCAGACTATTTGCTTCGCTACTTACTGGCAAATTATGTAACCTCTTTATGTTTCTATTTATTTAGCTGAGAAATGGGGACGATAGTACCTATCTAATAGTATTGTGAGGTTAAATTGTCAAGTGGTTGGAATATAGTAAGTACTGGAGAAATGTAACCTTACAAAGCTTACACAGTATTCTAGTATTTAGTGTTTATTCTCTCACTTGATTTTATGCTCCCCAAGGGGACTACCTTATTCATTTTCCTATCCCTTGTTTTTAGCACAAAGTCATAGTAATACATATTTGTCGAATGAATGTTGTTTCCCCTTTTAACTTATAGTTAATTTAGAATCATAGGACTTTAGAGCTAGGAGGGATCTTAGAAATTATATAGTCCAAACTCATTTTATTATTTATTAAAATTTGTTTTCAAACTCATTAATGAAGAAATTATGATTGCCCAACGGTCCTGGCCTAGATGTGGGAAGTTCTCTTTCTCATTTAAGAAATTTATTCATTAGGAATCTAAGCAAAATAAATTACTCCTCACTCCCCAAAACGAACAACAAAGAGTAAAGTCTAGGTTGAAGGGGATGAGTCTCCTGGACAAGAACTTCCACAGCACATAGGACCCAAAGCCACTCTTCCTCACCCCTTCTACTGAAACCCTAATCCAAAGTGTACTGGCTGGCTACCTTGCTGTACTGGGGTTCCTCAGATCTTTCATCCAGCAAAACTTTATTCATCTAAGGTATGGCAGGTACTATTCCAGGCCTATAGATCTAATGATGAATTGGGCAGATAAGGCACCTCCTAGTTTTTGCTTCCAGTCTTCTTTGTTATTGGGAGTGGGGTGGAGTGGAGGTAAAGCCTTGGTTGTTGGGAACAAATACTTCCACCCTGATTTTCAAGCCCTCCTGCCCTTGTTTGAGCAGTCGTATCTTTATCCTTGGCTCCAGATCATGGGAATCCCACCCATTCCCTAATCTTTAGTCCTGAAACATATGAATCTTCATCATCAGTCAAGAATTATGGTTATGCTGTCCACTGGCAGGTATCTGGGATCAGGCATAGGGATGGGGAACAGTGGCGAATTTTTGTTTATTGAGGTATAATTGACATGTAATATTAGTTTCAGGTGTACAACATAATGACTCAAAATTTGTATACATGGCAAAATGATCACCACAATAAGTCTAGTTAACATACATCACCATACAGTTATAATTTTTTTCTATTTTTCTTATGATGACTTTTAAGATCTGCTCTCTTAGCAACTCTCAAATATGCATTACAGAAGTAAGTATAGTCACCATGCAGTGCATTACATCCCCATCATTTATATATTCTATAGCTGAAAGTTTGTACCCTTTGATCTCTTGCACCCATCCCCTAGTTCTAACAGGTTTTTTTTCCTGCATCCACCAATCTGTTTTCTGTATCCATGAATTTGTTTTGTTTGTTTGTTTTGCTTTTGTATTCTACATGTAAATAAGATCACATGGTATTTGTCTTTCTCTGTCTGACTTATTTCACTTGGCATAATGCCTCAAGGTCTATCCATGTTGTCGCAAATAGCAAGACTTCATTTTTTTATGGCTGAATTGTGTATTTTTATATATATAATTTCTTTATCCACTTATCTATCAGACACTTAGATTGTTTCCATATTGTAAACAATGCTGCAAAATGAACACAGTGGTGCATATATCTTTTTAAATTAATGTTTTCATTGTCTTCGGATAAATACCCAGAGTAGAATTGCTGGATCATATGGTAGTTCTGTTTAAGTTTTTAAGGCACTTCCATACTGTTTTCCTTAGTGGCTACACACACAGTCCCACCAACAGTGCACAAGGGTTCCAATTTCACATCCTTACACAAGGGTTCCAATTTGTTATTTCTTTTTGAAAATAGCCCTTCTAACAGCTGTGAGGTGATATCTCATTTTGCTATGATTTGCATTTCATTGATGGTTAGTGACGTTGAACATTGTTTCATATGCCTATTGGCCATCTATATGTCTTCTTTGGAAACATACCTTTTAAGATCTTCTGTCCATTTTTAAATAGATAGGATTGTTTGTTTTTTGTTATTGAGTTGTATGAGTTCTTCGTATATTTGGGATATTAACCTCTTATCAGATATATTATTTGCAAATATTTTCTCCCATTCAGTAGGCTGCCTTTTCATTTTGTTGGTAGTTTTCTTTGCTATGCAGAAGCCTTTTAGTTCCACTTATTTGTTTTTGCTTTTTTGCCTTTGCTTTTGGAATCAGATCCAAAAAATCATTGCTAAAACCACTGTCAAGTTTACCACCTATTTTTTCTTTAGGAGTTTTCTGGTTTCAGGTCTTACATTCAAGTCTTTAATCTATTTTGAGTTAATTTTTGTATATGGTATAAGATAGAAGTCTAGTTTTATTCCTTTGGTATGGCTGTCCAGTTTTCCCAACACCATTTTTCGAAGAGACTATCCTTTACTCCTTTGTTGTAAATGAATTGACCATATATATGTGGGTTTATTTCTGGGTTTTCTATTCTGTTCCATTGATCTATGTGTCTGTTTTTATGCCACTACCATACTGTTTTGATTATTATAGCTTTGTTTGAAATCAGGTACTGTGATGTCTCCAACTTTGTTCTTTTCTTCTCAAGGTTGTTTTGGGTACTAAGGGTCTTTTGTGGTTCCATACAAATGTTAGGATTGTTTGTGAAAAATGCCATTGGAACTTTGATAGGAATGCATTGAATCTATAGATTGCTTTTAGTGTGAACATTTCATCTTTTCATATGGACATAAATTCTTCCAATTTGTGAGCACAGGATTTCTTTCCATTTATTTGTCTTTAATCTCTTTCACCAATGTCTCATAGTTTCCAGTGTACAGTTCTTTCATCTCCTTGGTTAAATTTATTCCTAGATATTTTATTCTTTTGATACAATTATAAATGGGATTGTTTTCTCTTTCTGGTATTTCATCATTAGTGTATAGAAATGCAACAGATTTTTGAATATTGATCTTGATTCCTGCAACTTTAATGAAGTCATTTATTCTAAGAGTTTTTTTTTTTTTTTGGTGGCTCTTTAGAGTTTGCTATATATAATATCATGTCATCTGCAAATAATGATAGTTTTACTTCTCCCTTCTCAATTTGGATGCCTTTTATTTTTTCTTCTTGCCTGATTGCTCTGGCTAGGACTTCTAATACTGTGTTGAATAAAAATGGAAGAGTGGGCATCCTTTTTGTCTCTTTCAGTTTTTCACTATGGAGTAGGATGTTAACTGTGGGCTTCTCATATATGGACTTCTTTTCATGCATGTATGTATGTATGTATTTTGATACCCTGCTCCCTGAAACAAAGCCTGCCCTTTATGTATGGCTTTTATTATTTTGAGGTACATTTCCTCTATACCTACTTTGTTGAGCATTTATCATAAATGGATGTTAAATTTTGTCAAATGCTTTTTCTCTATATTGAGATGATCATACCATTTTTAACCTTAATTTTGTTAATGTGGTGTTTCAGGTTGATTGAGTTATGCATGTTGAAACATTCTTGCATCTCTGGAATAAATCCACTTGACCATGGTATAAAATCCTTTTAATGTATTGATGTATTTAGTTTACTAATATTTTGTTGAGGATTTTTGCATCTATGCTCACTGGTGTGAATTTTTTGTCTTTCTGAGGCTCTCTTTTCCTACCTCACCAGTCTAACCTTTGACTTCTCCCATATTGGTAGAGATAGGAAACTGATGGAGCCTATGAATCTGAAAGTCTTTCTGGGCTCCCAGGTCACCTCACCTTCATCCCAACATTAATTTATGTCACCTTCCTCTAGGGAAGAGATATTTCCCAATCTTCAGAACATTCTCATATGGACTGTCATTCCCACTTTACATGTGTAAGAGGAAATGAGGATCACAGGGGTTAATTGACTTTCCTAAGGCCATAGTGTTGTAGAGCTGAGAATTGAATCCTTATCTGCCTCAAAAACCTGTCCTCTTTTTATACCAGTCAGGTGTGTGTCTTTAATATTATGGACTGAATTGTGTCATTTCCCCCACCCCATCCCCAAATTCATATGTTGAAACCCTAAAGCCCATGTGATTGTATTTGGAGACAGAAACTTTAAGGAGGTGATTAAAGTTAAATGAGGGTGGGTTCCTAATCCAATAAGGTTGGTGTCCTTATAAAGGATGTGTGCACACAGAGTAAAAGGCCTTGTGAGGACACAGCAAGAAGGCAGCTATCTGTAAGATAGACAGACAGACCTCATCAAAAACCAACCCTGCTGGCATCTTGAAATTTCAGCCCCTAGAATTGTGAGAAAATACATTTCTGTTGTTTAAAACTACCTAGTCTGTGGTATTATTATGGCAACCCTAGCACACTAATACAAATGACAGTCTCCAAAATTTCAGAGAGAAATGTGCAGAATCTACATCCAGAGCATGACACTTGCTCTAACAAAATACTTTTAGAATTAAAACACTGGGGAGGAGACCAGCCAAGATGGCATAGAAGGTAGATACTGTGCTTGCCTCCTCTCATGACCACACCAATATTATAATGAAACTACAGTGCAACTTTCACTGGGAGTCGTTTGAGCTCTGGCTGAAAAGAAGTCATACAACTAGGGACATACATAAGAGGTCACCTTGTGGCTGGTAGGAGGGATGGAGATGCAAAACGCCCCTGTTCTGTTTGTGTGGCATGTGGTGGTGGAGAATCGGGAGGGTTATCTTGGCTGCAGAGCACCCTCCTCTCCCTGAAGAGCAAGGGGTCCCGGCCCCACACTGGGCTCCCCAGCCTAGGGTGCCAGTGATGGGAAGAGAAGTTCCTACGACCAGTGACTGTCAAAAACCAGCAGAGATTGTGGCTGAGTGAGACAGAGGGCTGCAGGAGTCACAGACATTCCTCTTAAAAGGCTCACACTTGGACTTACTGACGGACTCCCTTGCTCTGAGTTCCAGCACTGGGGCACCTGCTCGAAGAGTGCCAGGGTCACACAGGGAGACACTGAGTTGTCAGGCTTTAGGGTGAGGTCTGGAGGGGCATTTTTCTCCAGGATAGAAGTGCTGATAGTATCCATTGTTCCTTGGCTGAGCCCTCCCTGGTCCCAGCATGCGGATGCAGGCAGCCACCATATCTGAGTCTCCATCAGCCTGGATAACATAGGTTGCTCTGCCCCTGAGACTTACCTCTCCCAATATGCAGGCCCAGTCTTGGCTCTTGCTGCAGACTGTCCTAAAATCTCTCATTGGCTCACAAAGCCCAAAGAAACAGTATCTGGCCTCAGTGTTTCCTGTACCTCTTGCTGAGCAGCACTAAGCCTAGTACTAGCAGCAGACGGCTTTGGTTTCTGGCGTGGCCTCTCGAGGCACCTATAAGCCCAGTACAGGTGGCAGTCATCTGCAGATTGCTTGATGACTCTTACCAGGTAACCTCAGAAGTGCACAGGCTGTGGCTGAATTTGGCCTGCAACTAGGCCCCTCTCAGGAGGCCCTTGGGCTGGCACGCCACTGGCCTGCTTTGCCCAGCTACAGAGCTGGAGCAACACCCAGGGCTTCATCTGAGGATGACACACCCAAAAGGCAGACTGGGCAGCCACCAGAGCCCTGCTAAAGTGAATCCTGTTCCATAGGGTCAGCCCCTCACTGGCCAACTCTCACAACCAATTAGCCTGAGGGTCAGTCCCACTGAAGTACCAATAGCAACCAAGGCTCAACTACATCAGGAGGGCACACACAACCTGCACAAGGGACATGCATTGAGCACCACGCTCAGGTGACCAGGGAAGATTATGTTACTGGGCCCCACAGGACACCTACTAAGTCACTTTACTAAGACCAGGTGACTTAGGAGCCTTACCTAATACATAGAAAATAACACAGGGAGGCAGCCAAAATGGGGAGGCAAAGAAACATGCCCCTCATGAAAGAACAGAACAAAGCTCTAGGAAAAGAGCCAAAGTGGAGACAAGCTATCTACCAGATGCAAAGTTCAAAACACTGGTTATAAGAATGCTCAATGAACTTAGGGGAAGAATGGATGAACTCAGTGAGAACTTTAACAAAGAGATAGAAAACATAAAAATAGCAATAGAAAACATAAAAGAGAACCAGTTAGAAATGAAGAATATAATATCTGAGATGAAAAGTACATTAGAGGGAATCAACAGAGTAAATGAAGCTGAAGATCGAATCATCAATTTGGAGGATGGGGTAGCTGAGGGCACCCAATCAGAACAGCGACAAGAAAAAATAATCCAAAAAAATGGGAATAGTTTAGGGGTCTCTGGGACAACATCAAGCACAACAACATTCCCATCATAGGGGTACCAAAACCATAAGAGAGGAAACAAGAAATCGAAAACCTATTTGAAGAAATAATGACTGAAAACTTCTCTAACCTGGTGAAGGAAATAGACATACCAGTCCAAAAGCCACTGTGAGTTTCAAGCAAGATGAATACAAAGTGTCCCACACCAAGACACATCATAATTAAAATGCCAAAGTTTGAAGACAAAGGGAGAATCTTAAAAGCAGCAAGAGAAAAGCAATTAGTTACCTACAAGGGAGCTCCCATAAGACTGTCAGCTGATTTCACAACAGTAATTTTGTAGGCCAAAAGGACTTGGTACAAAATATTCAAAGCGATGAAAACCCAGGGTCTACAAACAAGATCACTCTACCCAGTAAAGCTATCATTTAAAATTGAAGGACAGATAAAAAGCTTCCCAGACAAGAAAAAGTTAAAGGGGTTCATCACCACCAAGCCAGTATTGCAGGAAATGTTGGAGGAACTTTTTAAGAAGAGGAAAAGAATATGTACCAAAAATATGAATAAAGAATGGCAATAACTACATATCTATCAAAAATTGCTTTAAATGTAAAATGGATTAAATGCTGCAATCAAAAGATAGAGTGGCTAAATGGATTGGAAAACAAGACCCTTACTTAGGCTGCTTATAAGAGACTTACTTCAGATTAAAAGACACACACAGACTAAAAGTAATGGGATGAAAAAAGATATTTCATATGGACCTAGAAAGTATTATGCTGAGTGGAGTTAGATAGAATAAAACAAATGTCATGTAATTTCTAAAGTACAAAACAAAACAAAACAAAACAAAAAACAAACTCATAGATACAGAGAACATTTTGAGGGTTATAAGATGGGAGGGGATTTAGGAGGAGTCGGTGAAAAAGGGGGATGGGATTAAGAAGTACAAAATGGTAGTAATAAAATAGTCATGGAGATATAAAGTATTGCATAAGGAATATAGTCAATACTATTGTAATAACCCTGTACAATGTCAGATGAGTACTAGATTTATTGAGGTGATCACTTCATGAGTTATATAGATGTCTAATCATTATGTTGTACATCTGAAACTAATATAATTATATGCCAACTATAATTGAAAAATAAAAAATTATTTCTTTAAAAAGAGAATGAAATGGGGAAAAATTAAAAAAAATAAAACACTGGGCAGAAAGCTAGTCATAAAGGCATAGCAACAGCTCTAGAGCCAAGCCTGGCACAGAATCATATCACTTGTCTTTTTGAACAAACTTCCCTAATGTAGGAAAATGATGCAAAACTAGGCAAAATGAGCAATGCCTTTGCAAACTGTGAAGATGAATTTTTTTTGTGCTACTAAGGACAAGCTCCCTGGCATCTAGTTAAACAGACAGGAAAAACTGCAGTGGTACCTAGTAAAGATCAGTAAAGAAGGGCTAGGCTTAAATTGTTTTCCCAAACACCATAATCATTAAGATGATTATAATAATTAAGGCCTAATTTTCCTTATCTTTCATTCTCATTATAACCCTGCAAGGTAGCTCTATTTTCAAATAAAACTGAAGCACAGGAAGGGTATGTGGATAGTACTCAGTTATGTGGATAGTAGATTGGGATTTGCACACAGGTCTGAAACCAAACCCCATTTTCTCACCTTATTGCTACATTATGTTGCCTTCCATCAGCTGATAGGTAGACATAATAAAAGATGCTAGGGGCATAGTGACATGTCCCTCTTGTGAGATATGATTGAAATTTCACATCATCTAGGTAATATCCTTGCCAAAAATATTTAACTGGATTTTAATAATAAGGAAAAAGTCTGGTAGATGCAAGTTGAAGGGCATTCTACACCAACACTGGCCTGGACTCTTCAGAAAAATAAGCTAAATATTTTATGCCAAACTTCTTGAAGCATATTAACAATATTGTGGTTATGTAGGAAGAGAAAATCCTTATTCTTAGATGTCTACTGAATATTTAGGGGTAAAGTTTCATTGCTGCCACTTTCAAATGGTTGAGGGAAAAAAAAGTGTGTATGTAAACTAGGTAAAAAACAAATGTAGCAAACCATTTATTGGTCTGAAATTTTTCAAGGTAAAGAGTAGGAAAGAGAAAGCTAGAGACCCTATTCTGTTAGGATAGAAGCCACAAAAAAACAATGGAAGGATCCTCTTCCTTACATATTTGCTGTTTACTTATTTTAGATGGAGCTAGAATCCATCAAGCTAAAAGATATACTTATTTTCTCCAGCAAAGCAAAGGAGTCAATCCAACTTGACTAATGTGTGTGTGGAGGGAGGGGGAGGGAATGGGAGAGGCATAGACATTTGGTGGGAATAAGAAATTTATCAGATTTAATTTATCTAATCACCTTTGCCTTTTAGTAATAGGCTTGATTTAGATGTTTGCTTGCTTTGAAAATGATTCTACTAGTTTAGATTAGGGTTTGGAAAACTTCTCCAATAAATGACCAGGTAAAAAATATTAAAGAAAAAATTTTTTGACTTTGTGGATGATGAAGTCTTTGTTCCAACTACTCAACTGCTATTGTAGTGCAAAGAAGCCATAGATATTGCACAACAATGTGAATATACTTTAATGCCACTGAATTGTACACCTAAAATTTAAGATGATAAATTTTATGTGTTTTACAATTTTTTAAAAAGACAAAAAAGCAGCCATAGATAATATGCAAATCAATGTGTACCTGGTGTTCCAATAAAACCTTATTTATGGACAATGAATTCTGAATTTCATGATTTTCACATGGAATGGAATATTATTTTTGTTGATTTTTCAACTATTTACATTTCAACTTAAAATGTAAAAACAATTCTTAGTTTACTAGCAGTATAAAAACAGGTGGTAGGATGGATTTGTCCCAGAGGTTTGCCACCCTTATCTTAGAGAAAAGGGGATACATAAGGTAATTTAAAAGGCAGTGCTTATTTCTGCAATCTAAGGTTTTGCTATAACAAATTTTAAGAGGTTTAAAAGTTAGCATTGACAGAAATCTGAAAAAAAAAATGGCATGGATAATAGAGGCTTTGTTGATCCCTCTTGCGACCACATTAAAGTTGTAACAGAAACATGGAGCGAACAGCAGGCAGTCATCTGGGATCTAGATGAACAGAAGCACAACAACTAGGGAGATAAATAAGAAATCACTCTACAATGGTAGAAGGTAGGAGTGGGTAAAGATGTGAGGCTGCCATTCTCCAGCAGTTGAGTGGGATAGAGGCTGTGGCAGCTGCAGACTCCTCTTAAAAGGGCTGTGTCCGTGAGCTGACTTTCACAGTGATGGACCTGCTTGCTCTGAGAAGCAGTGCCATGTCAGCTGCATGGGGTGGGGTGGCACCAGGGATTTATAGGTGGACGCTGAGTTGTCGGAGTGAGGGCTGGAGGCGAGGCTTTCTCCCAGGCAGAAGTGTTGGCAGTATCTATTGTTCCTCTGTTGAGGTCCTCCCTCCTCCCAGTGTGCGGACTCAGCCAATCTGGATTACAGAAGTCTCTCTGCTCAGAGGATTCCCTGAAACTCCACCTTCCCCAACTCGTGGCCCCACCCAAGCCATATCCAGTTGTGTCCTTGTGGGGAGCCCATGCTCCTTGCTAAGCCAACTCCAAAACTCACACTGGTGGCAGCTGACCTCAGTTTCTGACATGGCCTTTTGAGGCAATTATAAGCATAGTATCTGCGGACTGCTTGCTGAATCTTAACAGGTGGCCCTGGAGGGGCACAGGCTGAAGCTAAACTGGGCCTGCAGCTGAACCCCTCTCAGGACTGTGCCACTGAACATCTACTAAACAAAGACATGCTAATAAGACCAGGAGACTTAGGAGCTTTGCTTAATACATAGAAACAGCACAGAGAGGCAGCCAAAATGAGAATACAAAGAAGCAGAAATCATATAAGAGAACAGAACAGAGATTCAGAAATAATGGAGTCAAGGAATCTAACAGATGCAGAGTTCAAAACACTGGTTATAAAGATGCTCCATGAACTTAGGGGAAGAGTAGATGAACTCTGTGAGAACTTTAACAAAGAGATAAAACACATAAAAATGGAAATGGAAATTATAAAAGGGAACCAGTCAGAAATGAAGAATATATTATCTGAGATGAAGAGTATATTAGAGGGAATTGACAGAGTGGATAAAGAAGAGGATCAAATATAGAAGATGGGGAAGCCAAGGACACTCAATCAGAACAGGAAGAAAAAAGAAGCCAAAACTATAATAATAATTTAAGGAGCCTATGGGACACAATTACATGTAGAAATATCTGTGTCATAGGGTATCTGAAGGAAAACAAGAAGTTGAAGAGCTATTTGAAGAAATAATGATGGAAAATTTTCATCCCATGAAGGAAATAGACATACAATCCCAGGAAGCTCAGAGAGTCCCAAATTAGATGAACCCAAAGAGACTTAAACCAAGACATATCATAATTAAAATGCCAAAGGTTAACTACAAAGAGAGACTCTTAAAGGCAGCAAGAGAAAAGCAGATAGTTACCTACAAGGGAGCACAAATAAGACTGGCTGCTGATTTCTCAAAAGGAACTATGCAGGACAGAAGTGCTTGGCATGAAATATCCATCGTGATGAAAACCCAGGATCTACAACCAAGAATACTTTATCCAGCAAAGTTATCATTTAGAGTCAACGGACAGAAAAAGAGCTTCCCAGACAAAAATAAGCTAAAAGAATTTATCACCAAGCCAGTATTACAGGAAATGTTGGAGGGACTTCTTTAAGAATAAAAAACATGTATCAAAAACATGAAAAGAATGGTAATAACTACACATTCGCATCAACAAGTACCTAGAATGGAAAAGAATTAAGTCCTCCAACCAAAAGATAAGAATGGCTGAATGGATAAGAAAACAAGATTCCTACATATGCTACAAGAAACTCACTTCAGATTAAAAGACACGCACAGACTAAAAGGAAGGGGATGGAAAAAGATGGACCTAGAAGGTATTGGGCTGAATGAAATGTCAGAGAAAGACAAATATTGCATGATTTCACGTACATGTGGAATCTAAAGAACAAAATAAACAACAAAAATGGAAATAAACTCATAGATACTGAGAATGTTTTGAGGGCTACTAGATGGAAGGGAGGTTGCAGAGGATGGCGAAAAAGGGTAAAGGGATTAAGAGGTACAAATGGATAGTGACAAAATAGTCATGGAGATATAAAGTGTAGTTACAAAATAGTCATGGAGATATAAAGTGTAGCATAAGAAAAATAGTTAATAATGTTGTGATAAATATGTAAGGGGGAAGGGGGTACTAGATTTAGTGGGGTGATCACTTCGTGAGTTATGTAGATCGCTTATCACTATGATGTACAACTGAAACTAATGTATTATTGCATGCCAACTATAACTGAAAAAATTAATTGAATGGTACAATGTAAATATGAGCAACTAATTGTCTATATTTCAATAAATCCAGAAAAAAAGTTAGCACTTACAAAACTCATCAAAATACCCATCTGTTTCTAATAGCACAAATGACTTACTCAGGCAAAAAGTAAATTTAGAAATTTCAACAGAATTTGAGATGCAAAGGAAACAATAATCACTTTCTAGCTACCAGTTTAACCCAGTACATACTAAAAATCTCCAGCATGTAAAAGAAATGCCAATATCGTGAAGTACACATTTGCAATTACAAAATGGTCATGGGGTATAAAGTATAGCATAGGGAGTATAGTCAATAATATTTTAATAACTGTGTATGGTGTCACATGGGTCCTAGAGTTATCAGGATGATCACTATGTTGTACACCTGAAACTAATATAAAATGAATGTCAACTAATTGGAAAAAAAATGCCAATACCTTTTTCAACCATCACCATTTCTCCAATCACCCTCTTGGGACTTAATCTTTCTGCAGGAGTCCTCCTTCCTTGTTGCCTAGGATCACTTCTTCTCCTCCTGTAATTCAGCCTCAACCTCCTTCAATTCCGTTCCAGAGAAACTAACATTAGTTGAACATTGCTACATGCTAATAACTTCACTTAATGTCATTTAATCCTCAAAAAATGGCTTTTAGAAGTCCTCCATTGGATTTCATAGATACACATATGTAAAAATTCAAGCTGTACACTTTAAGATTAGCACATTTTTAATGGATGTATACCTTTTTGACAAAATCATTACAAAAGCCATTACTCAAGTTTAAACACACTATGGAATACTACACCCCACTAAAAAGCAGGACATAAATTTATCCACATAGAAAATAGTCTTGACCTACTGAAGGAAAGAAAAAAGTTTTGTAAAACAGTGTTCAGAAGTGTATCCATGTACGCAATAGAGAAACATTTGGAAAGATTGTCACCAAAATACTAGATGTGATTATAACTGGGTGATAAAAGTTTAGGTATTTATTTTTGTACTTTTTTGTATTGTTTCATGAGCATGTATTATCTTTATAATGAAGAAAAACAGTAAAGATATTTTTATTTGTAGGAAAAAAGACCACCACCAAAATTCCTTTAAAAAAAAGTTTAACAGCCTTTCTTTGTTGTGGTCGTGCTTAAATATGTGTATGTACTTAGAGATACTCCAAAATATTTATTTACAGATGAAATGACATGACACCTAAGATTTGATGCAAAATATTTGGAGTTGGGGTAAATGATATAAAGAGTGGCCATGAATTGATGACTGCTTAAGTGATGAGTTTATGGGAATTTATACCATTCTACTTTTGTAAATGTTTGAAATTTTAATAGTTACTCTGCTCTTTCCCTCTAAATGTACTTGCTCCCACAACTTAGCCTACATAGTTCACATCTAATGGCCTTCCTTAGAAATCTGACGTTTTGCTGTTTAAAATGCTAGTCTTTGTCTCTTTCCAGAGTTCTAGGCCTACCCTGTCCACTATTGCCTGAAATTTAACAGGGCCAGAATCAAATGCAGTACCCTCTCTACCCAGCAGCAAGCTCCTCTTTTTGCTATTTTCCTATGAATGGCACCATTACTCAAATCTGTAAAATGAGCCTTCCAAGAGTTCTCATTCCCCCTCATCAATTAGTTAACTACACCTCAAGAACGTGACTCTCAAAATTCATCTGTTTCTATTGCTACTAGCGTAACTCAAAATCCTCATTTATAACCACAAGGCATAGCTTCCTAAGTTGTGCCCCTACATTCAGTTTCTCCGGGCTCCAATTCTGTCCTTTCTGTTCACTGCTTTATCTTCAGTACCTGGCACAATGCTTAGTATATAGTACCTGTTCAATACATGTTTGTGGCATAAAGACCATCGCAGCACTTATTTTACCCTTGTAGATAGCTGTGAACCTGTTCCTTTCTCAGGCACCTCCCATGACCTTAAGAACAGAAACCATTTTAATCACTTTGTCTTCCCCCTATATATTAAGAGCCCATGATACTGACATGGTCTTTTTTCAGCTATAGTAAATCCTTTCCATCTTGGTAATTAAAGAAGCAGATTTAAATGTGATTATGTATACACATATGGGAGCTCCTCCCCACTCTAATGTTGCAAAAGCCAAACATGACATACAATAATTGAAATTACCTTATACAGCTAAAGCCCTGTATAAACAAACAGCCCTGAGCCTTTAGACTTGAACTTAAACATTCCCTCTCACAGTACCAATATGTACGTTCACAGAACTTTAAAAATCTGCCATGACATCTTTACATATGTGATTATTCTGTTAACCGCCCTTCCCTGCCCCCTAGTCTCTAGGGTTATAAGGGCAGGACGATATTGATATTCATCCTTGGCAGGGAAGCAACATTTAAAGAATCTGGAGAAAAAAACAGAGCAGCAGAGACTAGGACGTTATACTACATGGAATGAGGGGAAAAGAGCTGGCCCACAGAAGGATCAAACCTAAGAACCATTAAACAGATGTATGTGGCTGTTTTAGTTTATTTCACATTTCTACTTCTTAAAAAAGGAGAAGAGGGGGCTTTTTGGTAGGGAATCAGCTTTTTATAAAAGGTCATTTGTGTTAAAGCTTACCAAAACTAATTTTACTAACATTTCCTTACATGGCTTTAGGAGAGAAGACATCTAAATTTCAACTCAATATTAATACTATTCCCCAAATGCTGCAGTCTGAATTGGTTTTAGCAGAAGTCACTCAGAGCTGGAACCCCTTTATCCAGCAGCTGGTTTCCAATATTATGGGACTTCTAAAATAAGACAGGATTTGTTTATTCTTTCAAGAAGTAAACCCATTTATTCAGCTCTTTAAGTAGAAAGCCTCAAAATCTACAATAGCAAATTCTTTGATGTCAAAGGCTAATACTGCACAGGGGCACTAAGAGAGGGGCTGGTTACCTCACAGCACATCCTCAAGATTACCTCAATGACTACTTTTAAACTTTATATGTTTTGGGAAGGCACACAATATGATCCCCTGACAACAAATCCCTTAAGCCCAGAGTGCTTGCTGGCCCTGTCAACAAGGAAATTTGATATAAATGAATTTTAGCTTTCAGCTAATTTACCAGACAGTGCATTCAAATATGTTTATACAGTTGACTTTCATGTCAGGTGGTTTCCAGAAAATTAAAGCAGTCTTCTCAGAACATAAAGTGACAATAAAACCGTGAAGCCAATGGACTTACTACAGTTCATTTTCTGCTTTTAAATGCAAACACATGGAACAATATCTATTTTCAGTTCAAAGTCATTTTTATTAAAGTCATTTTTATTTATTATATAGTTTGATATTCAATAAAGGAAAACTTGTTCAAATAAGGTAATATGTTATCATCAGTATTTCCAGGTGATTGTTTACTCAAGTAACATAATCAGTAAATCCTTGGGAAGCCCATCTGTAAGAGAAAACATGAAGAATTAGCCAGGATATAAAGAAAAGGCAGAAATCTTACTAAAACTAACCTTCTTTAGAGCAACAGCCCAGGGAAATCACTGCCTCTGTGTAGCTCTTACTTAATCCTGCCTATAGTCAATTCACAGGGGACTAGCTCTGTGGTTTGTTTGTTGTTTATACACCTGGTGCTTACTGGGTTAGTCTTCTTTTCTAATCAGAAAAGTACTGGGGGGTTGCCCTTTAAAATATTTTTTTTTAAAAGAAACCTGTTATTGCAGCTAGAATATATCTTATATAACAAAGATCTTCCAGACTCCTTGGATTAATATTTGATAAAATAAAAATTAAGCCCAGGTGTTTAGACCACCTCTTAAGAGGTTGCTTGTATGTCTATTTCCTTCATTATGAAATATGAACCACAGACAAGAGCTTCAAAAATTTAACTAGGAAATCTTCTATTTTGAAAATCTAGTTTTCTCCAAGTACTCACAGAAATTTTTAATAACACATAAAAACCTTTCCATTTATTGCAAAGACGAGCTATCTGATTTCAGGGAGGTAGTGGTGATAAACAAAGATAGAATTAAGACTTCTGCTCCAAAAAGCAAGTTTTAAAGAGATCTCAAAAGTGGATTACAAAACCTCAGGCATTTTCTGCTCCATCTGTCAGCAAAGAAGACTGAATGTAGGGATTCTTTGAGTTCTAAGAGTTTTAAAAAAGTATTTATTACTGATATCCTAACCAGGCTCACTGGTTCTTTATCTTGTGAGGGATCTGATAATAGTTCCTCAAATAATTTTGAGTCCACTTTTATTGAAACTTTTATAATATAGTTTAGTTACACCTTCTAAAAATAAACTTCTCATTTTTCAGAAGCAAAACCTCTATTTAAGCCTCATTTTTTTTTTACCTCTGAGAATTAGGAGTATGGCCTTAGTAAATGCCTACACAAGACAAGTGGCATAGTAAGTATAATCAACTCTGGGGCCAGACTGCCTTGATTTAAATGTGACTTTACACAAGGTGCCTGTTTTCTCATCAGTAAATAGTAAAATGGGAATAATAATAATAATAATAACTAGTTCACAGGACTGTTTGAGAATTAAATGAGTTACTATTTATACAGCACTTAAAACAGTGTCTGACACATATCAAGAATTATATACACTGTATATGTTAGTTAAATAAAATAAAAATATGAGTTACTACTTATATATTTTGTTTTACAAAGGATTATCTGCACATTGCTCACTACCTAGACAATCTTGTGGCTAGTCTTACTACCTGTTATCTTTCCATAGAGAACAAGGTATCAAATAAGCTTTTATTATCAATGAATGTTGACTTGACTATTAAATTCTAACCTGGCCACACAGAAACAAAAGCATCAAATTAAAAAAACTCTGCTGTTAAAAACAAACAAATGTATAAAAGCATGCATGATAAACACTTTGAATGTAGTTGATTACCTTTAGTTTGCCGGAGGTTAAAGGGCTAGAATGAGGAAAGGGTACACAGAGGGCTTCAATTCTATGTGAAACCAATCATTTCTTGGGGCGGGGGGGACCCTAAAGCATATATGGCAAAATAATATCTGAAAATCTGGGTGTAGTTACATTTATTCTCTATGCTATTCTTTATGCTTGAAATATTTTATATAGATTTTTAATTAAGGAGACTTTTACTTGCCTTTATACCCCTAAAAGAACAATAACAACAACTAGAAATAACACCCCTAGCTTCATAAAGTTATCATCATTGGTAGTCTCTAAATCTCTATGTTCACAGCCTCTAATAAGCTCATTAAAAGGTCTTACTCTGACAATACTGAAATGTCACTTATTCACCCCTCCCTGGATTCTTTCCTGCCTTATTCAGTGGTATGCTGCTTACCCATTGGGTTTACACTTTGTCAAGGCCCAGTTCCTCTGGAGTGGAGATTCCCAGTTCATTTAAAGTGGGTCTAAGTTCCTGGATGACATAAGGGTAGATTTCCTTATGAGGTCCTGCTTTGTCCTGATGGCAAAGAAAATATTCACATTTAGCTCTCTGAGATGCTGTCTCTTTTACAAAATAAAGTTGAAAATGCAGCGGACAGTAGCAGAGAATGTAAGTCACATAATTTTAAGTCAACATATTTGTTCAATAAAGAGCGCAACAATGTGGACATTATTCAAGGTGAATTTTTAAGACACTTTGAAACTAAGACAATTAGACTAAAACCAGAAAAAAAAATTTTAAAGCCTCAGTTACTGGAAAAGAAGGTGGTGATGACAGAATTCTATGAAGGTAATTAAACATGCTCAGCAGGCAACAGGAATAATTAAGTTAACACAGGAAAAGTTTTTAAATTTGTCCCTAATTTGAGACCCTAACTGAATTAACTACTGGTGTTGAATGAATTGATAGCCTACAGAACCCTTAATTATCTTACCCACTGTAGATAAAGTAATGCCACAATTTCCCTCTTATAACCTTGAACCATGAATTTCTTTTTTATAGACCATGTCTTTTCCTGGAAAGCTACACTTAGAGAATACTTATTTCCAGGGCAAGCAAGTTTTGACTTTCACCATTAACATATAATTATACCTATATATTGTCACAAAGGTCCCTAGGGACAAATATTAAAAAGTCAAATAAACTAAGACACTGCCAGGCTGCTAAATCTTCTGCCTTTAACAAATTCTAGGTCTCCTTAGCTGTATTTAATTACACAATCTTGTTTAAAATGTAATATATTTATTTGCTCATTACAGAAAAACCAGACACTATAATCAAACAAGAGGGAGACTATATTTTCCTATATTTTTATCTATATATTTTTAATAAAATGGGGTAATATCACAAAAATTGTTTCACAATGTTCTTCAGTGAATACACTATAAATGTTTAATATAGCTATGTTTAAATGGTAAACACATTTCTATAACATCAAGAGATGTACAATAATAACCTCTCCTGGAAGTCTCATCTTAAGAAACCACTTATAACATTTACATCTAATTTCATATCACAAACAGAACAAAGGTTAATTGTAGTTAAATAGCCTTAATTATTTCCTTAAGATAAATTCTCAAATGGAATTGCTGAACAAAAGTGTATCAAACACAACTTTTAAGGTCCTGAATAAATTCTGCCAAAATGCACTCCAGAAAGATTGTTAACTGCAGTGTATGCTCTCTCTAGCTATATAAGAACTAATTTTAGGTATTTTAACAAATTCGAAAATACAGAATATGCTGATACCTAATAAACAGCCCATCCACTTCAAGAACAACTTTAGCATTATTTCACTGACCTTAACAACTTCTAGAATGCGAACAGCACTAGCAAAATCATTTAACCGTCTGCATGCCCGCAAAGCAGCATCAATGATTTTGGGTTCTGGAACCAGATCATAGCCAACAAGTGTGTTCATCCCTGTCAAATTAAAAAGAGGGGTCATATTAACCTGGGATATTCTCACTTAAACTACAATTTAGTTATCTATATTTTTATTGAAACACAGACATGTGATTTTGTCTTTTTAGGCCTTGAGATACTGTGATTTCTAAGAAACATATTTGGTCTTTGCCCCCGTTTCTGGCACAGAGGCTCCGAACTCCTTGGAACTTCCTAAGTGATGAGAGCAACAATGATATCTCCTATTATGTTAAGGAAATAATTTTTGGACCCCACCAAAGAATGGCAGCTGGTTGCCAGTAGGGGCCAAACCTATGGTTAGAGAATTAAAATTTTCAGTCCCATCCTTGATTTCCAGGGAAGGAAGAGGGACTTCAGGTTGAATTACTAACTAGTGGCCAAGGACTCAGTTGATCACAACTAGATAATGAAGCTTCCATAAAAATCCAAAGAACAATTCCTCGGTCCTTTTTAGGAGAGCTTCCATGCTGGAGTACTAGAATGCTTCCATAAGCCACTGTGCCAGGCCCCCCAAGCTCTATGAGGACAGAAACTCCTTGGTTTGGGACCTCCCTTTATGTACCTCTTCATCTGGCTGTTGCTTTGAATCCTTTTAAATCCTTTATAATAAATTGGTAATCTAATGATAAAACAGGTTTTCTTGAGTTCTGTGAGCTGCTCTAACCCAATAAGGGGGTTGTGGGAACCTCTGATTTGTAGCCAGTAGGTCAGAATCATGGGTAAACAACTTGGGCTTGCAACCAGCTTCTGAAGTGGAGGGTGGTCTTGTGATACTGGACTCTTTACCTGTGGAATCTGATTCTACTTACTACCGGGTAGGGTAGATAATACTACATTCAGGTGAATTCCTGGACACCCTGCTGGCATCCAGATTTGTTTGTTGGTGTGGGAGAGCCTCCATACATACACTGAAATTGAGTCCTGGAACCCTATCTGGCCTCTATTCTCTCTATAAAACGAGAGAATCTACCTTTAACAAATTCTAGATGATAAGATCATAGTGGATCTTCCACAATAAATTAGTGGAAAGAAAGGAACTATGGAGTAGCCTGCAGATTGGGGGAAAAAATATTCAAGAGTTTCCTTAAATGCAAACACAATTTTCATAATAATTTGCTGGTTTCTTGTCAAACAAGAGGGTTATTTTCAACTCATATCTTTAACTCTTAGTACAACGTATGTTCTTTGCCTGCTTTAAAACAGATTTGATTGGAAAGTAATCTAAAAACAACCAGAGAAATGCTTAAGGGGAGTTAATGAAGCCCAAATGAGGGCATTAAGGAGATATAGAGAATGCACGGACTCAAACATTCAACCAGAAAATGATTGGGCATGATTACATTCAGCCCTGCACCAAATGACACATCATAAAATTTAAGATTCTCTTAATAGGAATGCAGATTGCTGTTCTTTTCATTACCTCTCAAGATTATTGAATAAGAATTTCCCTGGTTGCAGCAAAATGGAGTCATTACATTCCTGCAGAGAAGTTTGAAACACTTACGTTTCTTGTTTTCATTTTAAAATATTTAAATAAAGACACTAGTGATTATAATGCTAGAATATAGTCATAGAGACTGAACTCTTGGTCTAAGATAAATTGCCTAAATTGCCTAAGATAAAATGCTACTTATTCATGTTAAATGTGCATCTGCAAATTTAGAAAAAACAAACTAGCTTACTTAGATAGGACAAGATCTGTCAGGGTAAAACAAATCATAACTGAGAATAAAAATAACAAAAAAATCTAAACTATTACCAAAATGGAAAAAGGACCAAATTGCATAAATTATCTAAAAGATACAAAACCCTTAACTCTTGCTCACCTTGACCTATCATTAGAGCAGTGATTTCAAACAGAGGCATTTTGTCCCCCAGGAAACATTTTTGGTTATTAAAATCTGGCAGGGGAAGAAGGTGACACCTAGTGGGTAGAAGCCAAGGATGCTGCTAAACAAGCTACAGTGCAAAAGACAACCATTACAACAAAGAATTAACTGGCCCAAAATGTCAGTTGTGCCTGCTTTAAAATCCTGCTTTACAGGAAACACTATGGTAGCTATAATACTTTCTAATTGCAAGTTGCATGACAGTACCCAATTTACATGATGCATATTTTCAAAAGAGTTGCCTTCAACAAAGTACTGGAAGACTACAAAGCAGTTCATAATTCTATCCCAAAACAGACAAATATAACTATGTTCCAATTACCTTTACGCAATTCCCAGGCATCAATATCTGGCTTGTTGAAGTATGTCACCCAACGAGCATCAAATTCCTCATCCGTCTCATGTGACCCGTGGGAGTAGCAGCGAACTGACTGGATAGCTACAATCGAGAAAGAATAATTTTTAAAAGTGATTTTCTAAATTTAAAACATTTCTACTTTTTAAATATAAAAATAAGATTTCCCCGTGACTACTCAAGATGTTGAGCATCTTTTCATGTATTTTGTCTATTTCTATGAATTGTTTATTTATATTTTTTGTCCCTTTTTTCCCTCTTGGGTCACACGTAACTTTTCTTATTAATTTCAATGTACAGAAGTAATACTTGACATCTTCTGTCAATACAATAAGGTTACTTTTTTATTGTGTTAAAATATGCATGACATAAAACTTACCATCTTAACCATTTTTAAGTGTATAGTTCAGTGTTATTTAATACATTCAATGCATTAGGTTTTGAATCAACTATATGTCACTATAGGAAAATTATTCAGCAGGTGAAATAAAACAAATATTATGTACTGATATGAAAAAATACCTTAAAAATAAGCAAAGAAAAGTAGAACAAAAAGTGCTATAGATTTATGTTTATGCTTTTTTCCCCCTAATGTGCATGCAATGATAGCTTGAAAGTCTTAACATTGGTTATCTTTGGAAGGAAAAACTTTGTTTCTTTATACACTTCCACAATGTCTGAGTTTTTACAATAAGCAGAGTATTAACTCCTAATCTAAAATAATGTTCATTCTAGTTCTTAAGAGAATTTATAAGATATATTTTTGATAAATTAAAAAAACCTATGCTCGCTATTAAATTATATTCCAAAATAAATTACACATCCTGACAAAGCAATGGCAATTTAAAATTTGTTTTATCAAACTACAGCCCCTTTCCCCAAAATTCTGATAAACTCTCTAAAGGGGAACATGCCCTCTGACTTACAGCCAATAAAAGAAACACTGCTTTATAAGACTGCTAAGAAGCGAGACACACTTAGCATTCTGCTCCTAATCAATATACCCTTTGCAGTACCATACACAAAGCCTTTCCATTTTTAGTTTCTGTCTGTCAAATGGACATTGAATTGGGAGTTAGAAAATCTGGACTCTTTTAAATAGCCTCTGTCTGATTGGAGAGGGGGCAGAAGGAAATTTTACCTTTGGGTTTTAGGATGCAGCAGAGCCTAGCGGTCAGATAAATCTAGGCTCTTCAATCTCCCACTGTTTGACCCTGGTAAAATAACTCAAGTTTTATTTTCCTTATCTGTAAAATAGGGATACCACCTTAGAAGATGATGACAATTAAAAATAAAATAGGGATACCACCTTAGAAGATGATGACAATTAAAAATAAAAGCTAGGTAACATTGTCTAGGGCTTAGCACTTTGTAGGTAGGTACTCAATAAATGGTAGCTGTAAATTAATCCTTGTTTAAAAATGTCTTAACTGACCTTCTATTTATGGAAATCATAATTTATAGAAATAAAGCATTCTTCAAATTTTGCATTTCCTATTAGATGAATTAGACAAGTGTGGTATAATTTCTAGTTATTTTTAAAAGCTTATCCAAAACAAAACAAAACAAAACCAAAACCAAAACCAAACTACTCAGAAACCTTTGGGCTCTAAAAATACTCTGAAATTTAAACGTTAGAAATACCCTATGCATCCTTAATGCAATGATAACTAGCAGAAGTACAAAGAAAAAAAGAAAACAGAAAAAGATGAAAAGATGAAATAATGGCCAGTTCTGGAGATGGGCTGTCACTGCTAGCTCAAACAAAAGTAATTCTCACCTAAATTACTGCTTGAGCCTATAGCAAAATAACTGCTATTAGTCACAGAGGGCCATAGAACAAGTCCCAATCTTACCAGAGACATAAATTATCTCCCTAGCTCAAGCAAAAGTAATTCTCACCTAAATTACTGCTTGAGCCTATAGCAAAATAACTGCTATTAGTCACAGAGGGCCATAGAACAAGTCCCAATCTTACCAGAGACATAAATTATCTCCACAGTCTAAGTCCAGAATAAAGTGGGACATTTATATAAATGAGCTAGAATTGGACACTCTTTAATTTTTATGACAAGAAAAAAGAATGGATCGCTAGACTTAAATGTATTTGTTAAGTGCAAACATTTAACCAAAACTACACAATAGTTAATAACTCTTACAGGACTATCATTCACATTTAATATATCAGAAAGCATAGACCATAACAACCCTCTCACACTGTTACAAAAATTTATAAGCTACCTTTTTCAAAAACAAAAGTTATCCTTAGCTGAATACTTAAAGTCCAAGTATAAAATGGTACAACCACTTTGAAAGACTGATTTAGCAATTTTTTTTTATCAAGTTAAATACACACCTACCATATTACCCAGTAATTTCACTTCTAAATATTTACTCAAGAAAAATGAAATATATGTATGCCTTACCCAGAGGTAATTATTAAATGTAACCTTCCTACCACCCAGAAAACTATTTCATGATAACCAATTCTTTTGCTCACTTCTGGGCATGTATTTCATTAGAAGACTGGTAGCTTTGTTTGTTTTCTGTGAAAAAAGATAACCAGCAACTACAAATCCTAGTCAAGGAGATCAATGGATCACCTTCAATGATTTGTTTACCTTTCTTCTGGGAGTCTCAAATTACAAACTCGTTATCTTAAAAAAACAACAACAAAAAAAAAACTTTATATGAAATAACTATTTAGAACACCAAGCATGCACCAGGAACAAAGATCCCATCCAGGAGGACAAAGACTCTACCACATGGTTTAAATTATATTCCTAATTCCAGTAATATGAAAAGTAGGATCTATTCTCATAGCTATGGACATTCCCCCCATATGCTTAACATTTTGATTTTTAGGTAAACTATATAGGCATTCTCTCCCTTCCTGCCACTGACCAAACTTAAGCATAGCATTTCAACCTAGTTTTGAGGCTTGTAAGGCAAACTATTTTAGAACACAATGGCTCAGTGCTTTCATATAACCTGAAGGTTCCAGAGCAAGAAAAGGAAAGCAACTATGAAAAACAGATATTTCTACAGCCTCTAGGACCTAAAAAGCTATTTCTTTTTTTTTTTTTAATTTTATTTTATTAGTTGCAAGTATACAGTACATTGGTTAGACATTTATATAGTTTATAAAACGTAAAAAGCTAATTCTAATACTGCTTTTTGGCATTCAGTCAAGCACTCTATTAAGAAAAGCTAACATATTTAGAAAAATCAGAGGGCTCATTAATCTCTTTGGTTTAATTAGATAGCTTTCCATTTAATAACTAATCAGCTAGGACAAAGTCCAAAGAATGGACATTTTGGTGGTGGTGATTCTAAGAGTAAGGGAAAGAAGTAACTAATACTGATTCTAGGAGTAAGGGAAAGAAGCAATTAATGGAGAAGCTCAAAGACAAGGTTATTGAGGTGCAAAGCTTAAGAGCAGGCTTGGACCTTAGGGCCCAAAGGCTGGAACTCTAGAAATGAGTGGTGTGGAAAAGGCTGGAAGGTGATAATTTAGCCCTGCACCAGTGTATAGAACACAGGGAATTGAGGACTTTTTGGACTTTACAAAATGGATTTCATGGGAGCCATGGCAGTAATGTCAACTGGCACATAATAGGAACAGCCTTAGAATGTGACCAGAATGCCCAAAGCTACAGAAACAGCAGCCATGATAAGCCTCCAATAAGCCTATCGTAGGGGCCGATAAACTTAAGGATCCCACCTTGGAAGGTCCATATAAGCTTAACACCTTAGACAAATGATGCTCAAGCCTAAGCCAAGAACATCACAAATAGGTGCGCTGAGAGTCGACAAGTCTGACAGGCCCAGATGGCTTGGGACTGATGCACAATCTGCGGGGCCAGTAAACAGAGTTCATCCTGGAGACACTGACTTCCATCCCTTCGCTTTGTCTCGTAAGACTCTGTACATCCCACGTCCCTTCTCTTCTCTGTGTGTTGTGTTACTCCACGTGGAAACCTGACTGGTTTATCTGAGAAGGTTCCACTCAAGAATTCTGGCATTGAGGAAAGACACAAACGTGTCCAGTAAACGCATCCAAGGGTGTTACTTTCATCGCTGCTTTCCTTGCTTGAGACAATAAGGGAAAGAGAAAACTCCCACATTTCACAAATTATCAGGGTAAGGATGTACAAGCCAGGATTGTTTAACTTATTAAGGGTTGACTAGAGAATCTAGCCATTATTTAAAACATTTTAATTATCTAATTTGGCAGTTATTGGAAAAGAAAGGTTTCAAGTTGGAGGCTTCTTTATGTACCAAATAAGAATGTGTTGCTACTTAACTAGAGCAAATTCGAGGGCCCTCAAGTTAACTTCCCCATAGTTCTTTTTCAAGTATATTCTCATTTGATCTTGGATTGCCTCATCCAAGAACCTTAATCCTTTCTGACTTTCAAATGAGTAAAATCTTGTCAGTCTCATACTGATAAAGCCCCAACCTATAATAAGCAAAAGTGAGATGCACTATAAGAAAGCAAATATATACCAAGCTTTTGTGCAAGGAAAGATGCTGAGTTACTTTATTTACATTAAACCTCACAATTACCTAATAGCAACCCAATTTTAGAGATGAGGCGACAGTCTCCAGGTTAACTAAGGTACAAGGTCACAAAGTTAAAAAGTCGCTGACAACTGTAGACAATACTGCCTCCTTGTGGCAAATATTTAGGTCTATGGCACAAACACCTAAAATACAACTTTTTGTTTATGGATTATACTAAAGAGCAGGTATACAATAACTAGGAAATAAAACCACTATGTCCAAATTCACTAAAGAAAAAAAAAAAAAAGAACCTCCTTAATTTACAGTTTGCCAAAAACTTCTGCCTTTTCCTCAACCTGCCATAAAATGTAATTCTTTCGAAGTCGCCATAAGAAATCTCCCCAAAGTGTATCTACATGAAAAAATTTAAGTAGTATTTGCTACTTTTGCATTTAGATAAAGAAGGAACAAAACCCATAAAATCTGACAAACATCAGAATGGGCCAAAAATTACTATGGCTAAAAAACAGAAAATGGTTCTACCACTAATTAAGGAGTTAAGATTCCCAAGGTGAGCTTAAGTTTCCTGTTCTATAAAATAAGATGATCTCCATGGTCTCTGAAGTGTATGTCAGCCTTATCGTTCTACGATAAATTATATAAGATAGAGTCTAAATTGAATGATCTAAATTGAATGAAGTAAAACATTCCTTAAGACCTGTAGTGTATAGTTAGAACACTCAAAATGCCGATTAACCCTTATTAGTTTTTAGTTTCTGAGTTCGTTATGTTTAAATATGCACGCTTAGGGGCTTAATGTAGCATATATGACCATTACAGCTAATATCAAAACGCAGTTATAATAATTAAAACTATCGTGCTGGACACAAAGTCACACGCAACAGATATATAAGGTGAAGGCAAAATAAAATAAAAGACAGGAATCGGCAGCACATCTCATACTCCCAACAATTAGGCTTCAAACCCGAAGTCTATAGTACCCCATTTTCTAAACAGTAACATTCTTATGATATGACCTATCAACATTCAGGCTCTCTCTTAGACCTCAAGAAACAACCACAAACGTCGATTTATCGTAAATATAGAATTAGAGGGTGGCACAGCAGTCTCTAAAAATGAACGGAACAGTCTGTGAAGGAGACAACACGAAACGCCAAATGAGAAATGCCTGGTAAAAAGCATACTATGCCCCAAATGGAAGCATATTGTGTTCTCGAAAGACGCCGGGGGCGGCGGTGCCAAGGTGCCCGGAGGGGCCATCCCGGTCCCTAGACTAAGCGGCGCGCCCGCAGGCTCAAAGTCACCTTCGCCAAAGCTCTGGAGGCCGGCGGCGGACACTCCCAGTCAGGCGGCCGCAAGGGTCAGCGCCGGGGTACGGTCACAGCCCAGGGACCGAAGGGGTCGGGTGGACGCGGTAGGTGCGCTGCGCTCTCTCCTTGGAGCCCACAGCAGGTCCACACCTGACCGGTCCGCGAAGCCAGCACCAGAAGTCACGCTGAAGGAGGCCCCGGGGGCGCCTCCTCAAGTCCTCCACACTTCAAGGCGGCCGGGAGGGCGGCCCACGGTCATTAGGTTCGGTCGCCTGCCGTTAGGGCAGCCGCTAGGCCGCGGGGCGAGCCTGCCCTCGCGTAGCGGCGGGGGACCAGGTCACCGCAAGGACACGCGGGTGCAGACGGTGGCAAGCAGGGGGCTTACCGGCGGCGGGGCCGGGGACCAAGGCAGGGTGCAAGAGGCCTCGAGGACTGGCCCGGGCGGCTGCGGTCGCCGCTACAGCGCAGTGGCGAAGAGTGGCGCCTAGCATGACGGCGATGGCGGCGCGCAGGCTGAAGCTGAAGAGAAGCCGGCTGTGAGATCACTGGCCGTTCGGAGATTGCGGGGGGCTGGACTGACGCACCGACGCACAGTGGGCGGAGCATGAGATCCCACCTACTGCGACGCTCGCGCCCTGGCGGAAGGAGCGCCACCCGGCTCCGGCCGGGCTACGGCGGCCCGTTAAGAACAAACTGTCTCATCGCTGCTCTCTGCTCGGTAGGGTCTCCGGTTCCGTGGACGGCAGCCGCCATCAGGAAGCAAAGATGCGAGAAGCGGAGAAGCGAGTAGCGGACGGTATCGTGGTTCAAGTTCGGCTCCGGAAGCAACTCCATCACCTCAAAATGGAAATGATAACAATAATAACGACAAATTATAATAAAAATGCCTTATTTACTTAAGCCCCGGTTTGAGCCTAAAATAAGAGAACGAACTGCTTATATATAAGGGACCTTATTAGTAACTTCTAACATCACAAACTTTCAAGCATTAAAAATGAGTACAGCCACTTCATTTTACAGATAAGGAAACAGGCTTAGAAATTAGGTTGTTTGCTGGGAATTAGGCTCTTTTCAACAAATCTCCAATTCTGAGAATTCCAGATATTTCTGGCCAAACTAACTGACCCTAATATTGATTAAGTTCTAAGACTTTTAACATCTAATCTGGCCTAGCCCTACATCCTGACTTTGAGCTCCAGGGCAGTGGAGCCACTTCCCCCCAGTCTGAATTATCCCACAGCTACTCAAGAGTTAATGAGACAGTCTCTTTTGTCTTGGTTTCCCTCATTCTCTATCCCTGGACTCACTGAGGAAAGACAAGATAGACATTCAGGGTCCTCTTCCTCACTCCAAGCCCTTTCTCCTGGGCATCAGCATTTGCCATTTTCCGTCCCTAGCAGTGTAGCTTTAGGTGGTATGAACCTGGCTGGAAGGATAAAAAGCACCTGCCCTCACCTACCACCAACCAAACCAAAGGACACCTGGGAAAGCTTGGACCTCTTTGAATTTTCATTAATATTCATCAAATCCCCAAGAGCTGGAAGCTCAGAATGAGGTTAGGGCCCCCACAACTGGAAAAGTACTGGTCACTCTCCTATCAGTCTCTCCACTTTGCCTATATTGCCTTAGATTGCCTACTAGAGTGTGGTTGTTTAATACAATTATGACTACAATTTATTATGTGTCACTGCATGCTCAAACTATTTATTATCCCATTTAAGCCTCATAACAACCTTAGAAGTATTTAACCCTATTTTATGGATGAAGGAATAGACTCCTGTGTTAATTTCCTGTTGCTGCATAACAATTTACCAGAAACTAAGCAGCTTAAAACAATACCCATTTATATTTCTCAGTTTCTGTAGGTCAGAAGTTTAGGCTGTTTCTCTACTCCGGGTCTCACAATACTGAAATTAAGATGTCAGCCAGGTCTGTGGTCTTATCTGGAGCTCGGAGTTTTCTTCTATGCTTGTTCAGGTTGTTGGCAGAGTTTAGTCCTTACAGGTGTAGGACTGAGTCCCAAATTTTTCTTGCTACCTGTTAGCCAAGGAGCATTCTCAGATACTAGAGGCCATTCTCAGGACCTTACCACATGGTGCTCTCCATATGCCCTCTCACAATACCACAGCTTAGTTCTTCAAGCCAGTAGGAGACACTTCACCCTCTTCTAAAGATGTCATCTGATTAGGCTAAGCACATTCCAGGCAACCTCTTTTGATTAACTCAAAAGTAAAGGGATTAGTAGCCAAATCTTGCAAATGCTATCCCAACAAATTTACAGATTCTGCCACGATTATACAAGGCATGTACACCAGGGGGCATGAATCTTGGGGTCCATCTTTGAATTCAGTCTACCACACCACTAGTGGGGGGGAGCTGCTTGTTCCCAAGTTTGCCTCCAGTTGTGCCTCCAGGCACCAACCCATTCCACTGTTTCTGGTGGATGGTCTTTCCTGGATGAGTTTAGACCAGACATTCTGGTTCTTGCCCAAGGCCATTAGGGTCTTTGTCTCTTCCTACCATTTTTTTGTCCCTTTGGAGAAGCAGCTGCTGGACTTTCAATACCTCAAGGATGTCATCATCACCAGTTGATAAGCCTATCAGCTTCCTGCTGCAGCCAGAGCCTTCATCCTGGAAGAGTTATAATGAGGCACTTCCTCTGATGTGTGAAGAGAGAAGAGATGATGTTATTGAGGAACTTATAAATATAAAGAAACTGTTCCACCATTTGAATTTCTAGTAAAGGGAAGTGCACATTCAAGAAAAGCTCTATTTTCTCTGGTGAGAATGAAGCTTGTTAGGGGGAAAAAAAATGAATCCTGCCATTTCAAGGCTGAAAAGGAAACTTTGAGGCCATTAGTCTGATTGAATTTAACATTGCTTCCATTTCCTCAGGTCCCTACTTGAGCACTTCCAGTGATGGGGATCACACTACTACTATGCTAGACTGCTTTGAAAATGAGGATAAACAAGACAAGGCATTGAGAGAATGGCATTCTAGCTGCTGTTGAATTATAGCTCTGTCATATGCCATTAGGCAAGTTATTCCAATTTCCTAAAGCAGAATTTCCTCATCTATAAAATGAGAATAATAAATGGAACCAACCTAACAGGTTTTGAAAAGATTACATAAGATAATGCATGTAAAACAATATGTCCTGGCTGGCACACAGTAAGTGCTCAATAAATGATAACCATTAACTCTCTAGAAAAAGAATATTCCTGTTGTAAAATTATAGAAGTTCTTTTTCCAGAGCAGGGCAGGTTGTGAGACAGGGGTTAAAGCATGGAGGTGGAGTGGACAAACAAACCACATGGATCACCAAGAATCAGGGAGAAGGGGTAGCACAGGAAGCAACCTTCAGAGGTGACCCTGTAGGCTGTCATCCAATAGTGGTAGGAGGGTTCTAATGGTTCTTTCTTTCTTCCTTTCTTTCTTCTATTCTTTTGTCCTTCCTTTTATTTAATTTCCTAAATTATTATTTTTATGATCAGAAAATCACTAAAGGATATAATTTTTATTGAGATTAACTCACACACCATTAAAGTCATCCTTTTGAAGTATACAATTCAGTGGTTTTTAGTACATTCACTATATTGTATAACCATTATCACTGTCTAATTCCAGAACATTTTTGTCACCCGAAAAAGAAACCCTATAGCCAACGGTATCCAACAACCCAATCAGCCCTAGGCAACCACCAATCTACTTTCTGTCTCTGTGGATTTGCTTACTCCAGATATTTCATATAAATAGAATCATACAATGTATGATTCTTTTTTGTCTAGTATCTTTCAGTAAGCATAATGTTTTCAAGGTTCATACATGTTGTAACATGAATCAATACTTCATCCTTTTAATGGCAGAATTATACTCTATTATACGGATATATCACATTTTGTTTACCCATTCATCAGTTTATGGACATATGTGTTGTTTCCCCTTTTTGGCTATTATGAGTAATGTTGCTATGAACATGCGAGTACCTGTTTTGGGTGGACATATGTCTTAAATTCTTTTGGGTATTTATCTAGGAGTAGCATATGGGTCAAATGGTAACTATGTTTAACTTGAGGAACTACCTGCACCACTTTATATTCCCTCCAGCAATATATGCAGATTCCAATTTTTGCACATCCTTATAATTTTTTTTTTTTTTTATAAAGAAAGCTGAGTCTTTGTAGCTGTCTGAGCTGGGGATAGGGGAATCTTTGACCACTGTCCATGAAGCTAGACAGTTAAGGACTTTGTGTACCATTGGAATAGTTCAGAAATCTGGCTCAGCCAGTGTATTCATTCAGTCACCACCTCTCTGTGGGTTTCCTGTGTACTAGAAGCTGGGTAGGGAGTAAGACAGGCAGGATCCATTCAATCATGGGCTTCTGGTTCAGTGACGAAACTGACAACCAGAGGATCACAATAATGAAGGCACAATTACACACTAAGATCTGTGCTCTGAGAAGAAACCTGGTGTCACCAAGGAGACCCACTGTGGCCACATTTCCTTCCTTCCTCCTTCTCTCTCTCCCTCCTTTTCTTCAATTACATCTCTCCCTGGGAAATCTGGAGGTGTTTCAACATCTCAGTGAAATTGAGGGGACTAGAGCATCCCTAAGTGGCCAATGTGGACATAGTAATAACCCAAACTGCACTACTAATGGGGTTGGGGCTGAGA
Source organism: Eidolon dupreanum (assembly GCA_028627145.1). NCBI lineage: Eukaryota > Metazoa > Chordata > Mammalia > Chiroptera > Pteropodidae > Eidolon > Eidolon dupreanum. The sequence goes on from CM053509.1 coordinate 86,495,094, forward strand.
GATGGAGGAAGTGGGTAGGTTGTGTGTGGGGGTGGGTGGGAGTGTGTCTGACCTTAGTCTTCTCCCTATTGTGCAGTGAACATGCCTGGCATATTTATTGGTCAATGGAAAACAACTCTGAAGGCTTTTACCAATTTAGAGCTGTGACATCCTGCCCTCCCCCCCCAAAAAAAAAATTCTCTGTAGTGCACGTCCCCTGGGATGCCAGGATAGAAGGTCAAGTCCTAGCCAGGCTAAGGCTAATGCCACAAAGAGAAACCCTCCTCTGTCCTGAAATCCCACCAATTCTGTTTCCATCTCTGTTTTCAATACTACTGTACCTTTTCTTACCTACCTGTAGCCTCTGAAATCCAGTCAGGTCCCTTTCAATCCACCTCCCATCCACACAAGTGTCAGAGGGATCCTTCTTAAACATCAAGCAGACCAGGGCACTCCTTGGCTTCCATTGGCCCACTACTTTCTTGTGGCTTCCCTGTGGCCTTGCTCCCACCTGGTATTCCAGTCGCACCTGCCTCTTACCATGTAACCTTTAGATCCTTATATCCTTCAGACACTTGAGGCTTCCTCAACACCAAATGCAGCGTCATCCCTCTGTGCTCTGACTGGAATTTCCTGCCCAGACCTTCTGGTCCTTGGGAAACCAGCTCCATCAACACCTCTGGGTGAGTTAGGTGCCCCTTCTCAGAGCTCCTGCCTTCTCCCACCACCATGGCATTGTGCTATAACTTTCTTTTCTTTCCCACTAGATAGAGACTTCCTTGAGGTAGAAATAATGTCTGATTATTCTGTGATTCTTACCCCCATCCCACCTTGTACCTGGATTGGAACCTGGCACAACAACAATGAAGTCCCTCAAGGCCCGGCTGGAGGTCCACTGTCCATCTGACAACAGGCTCTGGACTTGGATTATACACATTTATGTTTTCAAATGGGTTTTGATTGTGTGACCTGACAGTTTTGTGGGTGTGAGTCTTCACCATCACCTCTAGCCTACAAATACCCCAAGGCAGGGTCCAAGGAGCTCCTGGATAGAGGCCGCTATTGGAAAGATGAGGTCACAGGGGGGCTTCCCACTCCCTCCCATTTTGCATTAGTTGGCTCCCAAAGTGGGCTGTCTCTGAGCTGCTCCCCTAGCAACTCTCCCTGCCCCCATTATTCCAGCACTTCTCAAGGTCCCACCTCAGGCTTGGGGGAGGTATACCAGGATATGAGCCACCTTCCTTTGGAGTCTGTTCCTGGGTCAGGAGGGTCAGAGGATTAGGGTGCTAGGTTCCACTGGCATCCTTTCAAAAGCCTGGGAACTGAACCTGCTAGGGTGGAGTGGCGGTGCAGAGAAGAAAGCCAGTTTCATAACCTGCTTTCCAGTATGGGAGGCAGAAACAGCCCTCCATGGGGGCAGGTTAACACTCTGAAAGTGGAGTAACAACATGTCCCTCTTCTCTCCATACACTAGGAAGTTTCCAGACTGGAAGGGGACTTACCTGACCCAAGCCATCAAAAAAGAAAGCCTCTGCTTGCATAGTCCTGTTGACTAACAATCAGGATTTTAGTGGTCTTGGAGAGTTGGACCTTTTACAGAACCAAGTTCAGTCTCCTTTAGAGGGTCAACAACCACACCCAACCCCCTTAGCCCTCCCCAGGGACTCACCAAAAACAACAAATTGGGGAGGGCAACCAGTGCTGGAGTCTGGATGGCATGGCTAACTGATCCAAAGCTCAAGTAGAAATATGAAGTGGGGGCAACTCCCCGAAGAGCCCCTCCTGTCAGCTGCAGAATCCCACCTCTTGTCACCAGCAGGACTTATTCAGGGTTCTGCCAGCAAAATGACTTTTATTCCACCCCATCTCCTCCTTCCCAGGGTGCTGTTGAGTTACATGGAGCAAAGTATGCTTCTGAGATCCTGGGGCTATGTGTCCCCCACTTTTACTTGCTAGAGTTCTTCCAGCACACAGTACTACCCCCTCTTCCAGATGACATGGAGTTGGGCAGAAGCTTATGAGGCTGTTATCTTTCAGTAGACAGCTGTGCAGGGCTGGAGGCACAGCTTATCAGGAAGCCTGCAGTGATTCACAGCCCAAGTCCCAGCTTCTCTGCTGAATAGTAATTTCCAGCAGTGGATTAGTGCTCAGTTTCTCTTCTACCCCTCTCCCAAGGGTGTGCTGTCCTTTCTCAGAGAGCGAGCAGTGAAGTGGAGATTCTACCCATGGAGATCAGGGGGCTTTGTGCCAGCCTTCCAGCTAAGGCCCAGTCTATTGGCAGGAGGCTGCAGGTTTAGGGACCCCAGCAGGGTCTGCTACCCTTGGCAGTGACCCCCCAAGGGAGTTCATTACTGCTCTCCTTCCTTCCCCTCGCAGAAAAGTAATATGCTGCTCCCTTTCCCCTAGTGGTAATGCACAGGGGGAGACAGGCTGCCTTCTAGCCATAAGCCCCTGATGCCAGAGGCAGCCAAAAAAGGGCTGGAGAGAGAGAGAAGCCAGGACCTAGGTAATGCGCCTCTTGCACCATTTTAAAGCGCTCCTGTCTCTGTGCCTGACCCTGAAGACTCTAAAGGCTAAGGAACCCAGGCTAGAGGGGACTGAGACACAAGGGGGCAGGCCAGAGCTGTCTTTGCACAGGCAAGTGGTTAGGAAAAAACCTGGGACAGAGCCATTTTTGTTTGTTTTATTGGAAGCAAGACTCCAGCTGTGGGGCTCAAAGGAGGAGGCATGGAGAGTTCTGTCCTGGGTCTCTCTCTCTGGGTTAGCATGGCGAATCGGGGATGTTAAAAGAGCTAGAGCCCATGGTGACGCACCTGCCACCATGATCTCGGGACGCTCCTTAAAAGCAGGGGAAGGAACTCTAGAAAGGTAACTGTCCTGGGGTGAGGGGCAGAATGAGGCTCCCCACAACTCAGACGCCCCTGCCTCCAAGCAGTCGGTTTCTCATCCCATGCCCTCCGTTGCCAATGATGGAGGTGATGCCAAGAACGATCTCTCGTTGGCTTCCACACTCCTGTCTCCCTCATGAATGCTGGGTGCCTTTAAACACTGGGGGTCCTGAGCAACGTTCAGGTGTCCCATTGTCCACCATTCCCTCCCTGAAGAAGATCCCAGTATGGCTCAGAAAGGCTGAAGATGGAATTCTGCGTCTTCAGGCAACGCAAGTGGAGGAGCAACCGCCTGAGGAAGCTTCCCTGGGGTCCCTCTTTTGTGGCCGTGGGGTCCATGATGCCAGTCTGAGGAGCTGAGATCAGGCCGTGAGCTCCACAAGACCGAGGCTGAAGGGCTAGAGGTGCGTCTCAAGGTCGAGGCGCTGGGGTTAAGATCCAGCTAGTCTCGGTGGCCCAGAGCCATGAGTTCTTAGGCCGTCCGCTCCTCTTCCGCAGCACCTACCTCAGGCTGTGATCGCTTCGCGGAGCCTTCTTCAGCAGCGGGTTTCCCTAGGCTCCTCTTGGACGTCGGCGCAGCTGGCTGGGACGAGGGGCCAGAATGGGTGCTCGGGGGCTGGTAGCCGGGTTGGCGCGGATCCAGTGCATCCTTGGAAAGTAGGATGGCGAGGCTGGGCACGTTCTTAAGTACACTGAGACTGGCGGCCGGCTCGCTAGGTTTCTGCCCAGGAGTGGGCCCTGGAGGGAGGCTCTGCCACACCTCGCGCACGCTCCGGTAGCGCAGCCGCGTGACCTGGTGCAGGCCAGCCAGGCGGCGCTTGAGGATCTCGGCGCACGTGACGGTCTTGGTGGTGGCCCGACCGCAACCGCTGAAGACGATGGCGCGCGTGGCTGGCTGCGCCATGCTGGCGGTGGCGAAGGCCAGCAGGTTCCGGATCTTGCTGCCCTCCTTCACTCGCATGTGTACGGCGCCCGGCGCCAGGTCGGCAAAAGGGCCGGAGCCGGGGCCGCCCCCCTCGGCCCCGCCCCCACACGGCGCCTCTTCAGAGCGCACCTTACGGAAGTTCTCCATGCGCCGTCGTTGTCCGGATCTTGGGGAAGCGGGCTTCGCCATGGAGCCGCCTCAACCTCGGGGCTGCATGGCCGCTGGCTGCGCCCAGCAAGGGCCAGCAGGGGTAAGGGTGCGGGAGCGGCGCGGACGCTGGCGGGCGGACTGGGACGGCGCGATAGTCGTCGCCCACTTCTGTACAGTGGGCGCTGCTCTATGCGCTCTCAGCGCCGGGTGCTCCACGCCTTTAGCCTAGGCCCGGCCCGGGAGCCTGGGAGCCCCGCCCCTACCGCCAGGCCCCGCCCCACCCTTATTTGCCTCTCTGATCCAGTGGGATCCTCTGCTATAGGGGCGTGGGAGCGGCGCGCATTGTGGCACGCAGTGGCAGAGCCAGGGGATGACTTGGTAGGCGAAATTCCCCTATAATCGCCATCAGTCCTCCGCGAGTCAACCCTTATGAACTGACAACCTGAATAAAAACCGCGTTTGCTGTGCAAATGCTACTTCAAGCCTGTCCCGGAGCCCTTCCGCGTTCTAACTGAAGGCCGCCTCTTCTCCCCTCCCAAGGAAAGATTTACAAGCGGTCTGCGGGCCTTCTTTCCCCCACTCCCCTAGGGACTCCCCCCGAACTCCGTCCCTTCAGCTCCTGAGCCAATATTCTTGCTTCAAGGACAGCCTGTGCATGGTCAGCAAGTGCGGGCGGCTTTGGTTCCGGCCCCTACTCTGCTCCTGCCCTCGGATGACTACGTCGCGGCGTGGTCCTCTCAGGGCAGCCGGACACTGAGGTCTCAGCCTCGCAGCTCTTGACCAGACTGGAGGTTACTGGACTCCCCGGACACCCCTGGGAGTGGGGAGTGAGGCTCTGGGCCAGGCTGTTCCCTAGGATGAATGGGAAGAGAACAAGGAGATCCCCCGTCTCAAGAGGAGTTAAGCTCCCTCCACGTCTTCCTGAAAGTCCACTATTAGAGCTACATGCCTTAGGGTGAGCCAGGCATGCTTCCTGCTGACATGGATCCCCTTTCTTCCAGGTGAAATTCGTTGTCGGTCTGCCTTGGCCCCCCCGCCTGCCCCCTCTCCCTCCGAGATCTCTGAGGTCCTTTTTTCAAAAAGGAGACTACACGAAGACTAAGTTTTTAAGAGAGAAAAGGGAGGAAGGTGGGAAGTTGAAGCTTTGGTGTCATTATGAAGCTACTGGGTGCCCCTTTCCAGGAGCTTCGCAGGAACGAAAGAGTAGCCTCGGATCTCCTGCCAGAAGAGACGAACAATGAGGATAGAGGCGAGGTTAGGGTTGAAGGACTGCTGAAGGGAGGGAGGGGGTTGGAGGAGGAGATAGACCCTCCCTAGAACTGCCCCAGCGCCTCGCCCTTCATCCTGTCACTCCCCATCTCGCACTGCACAATCAGAACTGAGGGAGCGCAGTGACTACGGTGAAGCGTGGCGGGGAAGTGCACAGAGAGATGTAGCGGGCAGGGAACCCTGAAAGTGCTGAAGTCATGACAGTGCCAGGCGAGCTCGGCCTGTCTTCAGAGGGAACTGCTGGGGTCCTCCTCTCCCTCCTCACGGCTGCTTTAGCCTCCTCGGCATCCTTTAACTCCTAGCTCTCGGCCCCCGCTGTTCAGAATCCCGGGCTGACCCCATTACCGCCCCTTGGGAGTGGACCTTTGCGCCCCAACGTATGAGTGACCGACCTCCTCTCCAATCTCCTGCTCGCACGCTGAGATCTGGCGCCCTCCGGTTGCGTCCCACTCCGCATCTGGACTTCAGACCCGCGCCAGCTCCTGCGAACCCCATGAGGAACAGCCATAGGAGCTGGAGGCACAGCAGCCTTGAGAAGGTACAAAGACTGTCTGCAGCGTGTGGCAGGGGGCGAGGAACCCCAGGCTCTGTAAGGCCAGGGCAGTTGTGAGACTTAAAGGGCGGCAGTTTTGGTTAGGCCTGAGAAAAAGTTCCCGAACAACTGGAAGCTACGTTAGAACTGTCTGGTTATGGAAGAAGCGAGCTCTTCATCCACGGGGTATGCAAGCCTAAGGTGAAAGTTCACTTTCAAGGATGGAGAGGAATGCAGGCAGGGGTCTGCAAATAGGAGGAAGGGGCTTGGGAGCTCGAGTTTTGCGTAGGGCGAGGATGGGCCACCCGCCTGGGCTGCCCCTTGAAGGCACCGTCCCCACTCTCCCCAGCTGCCAGAGGGACAAGACTTCCATTCACAAGAGTCGGAGGAGCGAGAGCGCGGAAAGCCCGCATCTCCTCCCGCTGGTCCCCTCACTTCCCGCTCCCTCTGCAGTACTTAAAATGTAAATGCACATGGTGATTAGCCGCCGGGTCCCTAATTACCGCTGAAGCCATTCATTATCCTGTCAGAGCGCATCGTAGTCCGTTGGCTGTACGATCCTGCCGGGCCGCGGAGTAGCAGGGGGAGGGAGGGAGGTGAAGGCGGGGGAGGGGGTTCACCAGGGCAGGACGGAAGGATCCGACGGGGGCGTGAACTGTAAGTGTAATAAGGTCGGCGGGGCGGGAGAGGGGCAGGGTCGGGGAAGAGGGGACCGGGCAGCGGCGCGATGAGAAGAGAAATGCGGAGAGCAGCCAGTAATGGGGGAGTTATAGAGGTAGCAAAGATGTGGGGGAGAAGGGGGAGCCATGAGGGAGGAAACAGGTATGAGGAGTGGGGAGAAGGGGAAATACTCTGGGAGGAACCCCGGGGAAGGGGCGGTCACGGTTGGAAGGACAGTGGAGGACTCAACTCTGGAAAGGTGGGTAAATAAATTTGAACATCTGTGACGCATACCCTGCGACGGTTAGAGACGTGGGCTTTCTGTTGAAAGAGTTTGATGCTAGTTATACACACAGTGGGACCATAGGTATTTTAAAAGGGGGGAATCTATTTCCGTGTATGCATGTTTATAAATGTAAATGTATTTTTTAAATGTCTGCAAGAAAACAGCACACTATTCTGTTATCTTTGAGGCGGCATCCAGTTTTTGTGGGCCTCTTTGAGAAAAGAATTGCTAAATTACTAAATATGAATATGAAATTCAACACAGAGTCTTGGAACTGCCTATGTCAGTGAGGTACTGGCCTTGAAGTCTGAGCTTCATTAGCTTCTTTTGCCTCTGTGTGACCTTGAGCATTCACTTAACCCCTATCCCTTGGTTTTCTCAGCTGTAAAATGGAGCTAACATAGGAACCTTCCTCATAAAGTGATTGTGAGACTCATAACATTAGAACCTTGGCTGGTAAGTTCTCAGGAAATGTTGGCTAAAATTTTTCCTGTATTATTTGTGATTAGATAATTTTTTTTAAATTTTAAAGAAAGATGAGGGGAAATAAATCTGGTGAAAAGGAAAGGAAATGGGTAAAGCCTTGGAGATTTCAGTTTTCTTAATATATTAGGGACTAACAAGTAGGAAATTAGACTCCTTTCACCTTAAGAGAAGGTGGTTGGGTGGCTAGGATGGAGCACAAGCCCGGCCAATGCATCACCAGGCCCTGCTCTGCACTGGTCAGGTTTGTGCCCTTTCCAGTAGTACAACCTGCGTGTCATGGACAAATCTCCTCTCATCCCAAGACTGGGAGAAAATCCCTGGCAAAAGGTAAGTCTCCTCCTCCTCTATCTCCAATGGCAAGAGGAGGATTGTTCATTTACACGCAGGCCCAGGGAAAAACTGGAGACAAAATCTACCTCCCTAAGTGGATGGCAGGGAAAAGACCCAAAAGAGAGGCTGGCCACTTCAGTTGGTAATTAGTGGAGTTTATTAAGGGAAATTCATACCAGGCATGTCTAGGGTGATTGCCAGAGAAATCAATCCCTAAGCAGCTTGGAAGGTACCAAAGAATTATATAAAGTTAAGGGAGGGATAGTCACAGGTACCGTTATGTGAATGCTATCAGGTATGGAATTTACTTTCTGTAGTTGACCAGGTCAGGGCCACAACCTGTTCTAGGAACCAGCATATAACAGGAGGCAGGGGAGAGGTGCTGATTTATGTCAGAATGAACATCAGTTACCATTAGACAGTCTCTAAGAGGGCTTTCCATAAAGCAACCTTCATCTGGTCTGGGTCCAGCATGAGGGACAGAAAACGGTCACATCATGAAAGCCTCTCAAGGATGAGGAGCTCCAAAAGCCTCTGGTCCTAGTCCCAGCCTCTCCCAGTGGGGGCTTGGGAGCATGCAGGGGAGTCAAGAACTGGGTACTCAGCTTTATCAGGCACTCACCAAAGGCCCAGCATTGGGCCAAGTACTCTAACGGATCTAATCCCTCATTAATCTTCACAATCTTCCTTTTCATCCTTGTTTAACAAATTTGGAAATTGAGGCACAGAGAAGTTAAGTAACTAGTCCAATATACCACAGCTAGAAAGCAGCAATCACAGATATTTGAATGGCAGTGCTCTGACTCAATTTATTACCTCACCTGATTTTGAGAGAGGGGTCTCCTACACTAGGGACAATGTTTGGTTATTTGCTGCTGCATAAATATGACTCCAAGACTCAACAGCTTAAAACAAAAACGTTCATTATCTTATATAGTTTCTGAGGGCTAGAAATCAAAGAGCAGCTTATGGGGTGGTTCTAGGTCAAGACCTCTCTTGAGGTTGCTGTGAAGGTGTTGGCTGGGCCTGGGGGCTCCACCCCCAAGCTTACTCAGATGTTGGTCAGAGGCCTTGGTTCATTACCACATGGATCTCTCCTTAGACATGCTCCTGACATAACAGCAGGCTTCCCCAGAACAAATAAAGAGAGAAGGAGGAAGGGAAGGAGGGAGGGAGGGGAAGAGAGAGAGAGAGAAAGAAAGAGAGAGAGAGAGAGAGAGAGAGAGGGAGAGAGAGAGAGAGAACAGGAAAACAAGCAAGAAGCCATAGTGCCTATTATGGCACATCGTCATCTGAAGCGGAATTATGTTCCACTTTATGAAGGGAACAGTATTAAAGAATTTTCAGACATTTTATTTATTTATTTATTTGTTTGTTTGTTTTTAATTTGTGTCCAATTTACAAGTGCTTTATTAGAATGTTGGTTAGAAGGTATTCATTGCACTCTTTAGAATATTCATCTTATTTTCTGTTGAACATGCTGTGATCCTTTTTTATTTATTAAGTTTATTGGGGTAACATTGATTAATACAATTTTCAGGTGTACATTATAATTTGACATCTGTATATTCTATTGTGTTTTTACTACCCAAAGTCCACTTTCCATCAGCTACCATATATTTGATCCCCTTTACCTTAGCTACCTATCCCCTCCTCCTCCACCTCTATTCTCTAGTAACCATTAGTCCATTGTCCATGTCCATGAGCCTCTGTTTGCCCCGTAGCTATAGCTATTTATTAATTAATTAATT